>CM021110.1:229971066-230319007 GCA_007115665.2 Sequoiadendron giganteum | reverse complement strand
AGGATGAATTGTAACAATATTCACCCAAATGGAGCCATCTCACCCATGCTTTTTGCTGTCCAGAAACATAGTTTCTGAGATAACCCTCTAACCACTTATTGACAATTTCAGTTTGTCCATCAGTTTGAGGGTGATAACTAGTGCTCGGAGTAAGCACTGTACCACACAATTTAAACAACTCTTGCCAAAAGGTGCTAAAAAATTTACTATCTCTATCACTCACGATATTCTTTGGAATCTCATGCAACCGAAACACCTCATGGAAGAACAAATCAACAACTTGTGCTGCTGTAAATGAATTGGTAATGGCCAAGAAATGAGCAAACTTGGTCAATCTATCAAACACAACAAAGATACAATCCCTCCCTTACACCTTTGGCAACCCCGTAATAAAATCCATAGAAATACTCTCCCATTTTTGATTCAGAATGGGTAAGGGTTACAAGTACCCAGCAGGAAAAACATGCTCATTTTTATTTGCTTGACATATATGACATTCTCTTACATAATTCAAAACTTCATTTTTTAACCCTTTCCATGAAAATCTTTCACGGATCTGTTTGTAAGTTTTGAAGTAACCTTGGTGACCAGCAAGAGGTATGTCATGGAATGAATGTAGAACCTTCTTTTTTAACTTAGAATCTGCTGCCAAAAAGATTCTATCCTTATAGTAGATTAGCCCTTCAACCAACTTATATCTGTTATCCTTAAAAGTGCCTTCAACAATGCTGGTTGCAAAAGAATTCTTAGCATAATCAGCTAAAATCTGCTCCTTCCATTCTGCAGAAATCTCAGATAAGGAGCACAAATGAGGCTTCCTAGATAATGCATCAACAACTATGTTATTTTTCCCTTTAACATATTCAATGTCAAAGTCGTAAGCTTCTAGCTTACTCACCCATTTCTATTGCCTCTCATTCAAATCCTTCTGATGCAAGAAATGTCTTAGACTGTTATGATCAGTCTTAACAATGAATTTACTCCCAACCAAGTACTGCCTAAACTTGGCTAATGCATGCATGATTGCAAGCATTTCTTTGTCATAAATTGAATAATTTCTTTCAGCTCCTCTTAATTTTCTGCTCTCAAAGACAATGGGATGCTTGTCTTGCATGAGAACAGCCCCAATTCCTTCTCCCGAAGCATCACATTGTAACTCAAAAGTTTTGGAGAAGTTTGGTAAGGCCAAAACAGGACATGAGCTCATTATCTATTTAAACTTATCAAAAACTACTTGAGCATTTTGAGACCATGCAAATGCCCCCTTCTTAGTAAGGTCGGTCAAAGGAGTAGCCATGTGAGAGTATCCTTTGACAAACCATCGGTAGAAACCACAGAGTCCTAAGAATCCTTTCAGATGTGTCAAATTCATAGGTGGAGGCCAATCCAGGACTGCCTTGATTTTATCTGGATCAACTCTAACTCCCTGAGAGCTGATTATATGGCCAAGGTAGAGTAGTTCTGTCATTCCAAATTCACACTTTGATTCCTTGGTATAGAGGCATTCTGATTCAAGAATACTAAGCACCTCATCTAGGTGTTCGAGATGCTCCTCCCAAGACTTGTTGTAGATGAGAATATCATCGAAGAAGATCAACACAAATTTCCTCATCTGCTTCTGAAAAATTCTGTTCATGCAAGACTGAAAGGTTGTTGGAGTATTAGTCACACCAAACGGCATGACTAGAAATTCATAATGCCCAAAACGACATCGGAAGGCAGTTTTCTCAATGTCAGCCTCTCTCATCCTGATTTGATGATACCCAGATCTGAGATCAATCTTAGAAAAATACATTGCACCATGGAGCTCGTCAAGAAGCTCATCAATTCTAGGAATAGGATATCGGTTCTTGATAGTTTTTTGATTTAGTGCATGGTAATCAACACACATGCGCATGGTATTGTTGATGCGTGTTTTGTGACACACACGAACACACTAGAATAAAGTGTCCAGAGACGCTCTATCCTCTTTTGATAAAAATCACCTTTCATGCTAAGATTGCGAGATAGTTCACAAGGTAATTCCAATGTTTCGAAGATGGGGTGTCGATAGGCTCCGTGGTAGTTGTGGTTTGCTGGTAACCCAAGGGGGCATTTTACTTTAGTATTTCTCTTGAAAGTAAGGGATTGAATGCAGTGTTGTATTTTTTGGGATTTTCTGACTTTAGATTAAAAAAAGAAAAAGGAAAGGGGGAAGAAATCTTACACTAATCCTAAGGAACTAGGAGACTGTAAAGATCAAATGCAACTTAAATGAAACCATGCTTTGTTTCGTCTCGAAAAACGACAACTACACGAAAGCAGGTGCAATCTTTCGGGATTTGTGCTTTGAGATTTTTTACTATAAATAACACCATCAATTTGAACAATATTATTTAAAGTAAACGTTTAAAAGCATTCACGTTTAAAGCTCAGTCTAACTTTGCACATCAAATGAAAAGCATCCATTTGAAAAAAGTATGAGCTAAGTTACTTCAACCTTTACTATCAATCTTTCGCTCCACTAATAAATAAATCTTTAATCTAAAACAATCCTATGAGAAAGAGGAAATATGCAACCATGCACCCATTTGATAATAAAGATTTCAAAGCATCTCATGCAATTATGAATTTCATTATCACAACAGTTTTCGCAACAATTTCATACAACTCTTCTCTTACTTCTAAAAAAACTAATTCTAACTCAAAAAAAATCTAATCTCTAATCCTCTGATAATAGTTCTTTCTGATTTTTTCTGATCGTTTCAAATGAAAATGAAAGGGTACTTATAGAGTTCCCAAATACAATGAATGGCCGAGATTAAAACAAGATCAAGGGCCCAGATTCAAACAAGAAACCCCCTAATTAGGGTTGCCAAAATATCGACCAGTTGACAAGCAGATGATTCATCCACTGGAGTTGCGACCTTATCCGCTTCAGCAATGCTCCGTTCAAAGAACTTGGACACAATGGCGCCAATTACTTCAATGGTAATGTCTGGCAAGGTACTGACATTGTACTCCAGCAGGTCCAAATTGTTCGCACAATCGGCAAAGACAACTGCCCATTCTGATTCATGCTGCAAGAAAGTACTACGAACGGTCAAGAGGTCAAATGCCTTAGTCAGATTTTCGCCCAAGATTCGCATGATGGAGAAAACCTTTTGCACTTCCCTTTGCATATTATCTAGCCACAAGTCATTTTCTCGGACAATGTCCTTGTTCAATACATCTGCAGCCATATGGAAGATGCCATTTTGAATGCTCTTTACTCACTCATTGACCTTGGCACTTTCCGCCTTAACCCTTTCCAGCACTTTCCGCCTTAACCCTTTCCAGCACTTCCCTACGGGAGACCAATGCGCAATACCAATTGCTGAAGTCGTAAGCCGCCCCACCTGCAATAATCTTCTCGTCAACCAACCTTTGCTTGGGAATTTTCCTTATATCACGGAGGCAAGGAATGATTCTGTCTTGCAGATCCTGCAGTTCGTCCCATGCTTCAGTCAAATTTGCAATCCTTGTGAGCAGGGAAGAAGTTTGCCCATGAGCATGCACCAACTTCTCCACAAATGCCATTACTTCTCCCTCTTTTCTTGCCATCCATTCCTGTGTTTCCCTGGTAGTAGTTAGTTCTTTTTCTAGACTTTCTGCCGGTTCTTGTGATGCATTTGGGACCAAAGGGTTTGATTGGTCGCCTTGGTTGAGTGGCCTTGTCAAATGTCGGATATACTCCTTCAGGCGCTCAACCTCCATCTTATATTCTCTTTTCTTCTTAGTCTCCTTTTCTAATCTGGACTTAATGGTGGAGACGGAATTATCTAGATCTTCTACTTCTTGCCCTTTGGTAGATGGACCAATATCAATTACAGTAATGGCATATTCGGCAGGAGTAATCTCATTTTGCGGCTTCTCAACTGTTGGAACTGCAATCTGCACTGTGCGGTTACCAGTCTCATCTCTTTGAATAGTAGAGAATTTCTTGGCAGGCTTTTTCGTATTTACTTGCTCCAACCTTGCCAAGAAATCGTCAATATCATCTGCTTCTGGTGCTGCAACTGGTACCTTGACCTTAATCCTTTCCTTAAGCCAATCTGGTATTGTAGGCTGCTCGACTCCATCGTCCTCGCAGTCCGGAATATCCTGAATCTCTTGGACTTCTTGTACCGGTGGGTCCTCATGAATCCCCCTTAGGGCTGAAATCATCCCTTCTTGGAAGTCGCCTTCCTTGACATTCAAGTCCTCATCTGACTCACAAATCTCTGTGCCAGTTGGAGAATGATGAAAGTCATCCTCAAGCTGCATAGGCTCCATGTCTCTTTCGAGTATTGGCGAAGGAATTCTGATATGTCCCTATGATTCCTCGTCCATGATCAATAATTGCTTTATATTCCCAGATGCAGCTGAGTGAAGGGACTTAGGCTTCTTCAGGATTGGCTTCTCGTTTGTTGCCACTTCTTTACCCTTTCTTTTCTTCGGGTTGGTAGGCTCAGTCAGTTCATCTCCCTGAGAAGCGCCAACATTTGAAGAACAAGATTCAGCTTCGCCCATTAAATCGTAGGTAAATGGCATACCTTGTTGCTTCAATGTCTGTACCCGCTGATCTACCCACCATTGTGAGTACTTGACTACTGGTCTCATAAGAATTGTCAAATCACCTAACTCAGGCTCTGACCATTTGACAGGAGGAAGCGGCAATCCTTCATCATATCCTGGCTACATGTACATTTCATCGTCATCTAGCTGGTCAGGCACACGGAAGAGTTCCGTCATCCTCATCATGCCCAAAGGTAACCTTGACCAAAGTCTTCTCCTTACCTCATAATCGTCATCAGCATTTGCCCAAAAGTCCTCAAGGTCAACCCTGTGCTTGTACTTCCTTCCGTTCACAGTTCCCATATGATTGAGTGGATCAAAATCACCTCTGGACTTGTACGAGGTGAATGGATATAACTGTATCTCCACTCTGGCACTTTCTGCTGCCTGTGATGATGGACAAGATTCTACCATGTTTCCAATGAACAAAGGAAACGTGACAGCTGCTTTCTACTTCGGTCTTTGGATACTTTGGAATGTTTCCAGCTGCTTAAGTACTTCCAATAAAATCATCTTGTCAGTAGGATAAATCGGCAACTTGTAAGGAGAGTCTATAAATCCCTGTATTCTGATATAAGTAAATCTAGGAAACTGGATAAACCAGGATCCGTATTTACTGATTAAACTCTTTGCTTCATGGGTGAGCCTTTGATGGGTTCCGCCTTGAAGTATCCGGGTAATGTACATAAGAAAAGCGTTATGTGCCCGGCGCCAATGTGACTTCTCGCTTAACTGCAATTGAGGGTAGCAGTTATATACTTTGAGCTCCCTTTCACCGTTGTCGACTACACCTTTGCAGATCAAACCGACATATCTGTAAGTCCGAGCGAGTGAGTATATTACGTAGGAACCCATATGAAAAGATTCGGTGTTCTCCAAGTTGACCAATTGTTCATGAATACTATCACTGATCATCCTTGACCAGTTGATCATTTTTGTCCTAGAAGATACTTCATCAATGAAGTAGTACATCCAGCTTTTGAAAGGCGCTCCTTGAGGACTGCCTACCAGTCTGTTCAGCAACAAGACTATGTCTCCGTATTCTTCCTTGAAAAATGGCCTGAGCAATTTCTTGGGCAATCTCTTGGTTGAGGATCTAGGTTTTTCGAGCCAGTTCTTGTTCATGTTGGCCATGCAAAGAGTTTGTTTATCTTCGTACAATTTCTGTGCATCCTCTTTCGACCGGTAGTATGTTCTGTGGTAAGCTGGAATGCCACAAGTCTCCTGTATAGCCAGTTCGCCCAAATATGCCAGTACTCTACCATCTGGTGCCTCAATCTATCTTTCTTCAGCGTTGTAATGTAAGGCGCATTCTACAATTAATTCTGGGCACTCAACGGCTGGCGGAAAACTTGCAGCATGAACTATGCCGTTTCGCATCATTTTTTGCGCAATTGGAGTTGGCATGCATGCATCACTTCCGTACATTCTTTTCCGAAATTCTTCTAAGTCAATGTGGCCAAGATCAGTGTCAGTAACATTCTTCCATTTGGAGACAATTTTAGATTTTGTCTGCGAATCTTTGCTGGCAAACTTCATTTTTGTCGATGATTCTCCGTTATCCAGCATAAATCTGCAAAAAGAAATATTTTAATTCAGAAATTATTTATGCATAAATATATTCCAGCAAACTCGATAAGTTAATTCGTGAAAATAACCGTTGCTGGAAATGAAAGAATTAAATTGTTTGTAAAGAGAAAACTTCGTCGAAATAGAGGAAGTAAAGTCTGCCTGTCAATGAAAATTGTGTTGCTGCTGAAGTAAAATTCGCACTTTCAGCCTTTTACTTCGCAAGAAAAATATAAAACTTCACAAACTTCTCTACCTTAACAAATTTTCTCAACTTCGCTTTCGAAAGAATGAATGAAAATGAAGTGCAAAGCCAATTTAAGGTTGAAAGAATCGACCCAATTAGCGAAAATTAATTGTTTCCAATTAATTCAGTCTGAACTCGGCTGGCACTTGTCTTTCGAATAGCAATTTCCATCTTCAGCATAAGTCGGTAAAGAAAGTTTCTAATTCTGTCGCCAGTTGAGTGAGGTTTCTTTTCTTAGCAATTTGTCTAGAGAAATTCGAATTTTCTCATAAAATGGGTTTTGGAAAATAAAATATTAAAATAATATTTTATGTGTTGTTTCCAACCCGTTCGTTAAATAATTAAATAATAATATTTAATTATTTTTTAATCCAAAGGCAAATTTATCTTTTAAAATTTCTCTGTGCCTCTGCGATTTTTAATCTTGCCAAGGTTTTTTCTTTTACTTCAGGCGAATTTACCTTTGCCAGACATACAATTTGATTTTTTTAATGAATTTTTTAAATGTCTGGACTTAGGCAAATTTTAAATTCTTTGATTTTTTCCAAGGCAAACAATTAAATCTTTACTTCTCCAAGTATTTTTCCATGTCATTTATGGCCTAGGCGTACTTGCCTTGTGCAATTTTTCATTTTACCAAGCTTGGGGCGGACTTGCACTAGCAATTGTCATTTAATTTTACCAAATGGTGAATTTTCCTTTGTAATTTTCCCACTTCCAAACATCTTGGAGTGGACTTCACTTGTAATTTGTCACTTTTTACCTGGGCAGACTATGCTAATGTCATGCCATTTTTAGTTTGTGCTGGGCGGACTTCAAGTGCTCTTTGCACCTTGCATATGGCGGACTTTACATGTCATTCGCCATCCTTCTACCTTGCTGGGCGGACTTTGTCAATGCCTTGCCATCTCCCAACTCTTTGGAGTGAAGTTCCCCTTGCATTTGCACCTCCCAACACCTTGGAGCGGACCTCACATGTTTCTTGCATGTTTACCTTTGGGGCGGACTTGCTAGCCTCTTTGTCATTTAACCAAGGGCGGACTTGGCTCATACTTAGCCATTTTTTCCTTGTATGTTGCTGGGCGGACTTCCTTGCAGCCTCGTAATTTTTTTTCTTGCATGTTACATGGCGGACTTCCATCATTCCTTGCAGCTGCTTGGGCGGACTTCCTCATGACTTTGCAACTTTTTTTCTTGCAACCTACATGGTGGACTTGCTTGTTTCTCTGCCATTTTTTTTTAATTTCTCCATGCTTGGGCGAATTTAGCACATGCATGTCCATGCCTTAGGCAAATTTTCCAGATTTTTCAAAATTTTCACCCATTTTTCTCTTACAACCTCCTGAAGCTGACGTTGATGAAGCCATGACCTGCACACTTTCCCGAAATAGAAACTTTCTAAAAATAGAAATTTTCCAAAAATAGAAACTTTCTAAAAATAGCCCCTAAAAAATAGGGATTCCAAAATGGGCTAAAAATGCCAAAAAAAAGTTCCTAAAAAATAGGGGCCCGGGGTTGACACCCTAAAATTTAGGAAGTGTCAGAATTGATTGAACTGACAGTCGATCCTCATCCACAAGGCCTTCTAAGTACTTTGGCAACGTTTATGCATGAATTCCGGTTCACAATCATTTCTTGACTCGGATGACCTTCAAAAATTCAATTTCTAAGTACCCCACCAAAAGACCAAAACTCAGAAGCAGAACCACCAGAGGAAAAAACTACTAGGGTCCCCATTTGCAATGGGGCGATGTGTGAAAAGGTCACAACAGATAGCAACCATGAAAATCAACCATCCAAGTGCCAAACGTAGGTCCAATAAATCTGATTTCTGATTAAAGAAGTCTGCTGCTACAAAACTAAATATTCTGGACTGATTTTACAATGAATTCATGGGCTCAAACATGCCAAAAATATTCCCAGATTTCTGCTCTACAAATCAGATCTAAAACTATGATTGTACATACCAAATATATGCAAAATAGTCTTCAAATATCAAACCCTAGATGGGCGAATTCCTCCTTGGCAAGCGTTTAGGGTTTATTGCTCCAAATATGTAAAATCACCCTCTAAAGATGGGCACTCAAGTCTGCTTCAAAGTGGCACTCCAAATTAGAGAAAAACCCTATTGCAATATGCTCACAAAATGCCACAACAATGTTGCTCCAAATCTGATCTTCAAATCTGATTATGCAATGACGCTCCAAACCTCTGAATGCCTCCAATGAAGTGCAATTAGAACTCTATCTTCTCCACAAAATGAGCTAGGGTTTCGTCCAACTCACCACATTCACAAGGGTTTTCATTCTTGGAATGAAGCCCAACCAAAGTTGCAGCTAAAGAGAAGAATCTCCAAAATGAACATAAGATGTGAATCGATGCCCAAATGACCTCAAATGTTATTATATTTATAGCCACTTTTCCCCTCCAAATCTGGCCAACCTCTTCAAGGCAAAATATTTACTTTATTTGCTCTTGTTTTTCTCCTCCAATCTTGGCCAACCTCAATAAAGTATTCTTATTCTTATTCTTTTTTATTTATTTAATTATATTTTAATATTTTAATATTATATAATAGATATACTAGTGTTTAAAAATTAAAAACACTATTAAAATAGGGTGGATTTAGGGCAAAAAATAGGGGACATTACAAGAGGATTTGCCACAAACACCTCAAAAATGGGTTTTAACTCACATAGTTCCCAAATCATCAAGGAAACAAAAAGTTGTGGTCCTATTCTTGATATGCAAGGTCAAAGCAAGCCTTGAACAACCATGGTGCTCACAAGCATCAAACCATGATCCTAGCCTCAGTTTGTAAGACCAAAAGCAATTCTAGAACCAACCATAGCAATCATGAAAAATAATGAAGCCAATACTCTTTGGATAAATGATGTCCAACAACCTCCCAAACCGATTTGAGGAAGCAAAGGCAAAGTCAACATAATAATACTAGCTCTATGAGATGGCCCACACTCACAAGGTTAACCCTCCATCAAATGCCATAGAAAAATCATTAGCGATGAGAGCCAAATGCTCCCATGACCATGAAAGCCATTTTCATTGTCAATTTTGGAAACACTACTAGAGTTGGATCCATACATTGGCTTTATCAAGAACATTTCATAAGTCTCTTGATGCAAAAATAACAGGACCAACATATATAACTCAAAAATACTTTTCCAATGCTTGAAATGAGAGGGAGGTCAAATGGATCCCATTTGATAAAGTTATTCCCTACAGATGATTAGGTCACAAATGTGCTATGTGGTCAAATTGTTGTCATTTTATATTGGGGAGAGTTAATGCTTGATTGCCCATATTTCAATACAACTATCATAGCACATACCCGTAACCCCTGGTGGTTCTCTGATTCAACTCTAATGGTTTTTGTATTGTATTTTGCAATTTTCGATTTTTTTGTGTTTTTGGGGTTTTTCACAGGCAAAATGAAAAAGTACGATTTCTCTAGAAATTGAATAAAAATTCATAAAAATTCATACAAGCTTAAAAATGCACAGATTATTGCTCAGAATGGATGGCGTTCCTTTATTTCATCTTTTCTAGAACATACAATATTAAAATCTGAACTTGCAATGAAAATACATTGGATTTATTAATAAAAACCTGGTTTTCTGTAAGTGGCGGCTGCAGCAATAAATGCTGGGGTACGGCCAGAAATAAAGAATCCTCCAGACTCTGAATACACTGCCAAAACTCTAATGAATGCTTAATACCAAGCCAACGCCTCAAGCTGAGAACCAGAATCTGAGACAGGAGAATAATCTCTGAAGACCAGAGTACGGCCTGCAGGTACAGTGGTACGGCCAGTCTGCAGCAATTAATAAATGGTACGGCTGCCTTGAAATTTGTGCCAAGTCTCAAATGTAAGATCTCTGAAGAATTCGCCTTAACTGCCAGATGATATTCTCTGTAAATCTCTGCTAAAATAATCCAATATTCTCAAACTGTGATCTCTGAATGAAATCACCAAGTGCCAGCTTCAACTGATATTTCACAGCCTCAGTCTGCCTGATTCCTGAAGAGTTTTCGTTCTCCAGAAACGATCGTCTGCCGGAAACCCTAGGGTTTGCAAACTCCAATGCTCAGAGCAAAAATCAAGACAAAATTGAATAATAACATGATGATTCGATTTTGCCTTGGAAAGAACAATATATTCTCCTTTGAAAAGTTCGACCTAATTCTCCATTAAAATAATCATTTAAATAAATGATTTAATTTTCACTTTGGACTTAGGAGAATTGATTTAATTATTGGCGTCCATATTTAATGAGCATTAAATACTCATTAAGTCGCATTTTAATAATATAATATAAAGTATAATTAAATACTTTATAACTTAACCAAATAATTAAATATTTTAATATTTCAATAAAGTGACTTTATTATAAAGTCAAATTATTAAATATTTAATAACTCAGTAATTACTCCTTATTTCTCCGTCAAATCAATCAACTACTGAACTGGGTCGAATCTGAGCTGAATAACTCCACCAGGTGCCCTGCCCGAAATAGCAGCTTCCGTCTGACCTAACTTTCTAAAAATAGAAAGTTCTCTGAAAAAGCTCTCTGGAAGATTCTGCGAAGGCCCAACCTGACACACTGCAATTCTGGAGCTAACCAACCCTGAGCAACTGCAAAAAAGGATCCTCTGAACACTCCTGTCAGCCTACGAGGATCAAATGATAGGCTAACCTCGTCACCAGCTGTGCTGACTAGGATGGGGACATGACAATACCATAAGATTGGCAACTCAGTGGGCCTGTCAAGTGGGGTTTTATTCCTCTGAAATTTTTGATAGGTCTGTAACAACGAAGATTATGCCTCATATCCCATTTCAAGTATGCCAAAGATAAACACCCCATAGATTGTTTCTTGCAATCATAAAGTGAGTGGAATCCATTTGTGGAATGCAAGTACTGCCTCCTCACATATCATCTAAGATTCCTAGCTCATGTAAGATCAACTCACATTGCCCTTATCCAAAAGAGTCAAAGTGTCCCTGAGGTGTTAAGTGCTCGTGGGAGAGAAAGGAAGAAACCTGTAGTAATCTTGAACAAACTGCAAAAGACAGTCCTAGCATTTCTCCTGAATCTTCTTGGTAGTTATTTACCATGTCATAGAAAATCTTGAGCTGGCTACCCCAAAAAGGAGGCATGCCACTAGTGTTGAAAGCTTCACTGAGACAAACATACAAAGGATGTTTGACAGAGGACCATATTCAATTTCAAGCTTTAATCTGTGCACAGACATGGCTCTCTTGCAGCAGGAGAAGTCTTTCCTCCTTTCTTTCCTATGTAACTAACCACAACAATAATTAATGTTCAAAAGCAACATTAATCTTTTTTTGCATCACCAGTGGCTTCCCAAGGGAAAGTATAAGATCTATAGTGGTTAGGATACAACCTATATTCTAGATGTTTGATGTGCATTGTTATCTATGGTATCTGCTTTGGTAAGCCTTGTATAATTGTATTCATGTCTAGATGAAAATCAAAGTACTGTGAAAAGTTACAAGTGGATGACTTCAACTGTTTTCACTTCATCTGCCTCCTGATATCATGTTTTTTTGCATCATTCCATGTTATTGATATGGTTTGCATAATATTTTCTTAAAGCATCCGTAGTTTGTACACCTCTTTTTATTAATTCTAGGGTTTTTTCCTTTTTGAAAATAAAAATAAAATCATAGAATATACTCATCTTCAAATTAACTGTGCAACAAGAGATCCAATGGCTCTCCTAAATCATCCATAATCAATTGCAACTCATCCACAAAAAGCAACCTTTACAAAATGCTCAATAGCTTCTTTCGCTTTGGGAGTCAATTATGGTGTAAAATGATGGTTTTTCATTTTTGAATTAATTTTTTTGTTAATAATAAATATAGTGAGTTCAGATAAAAGTATCATGCATCACAAAAAGTGATAAAGGTATGAAAAGATTTGAAATTTTTAGTCTTGGGCAACTTTTGCATGCCAATGTTTGTTTAGGGTTTTATAACACCTAAAAGATGCATTCTGTTCGTTACATGTGTGTACATCCCTTGATTTTCAACAACCATTTGAAACTGAGATGGATGCCTCTCAATTTGCAATGTAGATCAAATTTTGCTTGTGCAGCAAGGACACACAAAAACTAACCATTCAGAAACATTTTCTCAAGCATACATCAACTACAGTAATTGTGTAAAGTTGGCTGTTCTTCATATTGATCACTCAACTGTTTTGATTTCTCAATTTACAATCTAAAATTCAATAGGATCACCACATCAATTTGAGTTACTTTGCCAATTTCATTTTTTGATCTAAAACAATTAGGGAATGCCAAATAAGGTAGCAGACTTTCCAAGTTAACTGTCATGCTTGTGCACTCACCAGAACTTTTTGGATAGTATTGTTATGACAAATGTAAACACCTCTATTCATTTGACGTTCATCATGTCCTATCTTATCAGCGTTAGTGCATCCTACAACAATTAATCATAGCCATTTGTGAAATATAATCTCCAAGATGGGATGCTTTACAAGATTGTCACCTGGCATCACAAGGTGCTGCCCAAGTAAGCTTACTCTTTCTTATTTGGAAAAACTTTGAAGTTCTCAAGACTTTCCAACATTTCCACAAACATTCTTGTTTGCTAGTAATGCGGAAGAATATTAAAAAGATTTTGTTTGTAATTGATCTTTATACAGGCAGCCCAAGCTGTCTAATAGGGAGCTTGGTTAGCATTGCATCTGCTGATGCCTTGATGAGATTTCATCAACAACTTGCCAGTGACCTAGTGCGAACACAAATGCCTCTTTGTCATAGTGCATATATTTTCTAAAATGATCTTCTTCTTACCTCACAGCAGAACCATTATGCTTCTAAAGCCACAAAGCTACTCTGCAAGAGCATTAGACACACTACGGGTGGCTCTTTAGTATAATTTCCAGTTGTAATTCTTGCTTCCTTAGAAATTTTTGTAATTATTATGAGGAATCCTTGGCTCCAGTTAAAATATAAACATCCTTCCATCTTCAAATATACAAGAAAATTGAAACTGTAAACAGGCCTCTCATCAATGCTTTACATTTAAGTGGCAGTGGGATAAATACCTGCACGTTATCCAACAATTTCTTGACTCAGGCCAAAACACAAATCTTTAATGCAGGCTCCATTGTGTAACTGTGAACACTATTTTCAGGTTAAAGATAATGTATGGCTTCACTTGATTAGAAAATGGTTGAATCAATGAATCCAACGATCAGAACTATAAGATATTGCCTCTATAATCTTTCAATGCTATTCAACTAAATGCCTTATATGTTGGGTCACTCTATCATCTGCCACACTTGAAAGAGGAGCTGCAGATCATACATCCACAGAATCCTATTTCAGACTTCCAACCTCCATATTGCAAGGACATAATCCTTGCCAGCAGGATGGAGACTACTTGGAATAAGCAATCATAACACTGCTCATTGGCAGAAGTGTCATTTCCTTAGCAGGTCACATCGATTTCAGTGAACCCCGTTGACTCGAGCAGTGAATTCCTTGTTTGCAGCAGAAATCATGGGGATTTCTTGCCATGCAG
The DNA here is from genome assembly GCA_007115665.2 of Sequoiadendron giganteum. NCBI lineage: Eukaryota > Viridiplantae > Streptophyta > Pinopsida > Cupressales > Cupressaceae > Sequoiadendron > Sequoiadendron giganteum. The sequence continues at coordinate 230,305,017 of CM021110.1, read as the reverse complement.
GGGGTAAACATAAAAACTTATAGTGATTACACAAGTATTGACGTTAACATTAGTGAGCACACATCAATGTTGTATTATATTTAGTAATCCAGTGTTAGTGTTTCTTTTAGCATTTTATTTAACTGCCAACCTTAGATTTTATTTCAGTTGGAATTTCTTTACAAGATTCCTTTGAGTTGCATATTTATCTTGTGATAACAGACTCATCTTGTCATGTACATGAATTTGGAATTATCTGATAGAGTTTTTGTTTTCTTGTACAAGCTCAGTGTTCTACATTTGCAATGTTGAGTATTTTTTTTTAAGGTCTTTTGTCTGTGCTCTACATCTATACATATAGCTCCGCCTCTCTCATTGCTTGTTCTTTCTTCTTGAGACTGTTAACTTCGATGAGGGCATTGCAAGGTTAATTTATGTGATTGCAGTTTATTAAAATGTTTTTGTATATAGGAGAGTTTCCTGCCTTTCTAATACTTGCTTTTTAAATTTTAATCATTGATAGCTGTAGATAAGTCTATTTCTGGACCAAAGAAGACAGGCAGGAGAAAAAAAACTGAAGATTCAAAATCTGAAGTAGCAGACAGTGTGACCCAGAGAGGAAAGGATCACAGGGGAAATATTAGCATAGAGACAGAACTTGTACTGTCAGATGGCAAGGGGGATGTGGAGAGAGAAGAATTTATTGAATTAGATCTACAGGTGGAAGAAAATGATGAAGGAAATAATAATAACATTGCGTTTAACTGGCCACCTTTGGTGTGCTGTTTTGGGGCAGTACAAAGCCAGTTTACTCCCATTCAAGCCAGATATGTGTCTGCAGACCTTCATTTATCGCCAAACAGCCTGGAATACAATCCCGCAGATTTGGTAAGGGCACGAGGTGGACCCCCTTCTAATGTGGCTATCAAACTTGCTAGATTAGGAGGTAGAGTAGCATTTATGGGTAAAGTTGGAAATGATGCATATGGTCGTCAAATGGTGATCACCTTGAATATGAACAATGTCCAAACTCGTGGTTTACAAGTTGACCCTTCATCATCCACTTCAATTTCCTACATGAAATTGAATTATCGAGATGGCAAAGTGGGGATAACGTGCATCAAACCATGTGCTGAGGACTCTCTTCTCAGTTCTGAGATAAACGTGGACATACTGAGAGAGGTAGCCTTTTCGTTGGGGAACATCTTTTTCTCAATGCCTTTCTTGTTTATCTACTTTAGTATTCTATCTGTTTTGTTGTGGCCATGTTTATGAAAATGACAATTAGAAAAATTTGTTAAACTGAGATAATTTTGAAGGAAAAAATCAGTGTAGTGTTTGTAATTTAATGTTTAAGAGGCTAAGACTATTGGCTAACATTGAATGGCATGTTATTGATTAGATTGGACAAGCTTTTTATGCAGGCTAGGATGTTTCATTTCAACTCTCTGCCTCTTCTTACGAAATCCATGCAATCAACACTTTTTGCTGCAATCAAATTCTCAAAGAAGTGTGGTGGTGATATGTTCTTTGATGTAAATTTGCCTTTACCTCTTTGGAGGCCTCAAGAAGAGACACGACAGATTATTCAGCAAGCATGGAATTATTCAAATGTTATAAAGGTAAGCAAGCAAGAGTTGGAGTTTTTGCTTGATAAGGGTTATTTTACGAAGAAGAGAACTATCAGGCGGCAGCAAAGAAAAATGGAACTGCTTGACTGCAACCCTCCCACTCGGGAGGAACTTTCGTCGTTATGGCATGATGACCTAAAGCTTCTGCTTGTGAATGATGGCACAAAACTATACTACTATACACTGTTATATGATGGTTCAGTACCAGGGATCGAAGATACCTGTTTGACTGGATTTAGTTATGACAGATCTGCTAGCAGTGATGCTTTTATTGCAGGTGAGGCACTTGAGTAAAAAATATTAGGTTTTTTGTCATTAATTCATAAAACATGGTTGCAGGGCTGTGTTTAACTGGTATGATTATGTATGTGCTGCAGAGATAATGAGCAGATTGGTCATCCAACCAGAAATTTATAGCAATGAGGTACGATTGCATAAGGAAATAAGGTATGCCATTACCTCAGCAATTGTAGCACAAGGTGTTATCAGTTTTACCCAGCAGTATGCGACTGACAGTCAAGAATATGAAATGAAGAAAGTTTAGATAAGTATGATGTGCCTTATTTCATCAGGATTAGTGTGCTTATGCCTGCTGTGCAAAATATCATGCTTTAAAACAATCACTCCTATCACTTGTTTGGTCTGTTCTGGATTAGGGATGCAAGCATATTGCATAGCTATTCAATGTGGGAGGAAAATGTGTCATTGGAAGAGAAGGCTGCAGAAATATGGCCTGGAAAGTAGATAAAAGCTTTTATTTTGTGGTTTAAAATACCACGTACATATATTCATTCAATCTCTTCCCCAATCGACCCCATGCGAGACTCCTAAGATATATCTGCAGGCCTACTGTGGGGTTTGGAATTTTGAATGATTAAATTCAGGTCCATAGCAAGAGCTTGACATGGTATATTGTTAACACCAAGAAAAATTAAATTTAGATGGGAACTATAAAATCAAAAGCAGGTAGTTCTGCCTGTAAAATTTTAATGGTACTGATGAATGATCAAATCAGTTTATTTTGTTCTTTCTTGTTTAGTTGATTTCCTAATTTTGAGGTAAACTTCACTATTTTTTCCATGTCTTCTGTCAGATTCCCCTGGGACTTGCACCTGACCTCATCTGTTGTGATACACTGTACCCAGCGAGTTTGATGGATATTTTACTGTATTTCAACAGTTATCATGTCTCCCCAAATCTGAATCTGTTTATCTTATTATTATTATAATATTTTTACCCTAGATATTTCTAGAAAACAAAGTAGGGATGGCTAGCTAGTCAAGAAGGTTGTAGGCTTCCCTGTTGAAATGATATAAATTTTTGGTTCATTTCAGGTAGTCGAGTGTGGGTGTAGGAGTCTACAGCACTTGAATCTTCTTGGAAAAAATCAAGGAATATGAGAGCTCCAAGTTCTGGCCATTAATAATAGGTAGGTGAACTGTAGTGGGATAGGCAGTTGTGCAAGCCGTGTTTGGCTGTTGCGCTAAAGTTACTTATAGGTGGATAAGTTTTGAGTCAACTCCTGTCCTCAAATGAAACAGTAGAGATAACTTAGTCAAAATATAATTATAATTGTATTAAATTTCATTCAAAGCTAGAAATAAGATTTGATGGAAAAAATTGTCCTAACTATAAAGGCACACATCTGAGAAAATTACTGTTAACTAGAAAGCTTTTTTACGTTTTATGGGTTCTGTTTTTATATAGCATATTTGGAATATCTATAATCCACCAGAAAGGGGGATATGGTTTCAGTCTGTGAGTCTGTCCTGACTTGAACATTGAAATATTTGAGAAAAAATATTTTAAATTACAATCCTCAAAATGGAAGTGTGTGTTGTTTAGGGGGCAAGCTTGGAAAATATTTTCCTTGCTCTCATTATAAAATAATAAGATTCACATTTCCCATTTTGTTCCTCAAATCTTAGTTGAGATTTGAATTAGGGGTGTTGCACGTTATTCACAATCACAAATGAAATCCCTTCACTCCATTTCACGCAAATTCTACCAATAAAATGATCAGGATTGCATTAGAACATAGAAAGATTGAGTCCATGACCTTTCCAACCGATTCCTCGATGAATCACATGACTTATCTGGAGTCATCAAACTTAGCCAACCATGTGTTTACTGATTACAATATTTCCAAGGTTCAAGTTTAAACCATAGTCTTACTTGGTCTGGAGGAAGGATCAATGTTGATGTCGTGTACACTTGGATTTAAAAGGTTGATACATGCCTCATTTTAGATCACTTCATCAATGAAGAAATGACTTTTACAATGATCAAATTATTATTCACTGCCATGTGAGAAGACAAGTGAAAACCACTTACACGAAACTAATTCATTTTATCAGAATTTGATTATGTCGAATGAAAATTACCATAGCGACCAACATATTAAGTGGCATTTTCCCCCAATTTCTTAACCATAATTCAAAGAATACACAAAAATGATTCTATGGTTGCTAAATTGGTGATTTGGGATACTATGCACACAAAAATTCTCAACTTCCATTAGTTGCATCAAGCCTACAATCATGAAGAGCTAAAATTCTTCATTGCTAACATTCTTTGAGATGCTTGTAGATAAATAAAGGGAAATGGAGTGAAAGCTTATACTATAGAAGCTAAGAAAAACTATGGCAAACATCATGAGAACTTTATATGTGCAAGTCTAGCCTTGGGAAGCTACCAAACACAATAATAACAAATCATCACAATAAAGTTATTCCCAGTTTCATACACCTAATGATAAATGCTAGGTTAGACAAATTAAGTAGCAATGTTAATGTCACCTATTGTGCCACCCAAAGGGACAATTATCCTTGATGCTCCAATTTGAATTACTTAGCGAAAACATTCAACTTCTAAACCTTGAAGAAGAGAAAACATTTTTCATTCATAGATGTCATACAAGGTTAATCTCTCCATTTTGTGATGGAGCATAGAAGCCAAATGAGTCTTTTCTTTGTACCAGTGTTAGAAGGCAAAACCTTATAATCACATTTCATCTATCACCACACATATTGTTTGGCTTCAACACAATGAAGAGTAGTCACTCAATAGTATGGACTCAAGATTATCATACAACCATTTTGAGGTTGCCATATGTGACATGTTTTATGTTCTTGGAGAGCCTTTTATGTGGGTGTTTGGTTGAATCTTTCATACTTATCACCTCTTATTTTATGTTTTTGCATTCATTTTGGTGTCTAGTCTTGTAGGCATTTTTTAGGTCTTATATAGCCTATTTCTTGATCCAAATGCAACACTAATCCAAATGCAACACTAGTATGTAGTGCACATGTCATTAGAGATTTTCATTCTTAGCATGCCCCAAAAGTTTGGAGGCTAGTTGATTGAAAGGCACCATGTCCATGGGTGCTAGTGTCTAGACACCATCATCCTCAATATTGGTGTTTGAATTCAAATTCAAGTCTTTAGTCCCTCCAATTGTTGAAACCCTTACCGTAATACTTCCTTAATACATTTTCTAATGGACACCTAGTTGGGATCTCTATAGCACTCCCATTTTGAAGGTTCCACACTTTTGTTGTGCAAAATTTTAAGTTCTCTACTCATTATTGATGCCTCTAAAATTATGTTTTAGAGACCTCCCTTGGCTTCTCACACTACACGGTTAAAATCTCTATCTATCCTTCCATTTTTCTAGTCTTGTGCTCTCTATCACTTCTCTCATTTCCATTATTTCCTCATTACTTAGCTAGGTTATCCCTCAATTGATATCCCAAAACCTTACCTATAGAATTCTCTCCCTTGATTCTCCTAGTTGCAAACCATTCCCTTAGATTTATCTCTTAGCATCATCCTTTGCATATTAAGTGGTCATTTCATCTCCTTATCTCTCCATTGCGCTACACACACACCCTAATAGAGTTTAGTAATCTTCCTAGGGTTTTGTAGCTGCAAATTTTTGCACACCACCAAAACACCATCATATATGTATCACTTTCCCAAATTTACTTGTTATATGTGGAGGTTGATATATGCCAAATAGGGCTCATATTGGGGCAATTTCTCAATAATAGTAACCACTTTTCCTCCTTTCCAAACTTTAGTTAGCATTATATCGGTGGTAGAGATCAAGGTCAAGATTTTGCATACATCACAAGGCTTATAAAATTTAGCCAAACAACCTTTGGTATTTGCAAAACAATTGGAGATAAAGACAATAGTATATGATAGGGTCACTAATATCTAGGGATTGGACCCTAGTGCTCAAAGGTCCAACAATAACACTTAGTTAGAAATTAGTGCTTGAAGGCTATACACAAGCATCTTAGATTTTTTAAAATTCATTGTGATAGTCTTGAGAGTTTCAAAATCCTCCTAGTCATTTTTAGCCACTTTCAATCTTATATACTATAAATTGATTAAACACACACATTTACTAACCTTTGTCAATTTTGTGGTTACATTTTCCACTTGCAACTCTAGTGTTTGGATGCATTAGTTGAGATTCAGAAGTTGTATTGATTTATTTGATTAAATGCTTTAAACACATTGAAAGAATGAAAGTATTACACGTAGTATAATAACTAGGGGAGAAATTTATTATTTTCATTTGGTGAAGTAAAAAAAACACAATAATCTTTTTGTTGTAACTAAGATATTAAAATCTTAAAATAGCAAACAAGACATTCCTCCCTTTACACTTGCCATCTCCTTAATTCTTGTTTATTTTTATTTTCCACTTTGAAAATCTTTCTTAGTCCTTAGCACCTTGAGACCTAGATCCCATCTCCTCTTTCCTATCTACCCCTTTTCATTTCTCAACCTCCTTTCTCACCCTTAGCTCCACCCTTTGACATAGACACCCACCATAGTTTCCCTTCCCACTTTCTTTCTCACCCTTCTCCCACCTTTGATTGTAGCATCTCCCAAGCGATCCTTTTAGTCACATTTGCAAGCCTTTACTTCCTATCCCTAACAACTCTTTCCTTGCTTTTTAATTTCTTCTTCCTTCCCTTCTCTTTCCCTTTGCTACTTTGTTTTAGTCTCTCTTTTTGTAATACATTTTATTATCCCCTTACTATCTATATTCCTCCTTGTTCATGCCCTTTTCATCTTATTCATTGTAGCCCTTGCCTTAATCTCGATATCTCTCTCCCTCCCCTTCCAACTATTCATGAAGCCAACACTTTCCTTCCTTTTTAATGATCAATATAGCCATGATGCTTACTGTGAGCACATGTAATCCAAGAAATGTGCAAATCTTCTCATCTTTAACTTGTTAGGGATGAGCTAGGCATGTTTGAGGGTGGCATTGATCCCTCCTTTTTGGTTAATTCCCTTCTCCAAACACTCGTATCCAATTTCTTTAATCTAGAAATTCTATAGTGTATTGGCCATATTGTTTGTGCTAACATCTCAATTGCTTCACCTTCCCATGCATCCCAACAACTTAAAACTTCTTTATTCCCTTCCCCTTTTGTTCTTTCCTCTCCTAAAACCTTGTTGCTCAATCCCCTCTTGTTCCTCCTCCCCCTCCTTTGATCCTTAGTCAACCCTTTTGATTCCTACTATTGCATCACATATCTTTCCCTCTCTCTCCACTACCACTCTCCCTGCCTCCATTTCTATTCCACCACCTTCCCAAACCATCTCCCATTATGATCCCATCCCACCTTATATTGATCCTTTTTTTTGGTCCTTTGTTGTTTATATTGTTCCTTTTGTCTTCCTTGCTCACTTCGCTTCCCTTCTATCCCACTTTTGTTTTCCCTTCCCTTCCTTTACCTAATAGAAACATGCTCTTCCCTTTACTATTGTTGCCACCTCCTTCCCTTTGACCACTCCTTATGGTTTTTCTCTTCCTCTTTATTATACTCATATGACTAATCCTACAATGCCACATGTTTTACATCATCTTCAAACAGTGCAATTGGAATTTGATTCTTTTCTATCTTCTTCTCATAGAGAGGCAACTGTTGATTTGCACCACAACCCTCTCTATCAATATTCTTGCTCATCCTTTCCTCTTCTATTTGCAACTGTTTTCCTTGAAATGTATGATGGAAAATGGGACCCTACAATACATTCAATCATTTAATGGTACACGTTAGACTTCATATATGATGATTGTCTTTTAGCTAAGCTTTCCTCCCCATTCTCAAAGACTACACTCTTGAGTGGTTCTATTCCCTTAGAATTCTATGTACTCATTTACTAAGCTTGCAAATGCCTTTTTTTTCAACACTTTAAAGTCAATAGGGGCTTGAAAGTTAATTTTACTAATCTTGTACAGTGCCCACAAGGCTCTAATGTGTGTGCCAATGACTTTGTTATTTGTTTTAAGTCTAGTTAGCAAATATGCATCATCACTTACCCGATGATGAAATCAACCATCTTTGTCAATAACATACTTACTCCTATTCAAGATATTTTAGTATTATGCTACTTTTTAGATCTTTTTGCTAGTCTTTAGGATTATGAGACCAAACTCATCAATGCAAATCTTTGGTCTTCTAATCCCCCTTCTCTTCATCCTTTCTTGTCTCTTCTCATTCCCTTCTAAATTCTCAAAATTTCCCTTCAAGAAATCCAAATCTAACCATAACTTTTATAAACGAGTCTAAGTTGAATGCCAACCTTGTTCACACTTTTATTTCTTTTTCTAATGCTATTTCCTTTTAAACCCTACTCTAATAATTGTTTCACTTGCTTAGCCAATTCTGTCCATTTTGTTATGAACGATCTTATTATTGTTTACCTCACTTTTCCCCAATCTATGTTCTTTCTTTCTCTCTCTACCTTGGGGATATGATTTTAAGACATTTTGTTAGTGTCATCGTGTTTTTGGCTATGGCATTGAAAAGTGTATGAGTTTGTGTCACATGGTGCATGATCTTATTGATGCCAATGTTATTCATGTTGAGGAATATAATGATAAAGGTAATAAATCTATATCACATCCAAATCAAAATCTACACATTTATTCAAATTCCTTATCTCAACACAATGAGTAAAAAAATAGAGATATTATCTCCCAAGGTTCTACTTCTTCTCCCCTTCTTGACACTTCTATATCTCCTCTTTCACCACCTTCCTCTAGTCCATTTACCCACATTTCCCTTTGATAGGTTTGTTGGTGCTCTTGATGAGCAACCTTCACCTTCTCCACCATGTAGGGATTCCTTGAAATCATTTAAGGCCTTGTGAACTCAAGGACCAAGATAACCATCCTTGTAGAGTCCATGTGTGCATTCAATATAGTAACAAGTTCTTATACAATGATCATTTTCAATAGGAACCTTATGTTGCATCAAGGATTGCACTTAGATGTTTTAATGGCACCTTAATGCTTAATTCTACCCACTCAAATTGGTCCAAAGGAGTTACAAACTCTATCATATTTGAAATGTAAGTTTAGTAAATTCTCTTAAAACCTTTGATTTCCATCTATCTTTCTAGGTAAGATCAATATATAGAATCACACAACCTAAACTAGATATATTAGTAATGTACTTGATCCCATGTATTTGTCTATACAAACTATGTTTATGTTCTTTGGACAAAAATACTATGCTTTTGCTTTAAACTTAAGAAAATTGGAGAAATAGTAAGTGCATAGAAATAACTTGATAAATAGCTTAAGAAGTGGGAATTTTAAGAAAGTTAGAATTTGGAAAAATAATTTGGGAGAGATTGTACTATAAACACGATTCTTGGATGACAATGCAAATGCACTAGAGTTTAATTGTGTTGTGGTTTTCTATACATAGAAATGTATAGTTTTGTAGAGAGGATGAAAAAATTGCAAAACGAGAATAACCTATCCATGACTAGAAACATGAAACAATAACAACAATAACAACAATACAAAAATATAACAAAATAATCTAAATTCCAAAAAATAAAATGAAACAATATGCAAATAAAATAATTTGAATGAATACAATGTAACGAAAGAAACAATATGAAATCTCCATGTGAAAATATCACAAAGAATATTTGTAATTGAAACAAAGAAAATGGGGCTAATTGCATGGAGCTTGTCGAAATGGTTAAGCCTCTATTTTGTTTTTTCAACCTTCATGAGAAGTCAAATAAAGAATAGATTTGAGATAAGTGCGTGTTCCTATCTTATGTGTATCTAGAACTAAGCGATGCTTGGTAAAATAAAATCTGAAATATTAGAATAACAATGAGTATACCAATCTCTATCCTAATGTGTATGGAAATAGGAATGAGAGATGTAATGGAATATCTAGATATACCAATGGAGAAATAAAAGATGAGTAAAAATGGACAATTTTTTTTGGTGTTAGCTATCCAAGGGAGTGGAAAGATCAATGTAAAAACTCAAAGAAATCTTCCATAGGACCAAGATTAATGAGAGTACAACCAAGAAATCTTCCATCATGCTTGAACCTGTGGTGGGTGTTCCTTTCCCTTGGATACCAAATCTTCCTCAAGCATCCCTAGAGAATTTTTGGTGTTGGTTGAAAATGCCACTTCTTTTCAAAAGCCTTTTAACATTATGAACACTACCTAGGAAGTAATGGATTCCCAACATTCCATGACAAAAATGGTTTTTTGTTGAAATCGATAGGCTCAATATGAAATTGGCCAAGATGGAGAAAAAGGTTGGCAGGAAAATCCATTTGTAGAGGGAGGATGAAATTAATATTTTCCAGGTTTGGGAGGCTTTAATGAAGATGAATAAAATTGAAAAAGATTTGTGTGACCTAAAATATTCAAATCTTGACAATCTAACTATGTGGGAGAACTCGAAAAAGGAGCACTCTAAAAGACCCTTCTCAATCTTGAAAAAGAGCTCATAGCTATCAATGATAATCTCAATTGTGTTGTCCAAGTTAGTCTTTGTACTATTCAAAATAGCAAAATTGGTATTAAAATTCTTATGGATAAGTTGAAGGAGTTATAATAGAGCCGCATAATCTATGTGACTGAAGACAATACTGGTCACAATGAAAAGAGTGAAATGGCAAGTCTTAGAACTAGAACCAAATCAAGCAAGAAGACCTTTGAAGATGAGAAAAATAATTTGCTAGACTTTCCCAAGTTGCATGAAAATTTTTATCAGCAAGAAATGGAGGTTGCTGAAATCCTTAAGATGTAATTAGCGATGTTTGGTGTTCAACCTTTTTTGGTTTTGTAGGGATTTTTCCCCTTGTTTTATGCTTTGTAAGGGTGTGTTGTTGTGGATAGTTGCCCACATTTTTTTTTCATTTCTTGACTTTTTGTAATAGGGTTTTTGGGCCCCTTCAAAGCCTATTTTACCCTTTTTAATAAAAAATGCCATCTTGTTATGAAACTTTTGCAGAGAATATTTTCAAACAAGTGAGAAGAAGTTGCCATTACTCAAAATGACATCTCTCCCAAAAACTCCAACATATGCTAGTGTAGAAAATCACCCCAAAAGATTCTTACAAGCTTCAAAACCCTTTACAATAAATGCAACCAAGTGCAATGGATGCTCATAAACAAAGCTCATAGTAATGCGTGAGTATCCAAAATGCTAAGAGTAATCACAATCACATGAAAAAATTCTATAAACTATGTAAGAAGCCAAATCATATCCAATTTATTGTGTAAAAGATTGTTAAAGAGTCCCTTTTTCTCAAAAATCCTCTATCATCCAATTTACTATTCTTGGTAAGAGTTAGGAAATTTGACAAAAGCTAGGTAATGATGGTTACAAAACAAAAGGAAGTAAAAAAGGAATTGTGCTAGCCATTATACATAATTTGTACAACTGTATTGTGGTGAGACAAAATTGCAATTACACATACATTAGCACAATTACATTTTTGTCTTAAAGAAATTAAATTGAAAACATTATGATAGTTATAATAAAAAAATACGTGGTTGAACACATAATAGTGTGTCCCACTTGTGGGACACAGGTTGTTTAGCCAAACACCTTCATTTTAAGGTTAGCTAGAAAACACATTTGAATGAAGGAAAACCTTTGTTTGAATTTTTTCTAAGCACCTTCATATGAAGGTTGCCTTCGAACAAAGGTATTTGTTCAATGTTCTTTTTATCAAGTATGTAAAGCCAAGTTTGATATTTTCATCACATTATTCTACCTTCAATTTTATAGAGTTCTTGGCGACAACTACAAGCCTTGACAAACCTTCCCACCTATGAGCAACTAGATCAAATATCTTGGACCATAATAGTGCATACCATCCTCGACTACCACATGGCATTTGAATGAAGGTCATGAATAATAGATTGGTAACATGGGCATGCAATAGAAGAGGCATGCAACTACATAGATCACTTATTTATAAGAAACTCAAAATGCATTTGAATTTAGTTATAATGATTTTTTTTATTATGTGAATTTACATATTGATTTTACAAAATTCTAAAACTTGATTTACAAATTAAAAAATCCTAAACCCTACAACCTAAAACCCTAAACCCTAAATCAAGATTATGAACCCTAAACCTTAAAACAAAAAACCTAAACCTTAAACCCTAAAATTGAAAACCAAAAAACTAAAACATAATTAGTTGACTTGATATGTAAATGAATGTACAAAATTAAGGTTTTTTTAGGGTTTGTGGTAAATTAGGGTTTAGCTTTTTTTACTTACATGATTTTGTATTTAATTTGTAAATTTGAAAACTTGAAAAATTGTAAATTTAAGCCATAGACCTTGTAACCTAAAATTGAAACCCTAAACCTTGTAACTTAAGATTGAAACCCTAAACCCTAAAATAAAAAGTAAAGTGTAAAACATAAATAATTGACTTGAAATGCAATTGAATGTGTAAATTAGGGTTTATCAAAAAATGATACTCATGATTTTGTATTGGATTTGAAAATTTAACTTGATTTATAAATTTAAACCCTAAACCTTGAAACCTAAAATTGAAAACCTAAACCCTAAATCCTAAAATCAAAACCCCAAACCTTAAAATTGATAGCTTAAACCCTAAAAACTAAAATGTAAATAATTGAATTGATATATATCTAAACACAATTTAGGGCTTTTAGTTTAGGATAACTTAGGGTTTAGGGATGAGGGAAAATTTGTACTTACACGAATTTGTATTAATGATGCAACAACATCTTAGTGCATCCTACCACATTTCACTATATAATCTCATCTCATCTCATAGTAGAGAATTAAAGTTCTTGAACAAATCACACACATCATATGTGGATTTCAAGAGGTTTAGATCATTATACACAAAATTATCGTTATCATAAGCATCTTTGAGTTCACAGTTAGCACTTAGTTCATCATTTTGTGGCACTGTTTGATAACTTGCGACATTCAATTAAACATATCACAAGGTAGTATGGGATTAGAGGGACCCTTAGAATTCAATCGAGACTCTTCAACACCTTATATTTCATCACCGGATTTTGGCTAACCTACATGTTTTTATAGGACATTGAGATTATAAACACCTTGTACTTGGTGTAGACCATTCCTAAAGCTTGGATTTAATATACAAACACCCATGGATTCATTTGGAAGATAGTTAATCTATAATTCATCTTTGGAAGTCAATAGTTTAGTTAGTGAAAATAATAGAGGGTGGAATAGTAAGTAATAATGCGTACAATAGTAGAAGATCTAAACAAAGAAACACCCGAAGAAGAAGAATAAGATCAAATCAAGATGTTGAAATCCATTTTCAAGATTGATAAGAGACCTAGAATTGAAATTTCTAACTATGCAAGAGATTTGAATCTTGAGGAACTAATTGAATAGATAATTTATATAGAAGAATACTTTAAGTATGAAGATATTGAAGATTTGGAAAGGGTGAGGTTCACAAAAACCAAGTTAAAAGGACATGTAACTATTTGGTGGAAGGAAGCTCAATTGGATAGAAATAGGAGAGGAAAGGACCTGATCATAAGATGCGATAGAATGGTGAAAAAGTTGAAGAACTAATTCAAACCTGTATATTATGAGTTGGAATTGTTGAAGAGATTGAAAAACCTAAGGTAAAAGGAAAATATAGTGAAGGAGTACATCAAAGAATTTCATAAGATGATCATCAAGATTGGACATAGTGAAACTAGCAAGGAGGTCATGCGGTACATAAATGGCCTCACAACAAACATCCAAGAAGAATTGAGTTCAGTAAGAATGACAACAATTGAAGAGGCATATTAGTTTGTACTAAAAATTGAGGAGAACTTGAACAAGAGATTTTAATAGAGGCATAAGGGAAGAGGAGGTAGATTCTAGAGAGGTAATCCAAAATCCAACAAAATAAATACAAATGCAAAGCATAACAAGGATGAAAGACCATATCACAATGAAGTCAAAGACAACTTTTGAGGGAGGAATGATAGGAGTCTCTACTGCAATGACAGAGGAAGTGGCAATACCTACCAAAATGAAAGATATTAGAGAAGTGATAAGGGATTTAACAAGAGACCATTCAAAGGAATCTATTTCAAATGTGGATAAGTACATTAGGCATTTGAAAGTTACCAAGGAAGTGCTAGTAAAAATAAAGAATAGTGCAAGGAAATCATGTGGAGAAAAAACCTATTTGATCATTGAGATCTATAAGAAAACTTGAGAATGGTGAATCATTTACCATGAGAAGAGCATTGCTCCAGATAAAAACAACCGAGGAGTCGACATAAGAGAAAATCCCATTCATAACAATATGCAAATAATGAGGTAAGCATTGTAAATTTATCTTTGACAGTGGTAGTACAAACAATTTGGTTTCAGAGGAGATGGGAAATAAGTTGAGGGTGACCCCACAATAGTGTGTCCCACTTTTTGGCCAAAGAGACATTGAAATTGGTATTTTTCACTAAATTTTTACTTTTTGACGCCTATAGCAACTAAACCATTAAGAATTTGAAGATGATGTGAACTAGTGATTTTTGAGATTTTGTTTGTAGATTATAAATATTTCTATTTTTTTAAAATAAATAATTTGTGAGTTTTTTATTTAACTTTCATAACTTATTTTCTGTAGTTAACAATATTTTAAGAAAGTGACGTTACTTCAGTAAAACATAACTTTTTTTGTAGAAAGGATAACATAATAAATTTTTAAACATAGATTCATAACACCAATATCTGATGCACAAATATATATATATATATATTTATAAATTTTTGTTGCATAACTTTTTTTAAAACTTTTTGAAGTGAGATTAACTATAATTCAGACATAGGTTACTTTGATAACACATAAGTATTTTTGTATGTATCTGAACTAATTCTTTTTTTTGTTGAAATAAGAACATCAATACCTAATGCACAAATTCTTTTTTTTGTTGTTGAAATAATAACATCAATACCTAGTGCACATATTTTTCAAATTTTTTAATTAATTTTACTATTTTTCTATGTGTGTGGAACAAAGACCTTGATGATTGCTAAAAAACTTATCTTGGTGCTAGAAAATGAAAAAAATAAAAATAATAATCAAATTAAATATATTAAAAAAATTATGTTTTTTGGAAAACTTATTTTGAGTGCTGCAATCCTACAAATAATCTTATCTAGTTGGATTCCATTTGGAGGCCAAACAAGAGACTTGAAATTGAAATTTTGAAGAAAAATTTGAGGCCTAAGGTGGAAAGGTAATTTATAGGACCTTTGTTATAATGACCTTCGAACAAAGGCATGTCCTTTCCATGATTGAAAGATATAAAATGTATGCCTTCGAACAAAGGCATGTTCTTTCCATGATAAAAAATAAAAGGAAATGAATACCTTCGAATGAAGGACCATGTTTTCTCAAAGGTGATTTACGACTCACCTTTAAACGAAGGTTCCTTTGCTTGAAGAAATACCTTGAAACAAAGGAATTATAATTTTTTTGCTTGATCTGACTTGAAAAAACTATTCTCCCAAGTTTGGGACTCACTATTGTGGTTTTACCCTTGAAGTTGAAAAGGTTGGAACATCCAAAACCATATAAGATTGCCTGGATCTAAGATGAGCACAAGGTACTAGTAAGTGAGTACTGTTTGGTGAATTTATATATAGGATCATATAAAGATGAAGTGTTGTGTTATATCATGCCAATGAATGTATGTCATATATTGTTGGGAATGCCATGGCAATATGACAATAAGAAAATTCATGATGGGAGAAAGAATACTTGCATTGTGAATTCAAATTGCTAAAAACAAATCTTAATACTTTTGGAAGAAGAGTATAAGAGAAAAGTATGTAGTAATGAAATAAACTATTTGGTGGATGGAAGAATTATTTTGGATGGAATAAGACATGAAAACATGTGCTTTACATTGATTCATAGGAAGTGTGATACCCAGAGTGCATAAAATACTATTGCAAATGAATAAAAACCACCACAAAGGGAAGTATATAAATTGATAATAGAATACTAAGATATTATATTGGAGAATGTGCTAGAAGGATTGCCACCTATCTACAACATCAATAACCATATAAAATTGATACCAGGAGCCAATTTTCCAAATAGAACGATACATAGGATGACATCAACAAAAAATATATAGCTAAATAGAAAAGTATAGGAGATGTTGAGAAAATAATTGATCCTAGAAAGCTTAAGTCCTTGTGTTGTCCAATAGTGTTAGCACTAAAGAAAGATGGAAAATGGAGGATGTGCATAGATTCAAGAGCCATCAAGAAGATCACTATCAAATACAAATTCCCATTACCAAGGATAAACGACATTATGAATTGTTTGAGTGACACAAAGTATTTTACAAAGATTGACTTGATGAGCATATATCACCAAATTAGTATCAGAGAGGGAGATGAATGGAAGATTGTATTTAAGATGAATGAGGGCCTATATGAGTGGTTAGTTCATGTGTTTTGGACTAACCAATGCACCAAGTACATTCATGCAATTGATGAATGGGGTATTGAAGGAATTCTTGGGTAAGTTTGTCATTGTTTACTTGGATGATAATTTTATTTTCAATAGAACTAAGGAAGAACATTTGTAACACATCAAAAAAGTATTTTAGAAGTTGAGAGAAGAGAAGCTATTAATAAACACCAATAAATTTAGTTTCATGAAAGTCAAGCTAGTGTATTTTGATTTTGTCATCTTTGCAAAGGGATTGGAGATAGATCTAGAGAAGGTAAGGGCAATTATGGAGTGGCCAACACCATAAAATTCTAAAGAGGTAAGATATTTTAATGGATTGATTGGTTTCTATAGTAAGTTCATTAGAAATTTTAGTGCCATCTACACATTGGTGATATAAATAATAAGGGGAGATCGAAAGGAGTTCAAGTGGATTCCGAGAGCACAAAATATTTTTGAACTAATAAACCAATGTTAGCATTACCTAATTTTGATAAAGTATTTCAAGTTTATTGCGATGCTAGTCAAAATATAATAGGAGTAGTGTTGAGTTAAGAAGGGGGACCAATAAATTATTTTAGTGAGAAATTGAATGATGCAACCTGAAGAGATACTTAGTCTATGTTCATGAGTTCTATGCCACAATCCAAGCCTTGAATAATTGGAGACATTGCCTATTTCCAAAGGATTTTGTGTTGTACGCTGACCATCAATTCCTATAGTATTCAAACAACCAAGACATATTGAATCAAAGACACATGCATTGGATATATTTCATGCAAAGCTATACATTTTTGTTGAAGTATAGGAGTGGAAATTCAAACAAAGTTGTAGATGTCTTGAGTAGAGGAAGGAATTTTCTAATAGAAATAAGGATAGAAGTAATGGGATTTGAAGAACTCAAACACATGTATGAGGATGACCTAGACTTTGTGGAATCTTAGAAAGAAAGTAGGGAACCAACTGTAATAGACCAAAGTGGTTGGACTATTTTATTCATGATGGTATGCTATTCAAAGGGATCTGATTATGCATTCCCAATATTTCAATAAGGGATATTTTGATCAAAGAGAATCATAGTGGCAAATTATGACATTTTGGCATTCACAAGATAGTGGATTTGGTAAGTGAACATTATTTTTGGCCTCAAATATATAAGGATCTAAGGAAGATTATTCAAGAGTGTAAGATATGTCAAGTTGCAAAGGGGTGTAGTTAGGATACTGATTATACTAATCTGTAACCGTACTAGAGGAGCCTTGGGAGGATATCAACATGGATTTCATATTGCGATTACAAAGAACATAGTGGGGACATGATTCCATATTTTTAGAAGTGGACTAAATTTTTGAGATGACATTTCATTCCTTGTAAAAGGACAAATGATGTTGTACATGTTGATATATTTTAAAAGGAAATTGTGAGATTGCATGGATTAATGTGGAAGATAGTATCAAATGGAGACTTAAAGTTCATAGGATATTTATGGAGATAACTATAGAAGAATATGACCACATACCTAAAATTTAGTTCAACATTTCCCTCACAGAGTGATGGGAAAACAAAAGTACTAAACAAGAGTTTGGACAACTTGTTGCAATTCTTAGTGGGAGATAAGCCAAGAAATTGAGATATAATTCTACCAAAAGAAAAGTGCATAGAAAAACTTAGTGAATATAAGTACAAAGAAGACATAATTTGAAATTGTGACTAGATTACAACCTAGAGGAGCAAAAAACTTAGAGACATCAATAAGGAAAACAAAAGGAGCACAACGGTAGGAGAATTTCTAGGATACATGAAAATAGTACACAATCAAGTCAAGGAGCACTTAGAAAACATGAATAACAAGTACAAAGGACATGCTGATGAAAAACATAGAAACAAATAATTTTATATTGTGGATGAAGTCATGGTATATCTCAAAAAGAGATTTCCAGTAGGAACATACAACAAGTTGAAGATGAGGAAGTTTGGTCCATGTAAGATTCTCAAGGAGTTTGATACATGGAATGCCTATAAGGTTGCGTTATTGGAAGCAATTGGTATACTACCTATATTCAACTTCATAGATCATACTTAGGATCATTAAGGCTAATTGAATGATAACATTGCAAAATATTCCTTAGAAGAATGGCTATTGTAACAACCACATGAGTAAATAAAACAAATTTTGGCTAACAAAATGGGTGCAACACCAAAAACATGCACTATAAAGAATACCTAGTTAAGTGGAAGGGAAGATTAGTAGAATAATCATCATGGATTTCACAAGTTAGAGGTGGAGCACCTTGGATTTCCTCTAAAATCAATAGTGTGGGACTCACTTTTCAAAGAATCTTGATTGTCTTATTTAGGAGCATCCTAGTGCAACCTATTGCATTTCACCACATAATCTCATTTCAACTCATGGTAGAGAATTAGAGTTATTGGAGAACTCACACACAACATATCTATATTTTAGGAGGTTTGGATTAGAATACATAAATTTATCGCTACCAAAATCATGTTCGAGTTCACAGTTAACATTTAGTTCATCATGTACAATTTATGTCACCATTGCATAACTTACATAATTCAATTAAACATATCACAAGGTAGTATGGAACCAAAGAGACCCTTAGTTACAACCACATTGAGATTCTCTAACACAATACATCATCACTGGATTTTGGCCAACCTACACATTTTAAAAGATTCCAAGATTTGGAACACCTTGCAGTCAACGTAGACCATTCCTAAATCTTGGAGATGATATATAAACACCTTTGAAATTTATTTGGAAGACAGTTAATCTAGAATTCATCTTTGGGAGTTAGTAGTTTAGTTAGTGATAATAGTAAAGGGAAGAATAGTAAGTAATAATGCTTATAATAGTAGTAGAGTGGTAGCGTGATATTAGTCCTTATTGAGATATCTTTTCATATAAGCTTGTGATAAGCATGTGGTGGCTTGTGAGCCAACCTAATTTTTAGTATGCATGTGATAGGATAGTGAGCCATTTTTAATCTTTATATGATATTGAGCCCATGAAAGGTTTCTTTGCTATTTTGTATTAATTTTTGCATGTTCAATCTAAGTTACATGGCCAAATAGTCCATCCTTTGGGCTCTCCATTTGCAACTGTGCCAATTAAATTTATTTTTAAAAATAATTTATAAATTTAAACCCTAAACCCTAAAATCTAAAATTGAAACCCTATTTGCCCTAAAACATAAAACATAAATTTATAAATGAATTGGTATATACTTATATAAATTAGGGTTTAAGGTTTATGGTAAATTGGGGTTTAGGGATAAGGGAAAATATGGTTCATTTATTAGTGAACATATCATATTTTCTCTAATCCCTAATCCCTAATTTACCCTCATTTATTGGGTGAACACACAATCTAGTGTGTCTCACTAGATCCTTAAACAACTCTATAGTTTATTTAAATTCATGAATAAACCATTTATTTTTCAAGTTCTAACATGACAATATAAACTTAGATACAAGTTTTTTTTGAGCATCAAAATATTCTAGGTTTTAAGCTTCAACCTGGGTGCATGCCATATAACTATATCATTTAACACATGCTTCACAAATAAGTAGTAGTTCAATAAAGCATAAACCTACTAGAGTCATTTTTCTAATAATGAATTCTTATATAAAAAACAATGTAGGGCTGCAAATACTAATCAAAGTAGTAACAAGAAATACAAGTACTAATATCCTACTCTAATAATTGTTTCTTCCATCTCAATATGATTCACCTTCTTCTTTCTTTGAGGTCTCAATATGGTATGTCTCTTCAGATGTTTTTCTGTCTACCACTTTGACCTCATAATTTTATTGTAGTCTATTTTTAATTTTATATTTATTATCACTATATACAAAATAATCTTGTAGTGTACTCCCAAAAGTTTTTCCTCTCCAACCCCACTATCTTCCCTTAATATCTCATCTCTTTTCTCTCCCTCTCATGGTATACCTCCATCTCCCTCTTCCTTTCTCATCTCATCTCTCTTCTCATCTACTAGATATATCATTGTTCTCTTCTTATTTCATCAATAATTCTCCAATAATCAAGCCCCTTCTTTTATACCTCATCTCCTTGTTGTAATCCTACCTTTGGTTAAACTATTTAGATTACTTGCATACATTCCCCTAAATAAACTTCCTAGAAATCCCCTTCTCTAGGGACACAACATTAATGCATGTGCAAATAAATCTTGTTTAATAATATTCTCCTAGCTCATTCCAAGAATTAATAGTTGAAATTTTGATCTAGTCTAAGCCATCATACATGATTCTATGGTACTTACAAACAAACACTTGATTGTCCATGTCCAATGCTCGTGTCCAAGGTTTATCAATCTTTTTAATAACTTAATTTTTTCTTTTATCACAAAATTAACTTTTAAATAGTAATTTACAATGCAAGTATGCTTCATTCCTTTCTTAGAATCTAAGGCCACAATATGTGTAGAAATTTTCATTACAACTCTTCATCCTAGTATCTAAAGATTTGGATTTCAATGAGTATAGCTTTAAGCTCTATTTTCTCATCTAATATTGTAAAAATTTGATCAATCCAAATTAATATTAAAACATGTCAATGGAAACAAATTAGCCTAATCTAAGGCATGAAAAATATAAAAGAATATTTAGCTAAATGGAGAGAGCTATATTCCATTTAGCATTTAAAAGGTTCTTGAAATTCCCACTTCAATAAAAATTTACTAGCACAACTAAAAGGATATTAAATTTACTTCAATTCACATTAAACCTCAATGACTTCTTGATTTAATTTATTATTAGATTTTCAAACATAGTACTTGGTATGCTACATTGATAGAATATACAATAATTGATTTGATGATAATTAACTACTTGAGTTGATTTATGTACATGTTGTAATGTGAATGTATCAACAATGCAATTTCCTTTTTTGATGAGATAGATCTCATTATTTCATGTCTTTGTGAGCTATTCCTCAATTATAATGTTTAGTAGACGTAAGTGACATTTGATAGAATTTTATGTATATTCTACTTTATAATTGTTCACATAAGGAAGATTTGTATTGTGTGTGATTTGATTCGTCAATTAAATATTTGTATGAATGTATGCATATGTTTCTAGAATAAAATGTGCCACTCAAATTTATTTGATATGATTTTAACCTTTTTTAAGCCTATTGTTTAAAATCAAGAATTGATTTATATGTTTTTGATAAAGTAAGCAACATTTACAGGGTGTTGTACCCTTCACACAAAAATCCCAACAGGCCAAAGAAAGAAGCTAGTTCATATAGAACATGAACTAGGATGAAACAAATAGAGATAGCTGACCGACAACTGTAGAGCAACCAACAAAGATTAAACAACCCCAACACCAGAGGGGACTAATCCAACTCCCTGAATTTGAGGCCGCAAAACAACAACGGATTTGGGGAGTCCCTTCTTTTTTCTCAGCACAACTGACCAGGAAGGCTTATAAACGACATCCACTAAGTGTGGTGAGGGGAATAGATCCACATAAGCC
The DNA here is from genome assembly GCA_007115665.2 of Sequoiadendron giganteum. Classification (NCBI taxonomy): domain Eukaryota; kingdom Viridiplantae; phylum Streptophyta; class Pinopsida; order Cupressales; family Cupressaceae; genus Sequoiadendron; species Sequoiadendron giganteum. Next base: position 230,283,070 of record CM021110.1, on the reverse strand, counting down.
ACCCTAGGAGAGGAGCCACCATGCAACGAGGGAGCCGACAACGAAGCAAAAGAGACAGGAACGAACAAAGGACTAGCAGATTCATTCAACAAAGGACGAGCAGGATCCGACGGGATGACGATAGAAGAAGGTTCCAACAACATAGCAACAATAGATCGGGGTAGAGGTTTTGAGGAATGGATAGCTAGAAGAGGATCCAGGAAAGGTATTGAATCCATGGGAGAAGTAGAGGAGGGAGAGTCTCCCTCCTTAGGCGAACTATCCGAAGGGGGAGAGCCAACCATGAGATGGTCCATGAGAGAATCCTTCCACCAAGTAGCAGCACCCTTGTGACGAGCAAGAGGGCAACCAGAGGCCAAGTGACCAACAAAGAAACATCTCCTGCAAAGAAAAGGGAGCCCCTCATAGTCTAGAAGTTGCTTCCAAGGTTTGTCCTCCACCATCAAAAACACATCACCATGGAAAGGTTGGGAGATATCCAAGTTTATTAAAATACGAGCCACCATAGTATGCCCAAGATCCTGAGACATAGAATCCACCTTTAAAAAACTGCCTATGGCGTTGCCAATAGCTTCAAAGCAAGAATCCTCCCAAAAATGGAGAGGGAGATTCAATAGACAAACCCAAACTGGTATGATATTTAGAGGCTTTGTGAGAGGATTGAAAGAGCGAGACCATGACCAGATGAACAACAAATGAACACCCCACATCCAAACCTTGTCCAACACTCTGTCACGATCCTCAGGGGTAGAAAAATTTGCATAGAAAAAACCTCTAGCACTGGGATAGAGGTCAATTTGTCTAGAAACTAGAGGCTTCCAGGAATTGGTCACCCACTTATGGAGATCAGGAAGGGAGGGCCACAGGCCGTTAAACCTGCAAACCACACCCTGATGCAAATAAAAACCCTCATTCTCAGCAACCTCAAGCCCACAGACCACCATAGGGGAGGCCCGAGCACAAGGCAAAGGTCGAATCCTAGCCGCAGTTGCAGGTACTAAATGCACATAGTTCTTAGAAACTACATCAAAAATTGATTTATATGTTTTGTGTTTGTGTATATGCAATTTTAAATTATAATGATTTGTAAGTATGAGTATACATGTACATAAAATGCTCTTTATTTTGTGAAATGAATGTGGATGAACTATTTAGACACATTGATAGGGAAATTATTAGATTGCAATTTATTTTGAGAATCCACATGCCACACAGAGTTATAGATCAATCATTTGACTCCTAACCTTGTGATGTAGATTGAATTAAATCCTTTAGTGGCTAGGAGCCATGCATTTCAATAGTGTTAACTACAAATCATTTTGCCACTCCTAAGTAGTATGAGTGATGCATTGGAGCAACTTGCATGAGGAATGGGTTCCATAGAGTTGATTTCTTTAGGTTCGATGTTATATCATACTCATAGTCCTTTATGCATGTCATGTTACAGTTATTGGATAACAAATATGTGTAATGGGTTTAGTGGAAAATCAAATATAAATAGAATTAAAGAAATTAGGGTTATAAATATCAAGCACCCACATGAAAAAGACCAATCAAAACCCACTAACTAATGAAATTGAATTCCCCCACTTAGAGAATGACAATTAACATGAAAATTAACATTCAATACCAAAATTCAAGAACTGCAAACCAACATTCCATTTTGAATTGTGATGGATTGATGTTGGATTGCTCAAAGCTTAGCTCCCATGTTACAAAATTTTGAATTAACCTAAAAGATGCACAAAATGATATGATTATAATATGATTCAATGCTCAGAATGACATGATTTCACTACAATGCTTCTAGGTGACTTGAAATGGAGGGAGATCGATTTTATAGATTTTTAAAAATAAAATTAATGATGGAGATTAGATCTTGAGATTAACGGTTTAGATTGAATCTTGAAGATCAAGGGCTAGGATTGATTGTAACTCAAAATATCTCCTCAATTTTAGGAAACTGGTTAAGATATTTTTGAAAAGGAATATTCTTCTAGAATATGCTTTTGAGAGGGAAAATTAGATAATTAAATAGTCACAGGGGTCCTAGGGATAGGGTGAGCATCAATAATGGATCATGGGTCTGCCACCTCCTTAGCCTCCTCCTTATAGAGAGGATCGAGGGAGCTCCAGGTAGAGCACATTGTACATATTGATGTATAAACTTTTGATGAGACATGTTTATGATGTATATACATTCATCGGCTTTTGAAAGCCTCATGTACATTTTTTTTTGATGTATAGATTGTATCACACACTTGATGAGATGATGTTGTATCATGATATTTTTAGTTTTGATGATGTATAGATTGTATCACACACTTGATGAGATGATGGTGTATCATGACATTTTTAGTTTTGATGATATATGAGATGAGATGATCTTTCTTGATGCAACTATGATATATGTATGATTTTTATGATGCTATTCATGATGTTTATGATATAATGATGTATGATTATGTGATGATGGTGATACTAATGATTTTCCGATGCAAGATGCATGATATGATGTCATGATATGTGTATATGATTCTTTTTGTATTTTTCTAGTATTTTGATGATATGCATGATTACGGATGTATGATTCAGATGATATATGATATGATGTAGATTGATGGACGTGTGGCTAATGATTTTGTGGATGTAAGATGCACGTGGTACTAATGATGTTATCGATGTAGGATATGATTGATATTTTGTGTCATGATAGTTGGATAAAAATGTTAGTAGGATGAATGTGTGGATAGATAGAGATTAGATGATAGAGGAATAGATGATTTTAACCCAATTTGTTGAAAATCCATTTATTGTGATCATGAATGTGGATGATGATTGATGATGTTTAAAATTTTGATGAGTATGCATTTGATTGTGGGTATAATAAGTAATTTCATCATAGCAATCCTTATTAATATAGTAGATAAAACGATGCACCAAGGTATGAAGAAATAGCGCGACTTTGTATCTATTGCGTGGACTTTGACTTTGCAAACAAGATTATTTTTGTTCATACCAAACATACAAAAACGTTGTTATGAGTGTATGGATTAGAAGTTTAGAGCATGTTAGACTAATGCATAGAGAGGTATGAAGAACCTAACATGCAAGGGACATTCTATGTTGCTTGAAATGACTTCCACACACACAAGGAAAGTATTCCCCATGGTCATATTACAAGAATATCCAACAAACATGACATACAATAGCAATGATCGTGTCCTATTCCTTTCTCTAAATCTTTTTTTAGATATCTTTGAGAGATCATCAGAATAGGACAATAAGATAAATCAAAAGAAAAGACCAAAATAGATGAACAAAGCTGTCATATCACTTGCCAAAGAATTTTGTTTAGGGATGTTATCCATTGATGATGCCTATTGTAGGAATGATATATCCATTAAGATATATGCTTGGACATTGATGTTGATGATGATGGTAGGCAATTGATACGTATGCATTCCTTTGTCTAATAGTGATCAAGTCTTCACGATTTTTGCATGAACATCATAGACTTTGAGAGTTGCTATGTTTTTTTGATTGCTTTGTCAAAGGTGAAGGTGACGATAATTTTATTATGGATGGGCGTTGATGGTGATGGTTTATTTATTTTTTATTTTTTTAAATTTTTTTGAATGTTTTTGTGATTTTGAAGGTTATTTGAGGATGTTTTTGGAGTTTTTGGTGTTTTTAGAATATTTATATTTTTTTTTGGATTTTTGGAATATTTGGATGTTTTGGGATTTAGGAATATTTGGATGTTTTTGTATTTTTGAGATATTTGCAAGACTTGAGAGAGGAGCAAGAATCCAATCTAACTACCAGGTTTAGGAGGATGCCCCCAGTTAGGTATGGGATTGTATTATTGTGGATAGATGGAATGATGTAGACATGAATAATGATATTGGGGCATAGGTTAGACACTTAACAAGTGATCAAGCCATGGTTGGATGCACATTTTATTATGAAATGGATGGATGGAATGGATGAAAATAATGTTTCAATAGATGATGAACGGAATGGATAGATGGAAAAGAGATTTTGATAGATGATGGGGCAAAGCTTATTCATACATGGCGCTTGTTTACCAAGTTTTCACCAAGATACATTTCTTAGAAGCACCATCAAAGTGGTTTTCACTTAAAAGATGATTTATTTTTCTTTACTATTTTTGATATTTTTTTTCTTTTTCTTTTTGGTTTTTTGATTTTTTGCTAGGATATTCCAATAGGCTAGGTGTAGAACTTCTTGAGATAGTTTCTATTGATGGGTTATGCTAAAGGTTCTACCTTAGGGGTAGCCAACTGATATTCCCTCGATCCATATCTTGTGGTGATCACAAAGGGTCCCAAACAATTCAGTTTAAAATTTCCTTTTCCCTCTTGGTTAAGTTGGTTCTATTGATTTTCTTTTAGTACTAGGTCACCCACTTGGAAGCTCTTGTTCTTGATTTTCTTATTGTAGCTATGTCAAATATGGTTTCGATATGCTTGAAGGTGATTGAGTGCACTCAAATGTCTTTCATATAAAAAATCAAGCTCTTGTAGTTTGGGTACTCAATATTCTTTGTTGTCGTTACCGTTCTGCAAAGGTACCATCAAGGAAGGAATTTCAACCTCAATATGCAAGATGGCTTCAGTTCCATAGACTAGGGAGAATGGGGTATCACTATTAGGTGTTCAGATGCTTGTTTGAGAGGCCCACATGGCTAGATTTAGTTGAAAGTGCCAATCACAATTGACGTCATTGACTATATTTTTGAGTATCTTGAGGATGGTTTTATTAAACGCTTTTGCCTGACCATTTTCTTGGGGGTAATAAGGGGTAGAAAAGCGGTGTTGGATATGGAACTTAGAAAAAATATCTTGGATATCTTTATTCTTGAAAGGTGTTCCATTGTTAGTGATTATAGTTTGGGGTATGCCATATCAAAAAATCAAATAGTTTAGGATAAAATTAGCTATTTGTTTGTCTATGATGTAAGTTAAGGGTATGGCTTCTATCCACTTCGTGAAGTACTCAGTGGCAGTAATAATGAATTTATGACCATTGGATGAGATGGGGGATATCTTGCCTATGAGGTTGATTCCCCATTGTGAAAAGGGTCATGGTGTAGTGATCAAATGTAATTCTTGGGTTGGGGAATGAATAAGATCACTGTGTTGTTGACATTGAAGACACTTATTGGTGAACTAATTAGCTTCTTGTTCCATTCTAGAGTGGTAATATATAGTCCTTAGGAGCTTCTTGGCTAGGTTAGGTCTGCTAGAATGCAACCCATAAACACCTTCGTGCACCTCCTGCAAGGCAATCAATGCCTCTCTAGGGTTAAGACATCTAAGTAATGTTCCATTGAGACTTTTTTAGTATAAAGTATTTCCAAGGATAGTAAAACGCGAGGATCATCAAATAAAAGTTTTCTTTTGGGTGCTAGTGAGGTTAAGGGGTATGAAATTCCATGTTGGAGATATGCATAGATATATTGGTACCAAGGTGAATCGAGACCAACAACTTCACACATGAGTTTATATTTTGGGACATCAAATGTGGGTATGAGAAACTATTCCATAAGAAACTCACATTTATGAATTTTGCAGTATGTCAAGAAGAGACCCAATAGTAGCCATGATATTGACAACTTTTTTATTGATCCTTGGTATTTGTTCAAAGAGGATGACTAGGAAATACTGCTTAAAACTGTCTACCATCCTTTTATAAGGAAGCAATTTATCATCCTTATTTTGGTATTCATCATTGATTTGTCTGATTACTATCTATAAGTCATCGTAGACTTGTAGTTCCTTGATTTGCCATTGAATTTCCATTCTTAGCCTTGTAATCAATGCTTCGTACTCTACTATGTTCTTGGTACAAGAAAAGGCTATCTTGTATGATTTGGGTATACAATCTCTTTGAGGTGTAACAAAGAGAATGCGAACTTCTGATTTGTGCTAATTGTGAGATCCATCAAAGTACAATTTCCATCGATTTTCTTGAGTTGCTACACGGATTCCCTCATTGAGAAATTCTGATATCAAAGGATGTTGATCATCAATAGGTGCCTTGACCAACCAATTCACTATCACTTAGCATTTTATTTCTTTTCTTTCAACATAATCTATGTCAAATTCACTGAGGATCATGACCCATTTCACCATTCAACCAGTTAAGGCTACCTTCGACAAAAGATATTTCATCGGGTCTACTTTGGAGATGAGCTTAATTTGCTAGTTAAGCATGTAATGTATATGATTTTGTGATGCAAAGATAAAAGATAAAAAATCTCATTCAATTGGTGTGTAGTTTAGTTTATAGCCCACCAATGTATGACTGATGTAATATACTGCTCTTTCCTTATTGGTCTCATCATGTTGTGATAATAGAGAACCTAGAGCTACTAAAGTAGCTGATATGTAGAGGATCATTGACTTGTTTGGTAGAGGAGGCATCAAAATAGGAGGCGATGCCAAATAATCCTTGATTATTTGGAAAGCATGTTGGCACTTCTCATTCCATTTAAGGGCAACATTTGTGTGAAGTACATGTGTAAAAGGATGACATTTATTGGCTAGATGAGCTATGAATCTTTGGATGGACTAAAGTTTTCCTTGAAGAATACGTAGTTGTTTCAAGGTCTTTGGTGGAGGCATTTCCATGATGGCTTTAACCTTAGTAGGATTCACAAGATACAATATATCCTAGTAGTTTCCCTGATGTGAAACCAAAAATACATTTCTTCAAATTGAGGCATACTTTATACTATTCCAATGTGTCAAATATACATGCTAAGACATCCAAGTGACCTTACCTTGTTTATATTTTGATAGGAGATCATCTATATAATCCTTCATGATGTTGTGAAACATGTCATGAAAGATAACAATCATCGTTCTCTAATAGGTAACTCCAACATTTTTAAGCCCAAATGACATGATGCTCCAACAATAAGTTTCTCATGGACAAGTGAAAGCTATTTTATGTTGGTCTTCTTGAGCTATTTTAATCTGATTGTACACAGAAAAACCATCCATGAGAGAGAGCGTTTTGTGGCATGCTGTTAGATCCACTATGATGTCTATGTTTGGTAAGGGAGAATTGTCCTTCAAACAAGCCTTGTTGAGATCCTTGAAATCTGTGCATATCCTTATGCCCATAGTGGGATTAGAGACTTGTACAAGATTTGATACCCATTTAGGATAATCAATTGGTCTAATGAAGTCAACATCTAGGAGTTTTTGTAGTTCCACCTTGACCAAAAGTGCTATTTGTGGATGTATTTTATGAAGCTTTTGCTTTACCTATTTTGTTCGTAGAAAAAATGTCAAATGATGTACCACTAAGGATGTGTCTAGTCCAAGCATGTCAGAGTAAGACCAAGCGAAGTTGATCATATGAGCTTCTAAGAAGGATGTAAAATTATTTTTCTCTTTAGGATCTAAAGAGGCTACACAGTAGGCGATCTTAGGTGAATTGGATGTTCCCACATTTATTTGCTCTAAGTCTTCTACTAGTATTGAAGATATTTCTTGATGTTCAAAGATACTTGGGAGATTGAATCCTTCATCTTTGGGTACCTCAAAGAGGTTTTCACCATCAAATATGTCCTTTATTTTTACTTTTTCATGATTTAATAGCACCATATTGTGGTTTTCACTAGGGGATATCTTTTTGATTTTTATATTTTTACTTTTGTAACTGAAGGACCCAATTGGTTCCCCAAATTATGCTCCTTCACTAGGTTCTATGTCAAAACTTTCCTTATGATTTTCGAATGGAATACTATCTCGTAGTCCCCAAAACTCAGTAATAGCTTTTTCATTTAGGAATATATCTAAAATTGGTGCTTGTTGTTGGTCCTAGTCAATTAATTGAGGATAGACAAGTTGAAGTTCATGTTCTTGGGATGGTTGGTCAAATGAAAGTGTTGTGATGGTATTTATGAAAGCGTTCTTGAATAGGTAAGTGATGTACACGGAAGAACCTCCAATGAAATCATCATCATTAGATGTCTTAACCATAGGAGAGGATGGACCTTCCTCATAAGACTTATTTTTTAGTGTTTGGAGTAACATTGTCCAATGAACCATACCCTAGTCCTTGATATTTCTTTCATTTTTCCAAGATAATAGGTTCCATTTACCTTGTTGATTTATTCCAAGGCCACATTGTCCCATGAATCCCATGTTTTTGATGAGTTGAAAAACCTTTGTTATTGTGATCAAAAGAGATAGGTTGTGGCTCTTCTTCTTCCTTTTATAACCAAGTAGAGACATCTTCCTCATCTATGACTTCCTTGTTAACCTCTCCCCATTTAGAGAAGACTGTAGGTTTGAATTTGATTGTGGTATGAGCTTTCTCAATTTCTTGTGGCTTTCCATAGGTTCTTGGAGATAGCGGAAGTTTTCCAATACAAAAGGATTATTTAAGATGATAATCCCCAAAACCATTGTCTAGTATTTGGACCTTGAGCTTGGGTTTAGGTGGGTTTAATGTGGATGATGAAGCTAAGGATGATGGATTGACATAGGAAAATGAATGTGTAGAGATGTCATTGCTAGGAACTTCGAAGATATTTTGATATTTCTCTTCTAAGTTCTTACAATAGTGGAAAGGTTTTGGGTCACCATAAATGGTAAATTTAGGGTTTTTATAAGGAAATTTCAAGCACTGGTGATAGGTAGAAGGGACATAGTACATAACATGGATCTAGGGATGTCCTATGAGGTTATATGGCAATTGAAGGTCCAAGACTTGACAAGTTTTTTTCACTATTGCTGGTTCCAGTTGAACGAGAAGTCTAATGCTACCTTCTAAATCTCGCTCATTATCATCATATGCCCTGATGATCATTCTTTTCTACTTTTCAATAACATCATCAGAATTTCCTATCTATTTTACAAGTTTTAAGGTATAGATGTTTAAGCCCGCACCACCATCTATCAATACTCTATTGATTTTATGTTTATGGATGCAAAATTTTAGATATACAGCTTGATTATGGTATGTTTGAACAAGAAGATCTATTTTGGTGAATACAAGATGATGCATAGAAGTGATGTGTTCTACGATAGCTTGAAAATATTCATTGTTAATGTTAGCAGTTACAAAAGATGCTAAGAGAGCTTTATCCAAAAATTCTTTATGAGTAGGGGATATTTTGAGAAGTTTGAGAATGGAAATATGTGAATGAGTTTTTTTCAAGTGGTCAACAAGGTTATAATAAAACTGTGGAGGTTTATATAAAGCTTTGGATTATGGCAAGGCTCCTTGGATTATAACTTTTCCTCATTGTGTAATAACACCACACTCAAGATTTTTACCAGATATGGTTACAACTGCAATGTGATGGTTAGATTCACAAGTAGCACCCACCGCATTATCATATGAGTATGCGAATTTATTGTAATCCATTCCTTTTCCTTGGTCATTTCCTTTGCCATGGTTGGGGATTGGATCCTTATAGATTCGCAAGTCATTGTTACCAGATGTTCCAGGATGGTGTTCAATGTCAACCCCTCCTTTATCTATTAAGAGTTGTATGAGATTTTTGAGTTTTATGCAATTCGAGATTTTGTGTCCTTTAGTTCTATGATACTCGTGATAGTCATTATCATTGTACCAAAAATTATTAAATTGAGGTTCTTCATAGTTTCAAAGGTTTGATAGTTTGATAGGGTTGTTTGATTCGATTTGTGCAAAACCATTTCTATCAACTCTCCCAAAGGAGTGTACTTTCATTTGGTTTGATTGAAGTTGTTGTTGGTAGGTCTTGGTGGTCCCCTTGGAGGATTTGGATTTGGATTTTTTTGTTGGGTTTTTGGTGGATTGTTTGATGGAGGTTGTATGTTTTGTATGAACTTGGCGTCCACTAATCCATCATTGGTAAATTTTTTGTTCTTTTCCCATAGATGTAGTTTGTCTTGTGAGCTTGAGGATTAATATATTTTTTATTAATGTATACCTTCACAAGTCCTTTTGTGATGAGGGAATTTTCAATAGTTATGCCTTTTTCAATGCTATCATCAAATGTGTTAGGACATAACATGGTCAACTAGAATCCCAAGCCAGTGTTTAGATTTTGTATGAAGATTTCAAAAATTTTTTTTTGGGAACACACCACTTGAACTTGCTTGCTTTGTGTTGACATCATTGCAAGAAAGAGGCAAAGGACTCACCTTGATTTTGTTTTATTTTGTATAGGTCAATTACGAAAATGTATTGTTCTATGTTGTATCAGAAGTGATTCACAAATTTTTTTGTGAGTTTGTTGAATGTTTTGATTCTAGGAGGTAAATTTGAAAACCATTCTATAGCTTGCCCACCAAGAATTCTTGGGAAAAGTATCATCAAGTATCTGTCATTATAGGACAATTTGATGCAAGCCATGGGAGATTCTCATATGTGTTCAATAGGGCCACCTCTTCCTTTATACTTGTCAAATTTAGGAATTTCAAAGTTTTTAAGGAAGGGGATCCTAACAATGCTTTGATCGTATGGATAGGGACAATTATCTTCCAAGACATAACTTTTATTAGTTTTCCCAAGTTGTATGTCGATTATATTTTGATTTTGATTTTGAATTTGTAATGCCAACTCATTACCTTGAGTGTTTTGAGGTGGATTAGGTGGATTGTAATTTTGATACCCAAGGAGGGATGGTGAATTATAGGATGGGTTTTGATTTTGCATTGGACCTTGAGGGATGTTGTATGTGTTAGAAGGAACATTTGATCCTTGTGGGATATTGTATGTGTTGGATATTTGCATGGAGTGATGGATTAGGTGTAGAGTTTGATGGTCTAGGAGGAAGGTTTGACATGTTTTGCATGTTGGGGTGTATTTTCTGATAAGGTGGTTTCATATAGGTTCCTTGATATTTTTGGCCTCCAAGTTATGGTTGGAGCATTATGAGTTGCATGTGGTGTGACAAAAGGATTGTTTGAATGTTGTGGGAGATTTTATGATTGCATGAAATCAGGATTTGGTTGGTTTTGATGTGTTGCAACCATTTGGTCCATTTGAGGTTGGTTTTAATACAATAGATTGACAAATTTATTTGTATAAGGTGCATCATTTTTTGGTGTCATTGGTTGTGTGAGGAAAGCTGGGATTTTTGGTTCTTATAGGTTCATAGATTTATTGAACTATCATGGTGTCTCCACTAAGCATGTTATGTGTCACTACACCAATAAAGGGTTTTTACTTAAGAGTTTCAACATTAAAATATAGCAGTAACTTAGCACCATGTCGTACAAGTGTAATGAAATAAGTGTTTGGATTGGAGGCAATTATCGCATCAACTTCTTGAGCTAGTGTGGGGTCTTGGGTCATTTATAAGAGTTTCTCTATGGTATATTCCTCAAATTAATTGGTCACATCTTCCACATATCCATCTTGTCCTTGGGAAGGTTGCTTTTATGGTTGTGGGGTAGTATACCCAAGCAAAACAAAGTTAGGGAAATTCCCCATGGTTTTTTCAATGGGAGTTTTAGCAGTTGTTGTGTAGGTGACATTAGAGATACTTGGATTTGATTCCATGATCTTCTTGTGTTGGGATCTAGTAATAGGCATATGTAAAATTACAATTAACCTTAGAGGATGAAATATGTTGAGATGATATGTGTGATGATACGATTTGGTTTCAAGATAGATTCAAAGGATATGTTGCTAAGCCTTTTGGACAGAATAGAGGATGATGTTTGGGTTGATTAGATTATGCTAGATCTCAAGATGTTGATAAGAGGTTGGATGATGCTTTCACTTAGAGTAGACTAATGAGTACAAGAAAAAGGGATGATGGTGATCTTGCAAACCTAGAGGGGAGACAGTTCCACTAGGTTAACAAGCTCACAAGATAAGGATAAATGTTAATAAGAGATCCTAGAAAAGTGATGTGTTGATTGATTGCTTGATATCTAAAGACTAGGTTGATGTTTGATAAAGTATGTTAAAGACTTGTTTGACAAGGCTAATATTTTTTGAGGATGTTGATTGTTTAAGGATTTTTATTGGTTGATTTTTTTCCAAAAAGGCTAGGGTAACATTTCCTTAGAAAACCCAAAATGAAAATGATATGATGTTTTGGGGATGAAAAGGACTATGTAGGACTATAAGATATACTATGATAGACACCTCTAGTTCTAGGATAATAGGTCATAAAAATTCTATGCTCAAAAGTTTGCAGGTTTAGGAAGATCTAATTTTATTGAACACTTCCCGAGACTGAGAGGGGTGGGTGAATCAGTCTTATCAAAACTTAATCCCTTTTAGAACTGAAATATTTTAGAACAAGACAAACTTCTTCACCAAATCAAGAAACCTTTAAAACATAATAGTAACAAAGAATGATATAACCGTTTGAATCCTTAACAACTTCAACACTTCTTTAACAATGAAAGATATAGAAATTATAATTCTAACTAGATCAACAACAATGAGAAAAGAGATAACACACACATGGACAAGGAGAGCACTATATTTACATAGAAAATACAATGAGGGAAAGAGCACAGTGAGAGTTAACTCATAATATAAGGCTCACTTCCAAAAAGACTTGCAAGAAGGCTCACTGCCTTAGAGAAAGATATAAAGGAATTAATGAACTAAAGACAAAATGAATTCAAGAGAAAGATACAAGGACTTGATGAGACGCAATATCTCAGAGTAGGATGTAATATGATTTAGAGAGAATTACAATGATTGCCAACACAACACTTTGTTGACTGAGGCATTATAACACAATTGATCTTTCCTTTCCCACACTTTAGCACTATCACTATTGGATATTCAATAGAATTCACACACAAAATTATTCATACTTATAAACTTATCCACCTTGTTACATCTGGAATGATCTTGCATTTATATCCACTGCAACACTTCAAAACTTCAATTAGGCTGGACAAGAAAAGGATAAACAATGAAATTAACTGGTCAGCCACCAAAACATAATACAGTCCTATCCAAAAGATAGAGAGGACCAAAAAAATATTAGCACTTCTTTAAATGTGATCCAAAACCATTTACACACATACACACATCAACCTAAGTTAGAATCAAGGAAACATGTAGATGAAACATTGGAACACATTTAACCAGTCAACCCATAAACATATTTTTTATTGAATTAACACAATATGGTCCCAAGTAGGATAGGTTAGGAACCAAATCTATCATAACACATCTTTCATTGCTGGCATAGCCCACTAAGCACACGACATAAGCAAAGGAACAAGCCTTGTTAGCCAAATATTCACAAATAACTTAGAAAGCCAACACAAGACACAATGCAACACAAAAATGATCGATTAGCAAGTGCGAATCACATGGGGATGCTCCTTGAACATCCAACAAGACTTCCATACACTTCTTTCATACCGTCATGCCAATAACAACCACCACAGATCAAATAAGTACAAAATACTTTATTTTAGAAAAACAAAATGCTTAATCATGAGATATAACATTAACATATTAGCTTGTAGACCACTTCAACACATAAAATTGGAATTGAGGTACTAAACAGATGTTGAGAGCACATTCAATAAGTCGTGGGAGTAGATAAATTGATGTGGAGAAATATAGAGCATTTCTCGGACCAGTTTGGACAACCTACAACGTTGCCAACCTTCAACAATAGCCAAAGATTTCCTTGACAACATAGGTGACCTAAAAATATAGGAGTGCAACATCCACAAAACATTGACATTGAATACCAAAATACAAGACCAAGGCATCAACAATGTCTAGGAATGTAGAGCATTCTCTCAAATAGACTTCATTGCATCTTCCTGAACCAAAAAAACTTAAGCAACCCGCGAAGGCCAAACTTCCCTTCAACAACACATAATTCATCAGGAATATCAGGAGAGAGCATAAGACATACTATAGACCTTCAACAACATCTCTCCACTATTAGTGATGCTTCTAATCCTCATCTAAATATATAATTATGAAATCAACTCTGTTGACAATGATAATGTATTCTATGAACTTCAACAACTCTTATTTGGTAAGGCATGATATCCAATGATGAAATTCAACAATTCTTCTTTGATGAGGCATTCCATCCAACCATGAAATACAACAATTATTCTTTGATAAAGCATGACATCCAACCATGAAATCCATCACTAAAGTTAGCCCAAACTAAATACAACAATGACAACCAATATAAAGACTAACACTTCTTCTCAAGTGTTGACATCAATGACAACCAACAACCAACTTGTTGACATCAATGTAAACAACTACCAACAATCTCCTTAGTGTTGACATCAATGACAAAAAATACCAATAATCTCCTTAGTGTTGACATAAATGACAAAAAACACATCAATTTAGATAAAAGCACTACGTTTCCCTTAGACAAACACATCAAAATGGTGAGAAAAATGACAAGGTGCAAGAAGAAGCAAAGATATGTGAGTCAAATGTGGCAAGATGGAAAAAAGCGTCATTGTGCAGATTAGGTTCAACATAGCAAGGTTTTAGACATAAGCACCAAGATATGCAAAAACGTCGATATGCAGGACAAAAGAGTCAAGATGATGAAAGAAAAGCAAAAAGATGCAAACAAAAGCAATGAGATTTGAAAACATTATAGACTATGACAAACAAAAGTGGGTTTCTTTGATAGTTTTCAATAAATTAGTGAAAATTTGGCAAGTTTGAGGGGTAATTGTGAAAGTTGTGTTTTCTTGGAAAGTGATATAAAAAAAGACATAAAATTAGGACCGAACCCAAGGTAATTAGGTAATTTCACAAGCCTTCTTCCACAAATCTCGCTAGTGGTGTCATTTCTATATCACAATTGAAGACATGCCAGCCAAGTACAACCTAGCTAGTAGTAAAAGGTGTGCCAATATATAGTGGGCCCACTCGATGAAGCTATACTATCAAATGAATGGATGAATAGGGTATGCCAAGGTCATGTACCACCTTGACACCCCTCACCTTGAAAGGACAAGGTCCCATCAAGGAATAAAAATCACCTCAATAAGGGACAATACATGGTGAATAACTTCACACATGATATTGTACGTTGCACCACTATAAAATAATGGCCAAAGGTATTAAAGGCTACTAAATCACAAGTTTCATAGTGGGGGATCAGTGAATAGTGAGCCCATATGAAAGTGTTCAATATTGGAGGGGTATCTTCCACTCTCATCACCAAATTTTTCATTCTGAAGTGATGGGAGGACACTGAGGGGAGGACCATAGCAGATGATTATAAACAGGTTACACTGAAGTGGTCAGTGCCAAGTCACTAGTGTTTCAGAAATGCAAAGAGTTGAAGAAAACATGCTGATCCATAGTCAAATGCATCACTCTACCAACAAATAGAGAAACAAATGCATCAAATAAACAAAAGCGCTAATTCAAAGATAAACATGTCATTGCAATTTTTGTAGAAGCGTCGAAGCATGACAAATGCATCGATTCATGAACAAATACGCCATTATAATTCTCAATCACATCATTGTAACCCGTAGGTCATCAAAGCTTGATAAAAAATGTTAGATTAGGGACGTGGGTCCCACTAGGCATGTCAAAATGTGTAATGGGTTTAGTGGAAAATTAATTAAAAGTATAATTAAAGAAATTAGGGTTAGAAGTATTAAAGATTCACATGAAAAGATTGATCAAAACCCACTAAGTAATGAAATTGAATGATCCCACTTAGAAAATGATAATTAACATGAAAATTAACATTCAAAACCAAAATCCAAGAAGTGCAAACATAACATTTCATTTTGAATTGTGACGGATTGATGTTGGATCACTCAAAAATTAGCTCTCATGGTTGCAAAAGCTTGAATTGACCTTAAAATATACACAAAATGATATGATTATGATATGATTTAATGCTAAAAACGGCATGATTTCACTACAATTCTTCTAGGTGATTTGAAATGGAGGGAGATGGTTGATTTTATAGATTTTCAAAAATCAGATCAATGGTGGAGATTAGATCTTGAGATCAATAGTTTAGATTGAATCTTAAAGATCAAGGGCTAGGATTAATTGAAACTCAATATATCTCCTCAATTTTAGGAATTTTGTTGAGATATTTTTGAAAAAGAATATCCTCTAGAATATGATTTTAAGAGGGAAAATTAGATTAATTGAATAATTTAAATTATTTAATTATGTGATGATGAGAATATTCCTTTTAGAAAAAAATAATATTTCGTGTGCAAGTGGAGGGAAGGAAATTAGATAATTAAATAATCAAAAATTATTTAACTATGGGATATAGAGGAAAATAAAAAATTTCTAATTAAATCATTAAAAAATTATTTAATTAGGGATGATAGAGGAAAATTAGTAAAAAATGATGAATTAATTAAATAACTCAAAAATATTTTAATTAATAGAGAAAATAAGGTGAAAATGAGGAAAAAAAATGAAAAATCCAGTGAAAAGTGACAAAAATCATGAAAATGATGAGAAATGATGAAAAAGTGGTGAAAATGCACGATTAGTGATGAAAGTGAGGAAAATGATGAGAAATAAGGAGTTAGTGATGAAAATGACGAAAATGCAATGTTAGTAAATGTGTGATACACTTTAGACATTTTTGCATGTCTATAAAATATTCAATAGAGGTAAAAACTAATGTGCAGACTACTACATATGTGTCAACATTTACAAATTGGTTGGAGATGATGTTCCTCTTGGTACAATGACACATATATAAAATTTATATTAAAAAATTTAAATCATATGCATAAATCCTACAAAATTATTATTTAAAATTATTATTTATTTTTTACATGCATGCAATTCACAATAAAAATTGATATTCCTAATTCGAGTGTAGGGTGTGTACGTACATGTGCTTCAATCGACTATAGTTGACAAGTGAAATAATTTACATATACATTCTAAATTTATAATCAAAATGAAACATATAAATATCATGTCTATATATATATGAAACATATATGTTTGATTTATTTTTTTGTGTAAATTTTTGTGGGGATCTATTAATCTATTATAGCATTGCTCTCACTCCAAGGGTCATTCGACTAAGAGACAAGTTGATGATCACACACATTAGTTTATATTATATGATGTGTTTATTTTATGTTTATATTTGATAGACACATTTATATTTGACATAATTTGATATGATCATGTTTATGTTGCAAGGTGTGTGCCCTTGGTCTCCTTGTGCTGTGTAACACAACGCTCGGGTTCGTGACATGGCTTAACCACCTCCCGTAGATTCATTAACTCTAGCAGTTGTATCAAGCATTAACAAGTCGATCTTTTGGTGCAACGGCAATTGTTTGTGCAACAATTGGTATTAGATCTTGGGTCATGGGTTTGAATCCCTCGTTTGCGCTGAGGGGATTGTTGCATGGTGTTCACCCTTGGTCTCCTTATGCAATGCAACACAATGCTTGAGTTCGTGACATGGCTTAACCGCCTCCCATTGATTCATTAACTCTAGTGATTGTATTGGGAATTAATAGGTTAATCTTTTGGTGCAATGACAACCGTCTATGCAACAATTTATGTTTGATATTTGGCATAGACACTCATATTTGATATTTGACATAGACATTTATGTTTGATTTATTTGACATATATTTAACATGCATCTATTTGATGTTGATGTTTGATTTAATAAGTTAATAATTGATATTCATGATTAAATTGAAATGTATAAATTATAATTAATTTATTTGGACTCAAATCATATACAATAAAAATTAATTTAAGATATGGAATCATGATAAAAACAAGTAAATGTACTTGTACAAATATATCTAGTATAGAGATCATAGGAAATGAAATGAAAGTTCTTGTTCACATTTTTCATATCACGTTGATTGGTTCAATTTACTTTTAATTAACTCAATATTTAATCATATTTATCTATATCTAGTCTTCACTTACAATATCCTTGTGTTTGTGGAACAAGGGGAAGAGACACACTAGTAACAAGTATTAAGTGGCTAAAGTGATACACCAAGTTGTAAGATTAGTAATCAATAAAATGAATCTCATTTTTTTTTTGACTTGGTTCAAATATGTTCATTACACTACAGTTGAACCTATGGGAAACAACATTCTATCACTTTTTTTCAGATTTGTTAACTTAGTTCCCTATTCTATGCAACATAATAAATAATAAATATATTTATTATATGTTTGCATCATGTACTACCACTATAAAATAATCTCCTGCAACAGCAAAATGTAAAAGAAATTATAAATTATTGTGAATACTAAATTTTAAGAACCAAATCAATTAAATGTTATCAACATATTAAAATAAAAAAATTCTACAAGTTGTGATAGTAGCTTATTAAATCAATAATTAAATGTGGTCATAATAAGTTAAAATAAAAATAATGTCTTTAAAGCTTTGATCTTCATCTTTGCCATATGCGTCACTAACAACTAATAACATCAAATTATATTCACTAGCATATCCAAGTTGTTAGCTAGGTAAGTGAACCAAGATGGTGCATAAAAAGGGGGTCAAAAATGATCACTTTTATTTTGAAATTAGCTAAACCTGAACTTGGAGGAGTAATTTGAGATTCATGCACTCAAAATTTTAAGATACCAAAAGAACAATAATTGTAGTACTCTGAATCTAGTTTCTAAACTACTAATTTTTTTCAAAAATAGCTAATATTAAGTGGATCAAATCCTTTGTGCACATAAAAGTGTTCCATTTTAAAAAAAAACATAACATATTGTTTGGCATGCACCCCTCAATTTTTTTAGTTGGATTTAGTATTTTCAAAAACTTATTGGTAGAAATATAGTTAAGAGTGAGTAGTAGAAGTTTTATATTTTTTTTGTAATTTTTTATTGAGTATTATTTTATTTTATTTTTCAAAGTGGATGCATCTTGAAAATCACCTCACCGAGCGTGCACACCACATAAATTGCACCAAAATAATCGAAAATGCAATTTTTTTCCAATGTCTACAAAATGAAGTGTAGAACAATATTATATTTTTTTTTTCAAATTTGTACAAGTAGGTCAAAAGTTATTAAAAAAATTCAATTCATATATCTTTGACAACTATGGAAACATTAGTGAAATAAATTGAAAATAAATGTGTTAATGTAGTTCAAATCTTAAAAAAAAAATGGTTACAAGGACTAGAAGACGTATGAAATTATGGTGTAATTTTACTAAGATTTGATTTATAATGTGTAAAATTGATAATGAGCAAGTTGAAAAATAAGAATGGAAGATAAAATCACATGAAAATGAGGCAAACAAACCATCAAAGACTAAGGCTTGTCATCCAAGCTTAAGTACAAGACAAAACACGTATTCATTTTGTGCAAGAAAAAATATGTACATATTTTGTAAAACTACAAGTAAACAAATAAATAAAATAAATAAGTTGTTGGTTTATGAATCATGCAAATAAAATGAAATTATTGAAGAGGGGATAAAACTAAAATCATCGAGTATCTTATTTTAGAGGAAATTAGCATAGTTGACATTACAGTATATATATTTAATATTTAAAATTGGGAAACTATATATTTATGTATGCAAAGGTAGATCAACATAATCTCAATTTCACATTTAAGTACCATTATTGTTATCTAAAATATATTCTCACTTTCTCACTTCGATAATATATATGCCAAACATTAAATTGTAAATCAAAAAACATAGTAATAAATTATTATAAGCATTATAAGTGTGCATTCAATTAGCTTTTATTTTTACAATAGGAGGATTTTAAGACTATTAATTCTATTATAGAGTTAAGTTGTCCACTTAAAAAAAATTACTAATAATACCCCTTTTATAGTAAGATCGTTTGGAGTAAATTAGCCCTCTTAAGTGGTTTCCCTTTAGTAAACCATAAGGATGACCTTCGGTAATATCCATAGATGGATTTTTATAATAATGAATTGATAAACATGATATATATCTAGATTTTGATCTACTCACTATATTTTATATTCATCCTTATAGAACTCGTATAATATATTGGAATTATGCCAAAGGTGAGCGTGTTTTATCTTGCACTAAAAGCATCATGTTCTTGAATCTAACTATCCAACTCTCTCCCCCTCCATCTTAGTCTCTAACTCTGTCTAAGTCTCTCTAAACATCATGTTCTTGATGGTTTATGATGGAGAGTTGAGAGTTGAGGGTTTAGGGATTAAATTTAATTATGTAGGTTTTAGTGTTAAATTATTAATGTGGGGTTTTAGGGTTTAACATATAGGGTATAAGGTTTATGCATTAGGGTTTAGGTCTTAGGGTGTAAGGTTTACAGTTGATGATATAGGGTATAGAGTTGGGGTTAAGAGTATAAGATTGAGTTATAATGTTTAGGTTTGAGGGTATAAGAACCTTGAGAGTACAAGGTATAAGGCTTAGGGTAGAGTGTATAGGTTTTATGACCTAGGGGTGAGTGTAGGCTTTAGAGTTGAGGGTGTATGATATATAGTATATAGGGTTGAGGGTATATAATTTAGGATTGAGTGTATAGGGTTGAGGGTTCATCCCTTAGGATTTAGGGCCTAGGGTTAAGGGATATGGTTTAGGGTTGAGGGTATATGATATAGGGTTTAGGGTTGAGTGTATATGGTTGAGGGTTTATTATATAGGCTTTAGGTTCTAAGGTCAAGAGGGATAGGGCTTAGGATCATGAGGGTATACGGTATTGGGTTGAGGATTGAGGGTTTCACCTATAGGATTTAAGGCCTAGGGTTGAGAGATAGGGTTTCAGGTTAAGGGTATAGGGTAGAGGTTTTAGAGTTGAAGTTATAGAGTATAGGGTTGAGTATATGGTTAAGGGTTTAACCTATTGGATTTAGTTCCTAGGGTTGAGGGATACGGTTTAAGGAACTAGCGGTATAGGGTATAGGGTATATACTTTAGTTCCCTAGAAATACCTCTCTCTATAGTTTAGGGTTGATTGTATATGGTATCTAGGGTGTAGGGTTATAGGTATAGAGCTTAGGGTTATGGGTATAGAGTTTAGGGTTGAGTGTATAGGTGTTAGGGTTAAGTGCATAGGGTTTTGATAAGTTCAATCCATTTTAATCGCAAAATTAAGAAAAACATGTACATGTTTTTCTAAGTTAAAAGCATGTATATGTTTTGTAAAGCTATATAGATCACCTGAGGGTTGGGACATCTAGATCAACTAGATCAAGGAGTTTGAGGAAATCAAATAGATCAATGAGTTCAAGGAGATCAACTATATGATGGTCATGAATGACTTATGTTAATGATGATTATGATATCAATGTACTAATAATGATGTTTGTACTAGTGTATGTGATTTATGACATATGCAGGTGAATGCTAATGTACATATATGTATATGGTTTAGAATGAATCTAGAATATATCTGACAAAGAATGCATATGTATGCTGTGGATATGAAATCTAATAAACACGTAAGATGATAAGATGCTTAAAATAAAAATTCTAAACACTTTAGATAAAAAGGAAATGATGATAAGATTCTTAAAATGATAAATCTAAACACTTAAGATGAAAACATGAAATGATGATAAGATGCTTAATTTGGAATGCAATAATTGATAGTCAATTTAGAGAGAACTTAATTTGATAATGCATGTGATACTATACACTAGGGCATGAGGAACCAAGGTGATTGTGTATCACATGTATATGAATGACACAATAGTTTAGGGTTGAGGGTATATTTAATATAGGGTTTATGATTGAGTGTATATGGTTGAGGGTTTATTAGTCAAGAGGGTATATGGTATAGGGTTTAGGGTATAGGGTTGAGTATATGGTTAAGGGTTTAACTTATTGGATTTAGTTCCTAAGGTTGAGGGATAAAGTTTAGGGAACTGATAGTATAGGGTATAGGGTTTTGGGTTATGGGTGTAGAGTTTAGGGTTTATTCTCACATCTCCCCCTCTCTACTCTCCTCCCTATCTCAATTATTCTCTATATCACTTCTATCTCTCCTCTAGATCTATCTATCTCTCTCTATCTAACCTATCTCTCTCCACTATCTACCTCCCCTTCCTGTCTCTCCCCTCATATGTCCTTGTTCACCTCTCACTCCCTCTCCATTTAGATCTCTCTTCTCTATCTCACATATATCTTTCTCTATCTCTCTTCTCTATATATTTTATGGTTAAGTATCACATCTCCCCCTCTCTACTCTCCTCCCCATCTCTATTGTTCTCTATGTCACTTCTCTCTCTCCTCTAGATCTACCTCTCTCTACCTAACCTATCTCTCTCCACTATCTACCTCCCCTTCCTTTCTCTCCTCTCATATGTCCTTATTCACCTCTCCGTCCCTCCCCATGTAGATCTCTCTTCTCTATCTCACATATCTCTGTCTGTATCTCTCTTCTCTATATATCACCTCTCTCTATCTCTCTCCCATGTATCTCTCTCCTCTCTCCCTTTAATATCTCTAACTTATTCATTATTTAGGGTGTATGGCATATGATTTATAGGTTTAGGGTTGATGGTTTAGGGTATAGGTTTTAGGGTTGAGGGTATAGGGTTGAGTATATAGTTAAGGGTTTAACCTATTGGATTTAGTTCCTAAGGTCGAGGGATAAGGTTTAGGGAATTGATGGTATAGGGTATAGGGTATGAAATTTAGTTCCCTAGAACTACCTCTCTCTATCTAGCCTCTCTCTCTCTATGATTTAGGGTTGATGGATAGGGTTGATTGTATAGGGTATATAGGGCTTAGGGTTAAGTGTATAGGTGTTAGGGTTAAATTCATAAGGATTTGGTAAGTTAAATCCATGATAAGCCTAAAAATAAATAAAACATGTACTATTTTGTTTAGTTAAAATCACATACGTGTTTTGTAAAGGTAAATCCATTGCTCAAACCCAAAAATAAGAAAAATCCATATGCATTTTGTTAACTTAAAAACATGTATGTGTTTTATAAAGTTAAATCCATCCTCCAAATCTGAATCTAAGAAAAGCACATACATGTTTTGCAAGGTTAAAATCATGTATTCTGTTAAGTTGAGCATGCACATGTTTTTGACACTATAGGCGCTTCTAAATGGAGGCTAAATTGCAAACACCTAAGTTTATGGACCAATAAAACATACATGCTATGTAAACATAACACATACGTTCCATGTAAACATAACGCGTATGTGCCATGTAAACATAACACATATGTGCCATGTAAATATAAAATGTATGTGCCATGTAAACATATCACATACACATTTTTTTTTAGTTGATATGCATTCATAACGACCAAAAAATCACATGACAATCATCCTAAAGGTCCCACTACAACAAGTTTCACTTTCTGTGCATGTTTTTCTGACAAGTAACGGATTTATTTGTTTTGTTTGAGTTCAAATGATTGAAATTCATTGGAATGTCACAATTAACTGATTGTCATATATTTTTTATTATCAATTTTGATGACTATTTCATATTTTATTGATAATTTTCTAATTTTATTAAGTAAATTAATATTTAGATGCCAAAGAAGAGTAATTTGTTTAAGTAATTTCATATTTGTTTAAGTAATTTCATATATGTTCAAGTAATTTTATATTTTTTAAAGTAATTTGATCAAGTAAATCATTTTTGTTTAAATTATAATATTTATTTACATATGTTCATAATTTTTTATTTAGGAACAATTGATATTAACCATGGGAAGGAATAAGCGAGGACCACCTGAATAACTTGATGCAAAAAAATCAAAAACAAAGGGAGTGCATGAAAAGACAATGTGAAATGAGAAAATTTGGAGAAGGTACATCATCTATGCCAACTGACATTAATTTAGAATCAAATATCGAAATACCTATTGAAGATATAAATGATGGATCAAATTTACCAAATGAAAACTAAGAATAAGTGCCAAACATTACACCTATTGAGATAAGGAATGATCAATCAAATGTACCAAATGCAAACCAAGAACACACATCAATCATAAAACCTCCTCAAATTATTCATAAAAAACAAAATTATGTAATTTACATAGATGAAAACATTTTGAAACCAATGCCCGACAAAATTACTGATCGCACTTGTAGAAGAATGACTAATAAAATATGGAAAAAATATTTTGAGAGCTTAAGTGAAATTGGAAGGTACCGATTGTTTGTTGAAATGATTAAAAATATTAATTTTAGGGACACTATGAAGATCGTTGGCCTAAGATCATCAAATACCAATGGTGAATGAACTATTGTAAGAAAGCTAATTAGTGTGTATCAATCAATAGGTTCAACATAGTGCACTAAAGATAACAACGTTACTCGACGTGTTCTTACATCAACTATAGTAAGCAACAAAACTAAAAAAGCTCATTTGATTACCAAAACAAGGTCACTAAAAATAAGTAGAACACTATTAAATGCCATTGGGAGATGTGAGAAATTGAGGATCCTAGTAGTAATTCTCTATGGGAATTTTCAAGTGGAATTCCACACAAAGACACGACTTTTGTTGATGCATTAAGAGGATTAATTGATTTTTTTTGCAAGATAAGACAAAAGTTTCACCCAATGAAAGAGATGTTGTTTGAAGGAGAATAAGATCTCAAAATCGTGAACCACATCCTAAACACTTTTTGGATATATGACTCAAACTCAATTTTATGTAAAGTTTATTCAAAGTTATTCTCAAGTGAGAATTAGTCAAAGTTTTTTTGAAATGGTCAAACCTTTTTATGTTAAGATAAATCATGCATGCACTACATGTTGCTATAGGATGCATATTTAATTTTTCATGCATTACGATATTTAACATCATATATGTGTTACTTTCAATATTAACGACATTTTGTAGGAATGTGGTATACAAGTCCCTCGACCTAAATCATCAAGAGTTTTTATTTCAAGTGTTTTATGTAGAAGAGATGATGACTGAATTTTTAATAAGAAGTCATGTTTGAAGGATTATGTGCTACTTGTGGTTGTTTTCAAAATTTGTAAAAATGTCTACATTTAGAGAGCACACATGGAATTATAAAAAAAAACTAGTTACTTTTAGAAAATACAAGATAGTGACATATGGGGTTAAAGATGGAAAAGAGTTGAAGAGATGCGAGTTAGTGAGTACAAATATTTCTGTAGCTCAATTTATGAGGATTTTTTGAGAGAAAATAGTTTATGAGTACACAATGCATACACATAGAGCGAGATGGTTGGTTGAGCAATGCAAGTTATGGAAGGATACATTTCCTCTTGGTACCATTGTTTCTATTTTAGATTTTGTTGAGAATTATACATTACAACCAAAAAATGAAGTGAAATCCCAGTATTACAACTCTATTTAGGTTAATATTTTTGTACACAACATTCTTGCATGCACACAATAGCACATAGAAAGAAAAAATATATTAAGAGAGATCACTTTTACATTAACGAAAATTGTACTCATTCCACAAAGTTTGTACAAGGTTTCTTTCAAAATTTCTATGATAATTTAAGGGAAAGAAATATGAGATACAATCAACACATCATATGGCCAGACAATTGCACATCACAATTCAAGAATTCAAGGATGTTCTATTAGTTGACTAGGATGCATGTGACAATTGGTGTTCAACATTTTTCAAATTTCACCGAGGTTGGACATGGAAAGGGTGAACATGATGGTGCCAAAGCATGTGTAAAAAGAGACCTAGCTAAAGAGGAGTTGAAGTACCAAGGTGGTGCTAAGTTAACCGATGCAACAATAATTATGCAATGGTGTAACTCCACAATGGGACCAGGTAATCAAGGTAAGTCTATGGTTTCTAGATATTTTTGGTTGGTAAATGAATCTAATATTGTAAACTACCAAGATTGTTGTAAAGTTATAGGATTGAGTGAGTTTCAATTGTTTAGAAGTTCAAAATACAAGTTTATTGCTTATTTATACGAGAGAGATTGCATGTTTTTCTCCTTCATGTATTTTGTATGGAAATATTTTGAGTCAAAAGAGTGGGTTGAAAAATGGTCTTGTAGACCTTTAGTTCCCATTGAAAAATATCAAGTTCTAGAAGCACTATAGTTGAACCAAATGAAATTATCGGTGGACTTTGACCATGTATCTAACCTAGTGCAACCAAGTATTTTGATTTATTAATTAGTTGAAATCAAAATTTTAAGTCATTTTATTATATTTTACATGGTTTCTAGAATTAATTTATTCACTCAATGAAATCTAGGTCATGTGTATGCAATTATTGTTGATGAGAATAATGAAAAAGGAACAAATTATATTTTGTGCAGTTATATAGAGGGGATAAAAAATTGACTACCAAAATCATTGATGGAGAGGGTATTGAGCATCCAATAGGGACTGTTTTGATCACAAAAACATGAATTAGAAGGTAACCTATTCCAAAATAAATTTTTTGGTTGTTCGAGGACTTTGACACACATAGGCATATTCTTCATTACACTAGCCTTGGTGTTCCAACAAATATTTAATTGATTAAATATCATGCTAGACCACTTAATAAGAATTTGTGGAAAGTTTGTGAAGCTAACCATGAGGCAATACTTGACACTATAATGGTTAGATCTGATCCACAAGGTTCAATAGATTGAGTTTGGGCCAATTGTAGGTATTCATTGTGTTGAAGCATTGGATCAAATTGATTCTCCGAAAGAGTAGAATAATTTTGAAAATTTTGTATATACCATTGGTTGGTTGACATATCATCTATTCATTGTACTAATGGTATGAAACACATTTTTTTGTAAATATCATCAAAAAATTTGTACCTATATATAGTTGAAATTTTGTATATATAAACGACCAACATTCTACGAAATGTTGGAAACACAATTTTTTTTATTAATATTGTCAGTTGAGTTATATCTATGTACAACTAAATTTTTGTATATATATAAATGACCAAGATTCTACCATGATTGTACCAATTGATTGCAAATGTGTGAGTTTTGTACATTTTCTAGTTGGTTTGTATATATGTTGATGAAGGGGACTCCCCTTACTAATGAAAACACACCACAATATAGGTAGGTTTGCACAACAAAAATGCAAGAACAATTTTTTTTATTAATGCTGAAATGGAAAACAAATTTCAACATTATATGGGCTTTCTAATTACAATAAAATCAATCAAACTTGTGATTTAGCCTTTAGATTTTGCTCTACAATCTCCTAACTAGCATTCATGCAACGTCCTCTTTCTATTCTCTAACTTTCCATAGTTGTCCCTATCTAGCCGTGTCTTACTATCTCTTGTCATTTTACTTATTTTCCACCTTCAGGTCAGCTTGCCTTAGTATCGCCACATTGCCTAATGAGTATCCAAATATCCTAGGTATTTATCCATTCGTTCACTTTCAACCGTCGACTTCAGGTTTGAAATCATTTGACCAATCGTCATGTTGATCCACAACAACAATGTGGAATCAACAAGTATAATCATGACAAGTGTCACTGCCTTATTCATCCAAATATCACCATCAATCCATTCATATCTCTGTCCACCTTCCCACCTTTGAAGTGTTGAGGGGAATTCAAACCCTATTAGAATGATACAACCAAATCTTCCTAATGAATCCTTTTCAAACTGTCATCATTATCCTATCGACAAGTTAGAGAGATGTGTATTTATGTCAGCCTGAAGTTTCGACATTACCCCGATTCACCATATTTCTCTATCGAAGGGACTCTGAATGTCATCTTGATGAAATGTGAACCTCCACCTGATGAGACTTTCCTGAGACCGTTAACTGCTGCTGCCCTACCATCAGTATGTCGATGGGACTTGAAACTAGGTCCCATCAAGACTGCCCTGTCACACTGATGAACTAACCCATTGAAGTATATCATGCCAGATGAAATCATGTAAATGAAAGGTGTAAATGTTGTAGCTCAATTCCAACTATCATACTTGGTAAAATTCAGATGATTAGACCTTATTGAGAGAAAATAATCACAATTTGATGCAAGATTTCTTTTTCACTCTGGATGCTCCTACATCAAACACCCAAGGTAATTTGAAAAGTGACCACGTCACTCTTTAGGAGTTGGAAAACCATAATGACTAACCTCTGACTTAGAAAACCATGTTGAATCTTCAACATTCCTTCCTCTCAATTTTACCAAATACTCAATATACTCCCCATTCCTTGTGCTTCTTCCCACATAATTTTCCAAAATTTCCCCAATTTCTTCTTTTTCTAAAGTAGGTACTGGAATAGTCCACCATGTCTATGTCAATTCATTCTTTGTATTTCCTTCATGATATTTTGTCAAATCAGCAATGTTGAATATAGGTGAAACATGGATCTCATTTGGCAACTCCTCCTCATACGCATTTCTTGGATCATGCTTCTTCAAGATCTTGCATGGTCTGAAATTTTCATCTTCATCTTGTTGTATGTGCCAACTGGAAACCTCTCCTTCCAGAAATGAACCATGAATTCATCACCTACTTGTAACTCCTTATACCTTCTTTTCTGATCTTCCTTAGTCTTGTACTGAGAATTCATTTTGTGGATATGTTTTTTCACCTTTTCATGCACATTATTTGGGTGTTCAACAAAATATTCAGCTTCAAAATTACACTTCTCTCCCTTATCAATATTCCTCAATTCAAAAGAAGTTCTAAGACTACTCCCATACACAATCTCAAATGGTGATTTACCAGTACTCCTGTTAATTTTTTTTTTATAGGAAAATTCCACCTGTGGTAAAATCAAATTCCATCCCTTGGGTTTGTCCCTTACTAAACATCTCAGTAAGTTACCCAAACTCCTATTCACCACATCTGTTTGTCCATAGGTCTATTGATGATGTGTTGAAATAAATTTCAAATCATACTTCAACTTCTTCCACAACATCCTCCAGAAATATCCAACAAATTTGGTATCTCGATTTGAAACTATGATCTTGGGTAGACCATGTAGCCTTACCATCTCTCTAAAAACTAATTTTGTAACATGAATAGCATCATTGGTCTTATGAAACAAAATGAATTGTTCCATCTTCAAAAATTTGTCTACCACCATAAATATGGAGTCATGATCTCGCTGTGTCCTTGGAAATCCAAGAACAAAATCCATGCTGATGTCCTTCCATGGCTTCTTTGGTACAAGTAACAACTTATATAATCTAGTATTCTGACTAGTTCTTGTTGCCATTTGACATACTCTAAAATATTGTATGAACTTCTTCACATCCTATTGCAACTGCGACCAATAGTAATGCTTAGCAACAATAGAAATTGTCTTGCTTGACTGATATGTCCAACTAATCTGCCACTATGTTTCTCCTTGATCAAGTTCTCCCTCATGGAAATCCTTGGAGTGCATAATTGATTCCTTCGAAACAACATACCGTCTTGGATTGTAAAATCCAACCATATTGTCCTATTTAGAGTGATAGGCTCCATCCAAGATTTCCAAGACTATGAAAAATTAGGATCTTTAGGATATAAACTCTTGATTTCATTGAACCCAACAACTTCAATAATTATTTATGTTAACAAATTCTGCCTCCTACTCAAGGCATTTGCAACTCTGTTCGATCTTCCACTCCTATGCTTTAAAAAAAATGTGTAACTTTACAAAAATTCAACCCATTTCAAATGCCTTTGATTTAACTTCCCTTGACTATTTAAATACAATAAATCCTGATGATCAGTAAATAAAACAAACTCTTTTGGCAACAGGTAATGTCTCTATTTCTTGAAGGCCTAAACTATAGTGTAGAACTTGTGATCATAATTTTTTTTCTTTTTTCTTTGCATCATTCAAGTTTTCACTAAAATAGGCAACGGGTTTACCTTCTTGACTCAAAACAACTCCAATGATGCTACCACTGACATCATAGTATACCTAAAATACTTTGTTGAAATCTAGAAGTGCCAAAACAGGTTTCTTCGTAACTTTCTTCTTCAACAAATAAAAACTCTTTGCTGATCTTGTACTCCACTTAAACTCTTTTCTATCCCCTCTCATTGTTTCCATTAGGTGTGCACAAATACTACTAAACCCTTTGATAAACTTCCTATAAAAACTTGCTAAACCATGGAAATATCTTACCTCACTAGCACTCCTTGGTGTAGGCCATTCAACAATAGCTCTTACTTTCTCTGGATCCATGTTAAGACCCTCTGCTGAGATCACGAATCCCAAATACACCAACTTTTTTTTCACAAAACTACACTTCTTCAAGTTGGTTAACAACTTTTCTTCCCTCAACTTCTCAAATTTTTTTCTGATATATATCAAATTCTCATCTAATGTTTTATTGAAATCAAAATTTCATCCAAGTAAACAATAAAAAACTTATCAAAAAATTCTTTCAATAGCTCATTCATGAGCTGCATGAATGTGCTCGATGCATTGGTCAACCCAAAAGACATGACTAACCACTCGTACAAACCTTCTTTGATTTTGAAGGCTGTCTTCCATTCATCTCCTTTTATAATTGAAATCTAGTGGTAACCACTCTTTAGATCTATCTTTGTGAACTACCC
This sequence comes from Sequoiadendron giganteum, assembly GCA_007115665.2. Lineage (NCBI taxonomy): Eukaryota > Viridiplantae > Streptophyta > Pinopsida > Cupressales > Cupressaceae > Sequoiadendron > Sequoiadendron giganteum. The sequence continues at coordinate 230,252,611 of CM021110.1, read as the reverse complement.
AACTCCACTCAAACAATCCATGATGTCATCCATCCTTGGCAAGGGAAACCTATAATTGATAGTAATCTTGTTGATGGCTCTAGAATATATACACATTCACCATTCCCCATCCTTCTTTGGTGCTAACATTTTAGGTACTACACATAGACTGAACTCTCCCTGATCAATCCTTTTCACAATAGCTCTTGCACTTGTTTGATCAAATCTTCATTCACTGTTGGAGTCATTTGATGAGTTGCCTTATTCAAAAAATTAGCTTAAAGAATAAAATCCATCCGATGACTAATCTTCCTTACCAAAGGAAAAAATTCATGTACGTTATCAAAAACAATACCTTGAAACTTTGTCAATAAATCAAAGACTTCTATAGGTACATCGCTATCACCTTCTTTATCAATTCTAGGGATTAATACAAAACACATATGCTCATGTCACATACCTTCTAGGATTTTATTCCATCAACCAAACAAATTCATGAATTGTTGCATACCTTTTCTCCCACATCCTTCAAAGGCTTCAGTTTATTTCGAACACCATCCTTTGTCAATGAATAAGTGTTATCATGTTCATCATGCATCACTCACTAATCAAATTGCCAAGGTCTGCCTAAAAACATGTGAAAAACATCCATAGGTATGCTATCACATAGAACCTCATCCTTATAGTTACCAATCTTAAACTTTATCAAACACTACTCATTGATGAAATCCCTTTGGTCCTTCTACAACCATGTAATCTGATATGGACTTGGATGTCTTCTCCTTTCCAATTATAACTTAGTGAAAATTTCCTATGACACAAGATTTTTAGTGCTACCTCCATCAATGATAACATTGCAGACCTTACCTTCACACTTACAATGAGTGCAGAATAAATTCTTTCATTGGTCTGGTTCCTTCTCATTCAACAAGGATCTTTTGACAATAAGGGACTCATCCCTTTTAGCATCTTTAGCCTGTGAAGATCAAGTGTCTTCATCCACATGGTCAACCCGTGAATTTCCTTCAGGTCTTTTGTTTGTCCTTTCTTGATGTTGAGGGCACTCATAAGCCCTATATCCTTATTCTTCATATTTAAAATAGGTTCCTCTGAAGCCTCCTCTTCTTGGTCCTTGTCTAGATCTTCCTCTATCTCTTCGATCTCCACTATTCTTATCACATCGCTGATATGAGTCATCTCTTTTTTGATATTGACTAGTACTGGATCCTTTGCCTTTCCTTTGATCACTACTTTGACCTCCATATGATCGTCTATCAGTCCTTCCACCATGACCTGCACCTATTTGTTTGTTTTCAAATATTTTTTTCAGTCATTCTTCAACTTTTAAGGGGAACTGATAACCATCCTCAATGGTGGTCATTCTTACCAATGCCAATTCTTCTTGTATGCTAGGCTTCAGCCCATTGACATACCTTGAGAAATTCCTCTATGTATTCCTTCACCATCCTCATTCCTTGTGTCAGACTCTACATCTTCTTGAGCAGATCCAACTCATAATTAGCTAGAATAAATTACTTCTTCAATTTTGCCACCATTCTGTCCCATATATAAATTTTATCCTTCTCTTGTCTTCCTCTTTCAAGGTGGATCTCTTTCCACCATATAATTGCATGAAATTTCAGCTTGGTCTTTGCAAACCTCACTCTGTGAGGGTATTCAATCTCCTCGAACTCAAAAACTTCTTCCATATCATTGATCCAATCGATCAACTCTTGAGGATTTAGACTTCCACTAAAAGTTGAAACCTCCATTTTAGGTCTCTTCCCAATGCTTGAGATTGCTCTCAACAATCTTCTTTATCCAGGATCCATTTGATCTTGTTATTCCTCTTCCATTTCTTCTTTGGTTTCATCTTCACTGTCATCTCTTTCTCGATGCACCTCTCTCCTACAAACCTCTTCCTACAAGGTTTCTAATTACCTTATGAGGGCTCTAATTTCATCTCTGGGAGGATCTCTTCCTCCACCATCTCTACCTCTACCTCTACCATACTGGGTACGTCTTGGAGGCATTTTTATCTAAACCCACACTCATAAGTCCTCCTACAAACTACTTCATGTTCAACGCTCTGTTTACATAATCAAGACGACCTACTCTGATACCACTTGATGAAGGGGAATCCCATTACTAATGAAAACACACCATAATATAGGTAGGTTCGCACAAAAAAAATGCAAGAAGAACAAATATATTTTACTAATGTTGAAATGGAAAACAAATTACAACATTATACAGGCTTTCTGATTACAATAAAATCAATTGAACTTGTGATTTGGCCTTCAAATTCTTCTATATGATCTCTTGACCAACATTCATGCCACCTCTTTCTGTTCTCTAACTCTCCATATATCTCTCTATCTGGTCATGTCTTACTATCTCTTGTAATTTTACTTATTTTCCACCTTTAGGTCAACTTGTCTTAGTACCACCACATCATTGAATGAGTATCTATATCTCCTAGTAGTTATCCATTCATTCACTTTTAATAGTCGGCTTCAGGTTTGAAATCATTTGACCAATCATCACATTGATCCATAAAAATGATGTGGAATTAATGAGTATAATCATGCTAAGGGTCACTACCTTATTCGTCCAACTATCACCATCAATCCATTCATATCTCTGTCCACCTTTCGACCTTTGAAGTGTCAAGGGGAATTCAAACCTCATCAACCAGATATGGTTAGGTCTTCCTGATGAAGCCTTATCGAACAGTAGTCATTACCCTATTGGAAATTCAGAGGGACATGTATTTATGTTAGCCTGAAGTATCAACATCATCCTGATTTTCTATATTTCTCTATTGAAGGGACTCCAGCTGTCATCCCAATGAAATGTGAACCTCCACCCAATGAGACTTCCTTGCGATCATTAATTTTTGCTGCCTCGCCATTGGTATGTCAATGGGACTTGAAACCAGGTCCTACCAAGACCACCTTGTCACGTCGATGAACCAACCCATTGAACTATATCACATTAGTTAAAACCAAGGTGTAAATGCAAGGTGTAAATGTTGTATCTTGATGTCGATTGTCATACTTGGTAAACTTAGGTTGATTAGCCCTTATTGAGAGAAAATAATCACAAATTGATGCAAGATTTCTTTTTTGCCCTTGATGCTCCTAAATCATATGTATAGTTGATATCTTTCATTGAAAATTTTGAAAATTTTTATACATTTTGTTAATTACTCACACAATATGTAAAATAAAATGTTTCACTTATTTAAATATGAATTCGTTTTTATAGATTGAAGACAAAAACTAACTAAATCAAACCTCTAATAATGTCTTAAACTATTGAAAATTGGGCAATAGGGATCTTAAGAGAAAACACTCACATAATGTAGCTTGAAATGTTTGGGAGAGTTGGGGTGAAAAATAGAACCATGCCTAACATAGACATGCCCACTTGGACATGTTGGGACTAATAGTTTCTCCTCATGAAGAACAAAACAAAAATTAGGCTACCTTGCAACTTAACATTACATGTATCTGATGATTTTTGGGGCAGCAATTTTTTTTTCACCATGACCAAATAGATTGGAGATATGAAAAATGAGAGAGTTTATTATAGAGGGACCCTACAACTCCCTATAGTTTCAAATAGAACATTTGTAAGTGCCAAGGTTTATGAGAAATAGCTTGTCAAAGTTTTCCACTTTTTGGTATTTAGGGCTCTTAAGAGAAAGCACTGGTACAATGTAGCCTAGAATGATCCAACATGCTAGGATGTGAAATAGGATCTTTCCTAGCTTAAACCCACCAACTTGGATGTGTTGGCACTATCAATTTGGCCGCATAATGAACAAAACAAAAATTAGGCCACCTTGCAACTTAACATTGCATGTGTGATGATTTTTGGGGCAGCAAAAAACTTTCACCATGACCAAATGGATCAAGGATATATACAAAAATGAGAGAGGATATTCTAGAGGGACCCTAAAACTCCATGTACATTCATACAATTTTTTTGTAAGTGCCATAATGTTTGAGAAACAACTCATCAAAATTCGTCACTTTTTGGAATTTAGGGATCTTAAGAGAAAGCACCAGTACAATGTAGCTTGGAATGATCCAACATGATGGGTGTAAAATAGGAAATTTCATAGCATAAACCTTCCCACTCAGACATGTTGGCATTGTTGTTTGGCCACATAATAGACAACATTACAAATTTTCATTGAATACATTTGACAATTTTTGGGGCAACATAAAAACTTTCACCACGACCAAATGGATTGGAGTTATTAAGAAAATGAGAGAGGGTATTGTAAAGGGACCCTAAAACTCCATGTAACTTTAGACATAATGATTGCAAGTGCCACAATTTTTGAGAAATAACTCATCAAAGTTCGTCACTTTTTGGCATTTAGGGATCTTAAGAGAGAGCACCAACACAATATAGCCTAGAATGATCCGACATGATGGGGTGTGAAATAGGACCTTTTATAGCATAAAATTTCCCACCCAAATGTGTTGACACTATTGGTTTGGTCACATGATGGATGAAACAAAAGTTAGGAAACATTGCAATTTTTCATTGAATGCATTTGATAGTTTTTGGGGCAACTACAAAAATTTCACTATGACCAAATAGACCAGAGATATGAAAAATGAGAGATTATTGTAGAGGGATCCTATAGATCCATGTAGCTTTAGACATAATATTTGTAAGTGCCACGATTATTGAGAAATAACTCATCAAAATTTAACACTTTTTGGCATTTAGGGATCTTAAGAGAAAGCGCTGGTACAATATAGCCTAGAATGATCCGAGATGTTGGGGTGTGAAATAAAACCTTTCCTAGCATAAACCTTCCCAACCAAACATGTTGGAACGGTCAATTTGGCCACATGATGGACAACACAAAAGTTATGCATTGCAACTTTTCATTGAATGCATTTGACGGTTTTTAGGGGAGCAAAAAAAAATTGACCATGACCAAATGGATTGGAGATATAAAAAAATTAGGGCTTATTGTAGAGGGAACCTACAACTCCATGTACCTTCAGACAAAAAATTTGTAAGTGCCATGATTTTTGAGAAATAGCTCTTCAAATTTTGTCAGGTTTTGGCATTTATGGATCTTAAGAGAACACTAGTACATTATAGCTTGGAATGATTTGACATGCTAGGGTGTGAAAGAGGACCTTTCCTAGCATAAACCTACCCAACCAGATGTGTTGGAGATGATGGTTTGGGCCCATGATAAACATAATTTTTTGTATGGAACATTACAACTTTTTATTGAATGTGTTTGATGGTTTTTGCAACATTTGAAAACTTGCCACCGCAATCAAATAGATTGGAGTATTGAAAAGTGAGAGAGGTTATTGTGGATTTATCCTATGCGACCTTGTAGGAAAGTCAAACGTAGGATATGATCATCATATAGTTGTTGTTAATTCAATTTTGGTAATAATATTTAAAATTTCAATAGATTATTGTTGACTTTTTCATTATTATCTTTGTTGCATTGCACTCTGTAAATATAAATTTTAAATGAATGTTGGGAAATATTTATCTTTATTAATTATTATTTTTTGATAAGGTGATGAGTTTGAAGTTGTAGTTAACTTGTTGTGACATGATAGGCAATTAGATTCAAAAATTAAAATTTGGATATAGGATATGATTCATATATATACCACTTGGGGTTAAGAAAATTATGAGAACACTTTAAACCTTTTATGATACCAATTTACACATAAAATATTTATATAAATTGATCTCCATAATGCCATGAGGTCATACAAAGTGTCATACAATTCCATCATGAGGGGACACAAAATGTGATACAATACCATCATGTTGGTGCACAAAATATCATCAAAATTTTATACAATGCCATGAGCCCAATATATTGCCTCTCAATCTACAAAGTACCATCGATACATATAGCCAAACCAAAAATATTATCTCTGCCATGTATAGGCATACAAAATGTGTTCATCTATGAATATTGAGCACTACTCTTGAAACATTGGGCCTCTTTTAGCCTAAATAATTGAACTTCGGTCATTGCTAACAGTTCATGTCTTGCGTCATTTTGATCTCCTATGCTCCTTAGTATTTTGTACCTCAACCTATACACACAAAATATAAAATTAGATACTATGTCAAAGTCAAAAACTATAAAAATTATTTAAAATGATACATATATTATAAACACACTTACAACATATTGGTAGTTTGATTCTTCTTGCTTATGATGCTCAACATCATCAAGAGATGTTTTTCCTCACACGAGGGTATTTACATCCATCTATAACATAAATACATATTTATCAATTATTTTGACAGGTCTACTAATATCAATTGAAACAATATAAAAATTATTAAACACATATATTCATACTCATTCCTAAGTTAAGCTCATGGAGGATAAACATGTTGCACTAAAACCAACTTCCAAATTTCCTCTTGTGCCAGAAGGTGTGTCTAATGTATTCATCAAAAAAACAAACAATAATAGAATAAACTCAAAAGTTCACAAATTATATAAACAATAAATCTGAAATTTGGAAAAAACAAACTTAAATGTGTTAAAGTGTACTCGAGTAAATCCAATGTCACAACCATCCATGGTAACATGCGTAGTAGATGGTGATGTGATTCTCACCTATTCAATAAAATGTATTTTAAATTATTAAACATTATTTTGAATAGAAAGTATTATTTTATTTTGATATATTATAATTTTTTTACCTCTGATATAGATGCAACTGTACAAGTTGTTGCATGAATTCTCAATGATATGTACAAAAATATAGTATTACACCTTGAAATGCATAATGTTTGCATCAGTTTAATTCAATTCTATAATTACAGATTTATTTACATTTAAAATTTTAAGTATTTAATAAGATAAAATGTTATAAAATTCAAGTCAATATACCTATATTTGACTAGAATACACCTCATTCAACAACTCATATGTCATTACCCCACCATCTAATGCACCACCCTGATAACCCCCACTACTCCCATGAAATCTATACTGACAATGAGAACACACATGGGAGGTGGAATCGTCTGCACCCTCTGCATCACTATCTCTCCCAAAGCATAGATTGCAATATTTTGGGAATTTATTAGAGCTATGGGCACTAGAGCTAGGTGGTTGAGCTAGTGCATCATCTTATGAGGAAAAAGGTTGGGATATTTGTGTGCCATGATCTATAATGGTTTCTATCAGGATAGCAACTACATGGAGAGTCTACACCTCCATACTCTCCCTGATGGCTACTAGAACTGTCACATGACAAATAGGTCTTTGTGCTAGTGTTCTTCAATGTGCACAATTATCTACTCAATCAACTCTTGGTCTATTTTGGGCAAAGCCTCCACCTCTACCTTGAAACACCCTCATATGAAAGTAATTGAGAATTTGATGAAAGATAAAATCACAGTATAATTTTCTTAGAAAATATAACAACACCTCATAATTATTACATGGAGGTTGGTCAAAGAGCATCCACCACCTATTCCAAAAAATATTTCTTATCTCCTCATGATTATACCAATGTATTGGAAACCTTTTTGAATTTAGAGGAATAGGTTCATTGGTTCTAGGGTTCATAAAAATAAGACATATGCTTTCTTTTCTTATGTCTTTCTTTTTCACACCATCATAGGATAATTTTGTTGCATAATATTGATGACATGAATCTCTATAAGTTTTATATTGATTTATTTGATTTGTGACTATGCCAAAATTTTCCAACATGGCTTCCAATGCTGAGGCAAGGGATTAGTGATGCCCGTTTGATATTGAAACCTCAAATTTGAAACTAATTCATGAATTGTAACTTTGTTTTAATCTAGATGCCCTAACAAATCCTTTTGTCTTTGTCTAGGGTTTTTTGGAAGGGTAGGAGGAGGGTCAAGAATCCTAGGGTTCTCCTCAAGCAATTCATCATTTAAATTTGGTTGTGGTTGAAGGTTAACATGATCTATTATATAATTAAAAAAATACATAAAATTGATAAAAAAAATAATCCATTTTTCCTAATGCAAATAAAATTTAAATCTAATACAAAAAAATATCACTTACCTCTTCCCCAACATGGAATTGTGAAGCAAGGTTTCAAAGGGAAAATCACGTTTCATTATGCAGAGATGAGGGAAGGAAAATAGTTGTAGGAAACATAAGTTGCGGGTGAGAAAAATGGACATGCTTTTTCTTTTTATAACTTTATTGAGAAAAATGTGTACGTGTTTTGTTTTGATAAAAATGCCTACACATTTTGCTTTCATAAAAATGTAAACACGTTCTATTTTGATAATAACATGTACATGCTTTGTTTTCATAATAACACTTGCACATTGTTTGAATTTCTTCAAAAATAGAGCATGTTTTGCTTGTTTTTGGGAATTTGGCCACTTTTTTGTGCCCAATATTGGTGCACATGTCGAGCTCTTAAGAATTATCATAATTTTTAAGATGTAGTCATAATGAAAACAAGAGTAATCCCTAATACACAATGTTTATGTTTAGCTTTTATTCATGACACAATGCAAATGCCTCTTTTTTTACTCTTTTACATCTATGCATACTTTTTTGATCTACAACTACAAATTTTATATATAAGTCAAGCATGGATTTTAGTTATAATTTTATCAAAATTGCAATTGTAATTTCAATCAAACAAATCATTTTTTAAAATAATACAATTTTTCTATCTCTGATAACACTATGTGAACGTGGGTTCCTCCTTGAAGTTGTGTCGACCTCGCATATGAAGTGATCCTTGCACCATATAATGATGGAATATGCATTATATACACATTCTCTTTCAAAATTCTTTGATTTTTGTAATAACATGTTTAATGCAAGTTCTACACCACCATGTTCACCCTTTCCACGACCACTCTAAAAAAACTCCAAAGGTGAAGTATATTGAGAATTTGATCATATTTAGAAAGTGAAAAAATGGTGTTGATGCTTTGAATGACAATGCACACCCATTTGACCATACAACATATTTTCAAATTTCATACTTCTTATTGTTAGATCTTATAAAATTGTTAAATTAATGTTGAAAAAAATATATATCATGCTCTTTATCATTGCTAATATAAGATTGAGATTCTTTCTTAATGATTCATTCCAGATATGTTCCTTTTGATAGGTCAAAAAGTAATTTTTTGAAAATTAATTATTGATAAGACAATCCATAATAGGAAAGTATCTCTCAAAAAATTGAACTCTTTTTCTTTTTTACTTAGCAAAATATATATGTCATATGTATGGTTTTATCGATTTATAATTTTTTTCATTAGTATTCTAACAAGTAGTTCCTTTTCTATGCAACTTAACCTTGTGACTTTTTTTCTCAAATTTTGTTGATACTTTATATATTTGCACCTCTTTCAATTTACTATCTTTATCATGTAAGTGTATTCATTTTTCAATGACAGTTTCACTAAATTTTCACATGTTTCACAAAGTCTTTTTATGCATTTCATTGGACTATTTACATCATCATTAAATTTATCACATAATATGGATGCTAAAAACTCATTTACTCATTTAGGAGGTGAATTTATAATACCATCACAACTTGTCTAATATTTCAAAATGCCTAATTGTAAAGATCAAATTTAATATGGTGATGACAACAAAAATTTTTAAAGACTTTATTTTTGTACCATGGCCTTAAAATTTCAAACATTGTTTGCTCAATCTTGATGAGGATTGATATCACATAATATAACAAACATCTTATGTTGTGTCATGTGTAAATAATTTTTTGTATGCAGTTCATAATTATTTGGCCCAATCTTGTGTTTAGGAATATTTCTATGATTTGATAAAAGACAAGTATGATCATGCCAAAAAAATAATATCAAATTTCAAATAGCATCTTCAATATTTTATACATTGGATCCCTACACATCAATTCCCATTTTCCTTCTATACTACTATCATCCAAAACCTTTCTTCTTTTCACATATCTTGATCTTGATATTTGAAAGTGAAGAAATTTGATGTTTTCTTGACAATTTTTAGACTTACAATAGAAGTCAACATCACTCTTCCACTTGGTGGCACGTGATTCCATTTTCGACCATTTGATTGTGGATGCCCCTATTGTTTCTCCACCATTAGTGGTTGAAGATTCTTCTACCCTCTTGATAGATCTTGTTATTGCTCCTTTGAAGTCTTCTCCTTAGGTTGATGCAATTATTTCCACTGATAGGAATTATTCTATCCTAGTAACATAGTCAAGGGGCTTTGGGAGGTCTTGTGATGTTGCATAGTTTATGGAGCTTGATCTACTCCATTGGATATTACTTTGTCCTCTTTTTAAGATTTTTCCTTGGAGGTGGTGGTGGGGGAGGATGTCATCCCTTCTCCCCATTCAATTGATATGGATAAAGAGGTTTCTTGAACGACCACCCAAAGAAGGAAGAGAGGTCTTCCTAAATCAATTTCAAATTCCAATCCTAGGGTTAAGGGGGTGAGGATTTATAGGAAAATTCCAAGCATTGTTTAGCTACTTATTATTGTTTCAATTGTTGTTTTATGGTTTGTGGACTTGAGGTCCCTTGGTTTTAGATCATTGCAATATTTCTATACTTTAGCAATGTAAAGGGTTTCAAGGCTTGTTTCCCTCAATAAAAAAAAATCGCTCTTATTGAAATGATCCTGTCAATAGATCAATATTTTTTTGTTCATGGAACTCAAATCTTTTGTGATATTTTGAACATTTTTTTCTAGGCATGTTTTCCTCTTTTATGTGAAATCTACACACAACAATTATAATATTTTTTATCTCATCATGAGAAATTGTACTTAACAATAGTTGAGCTTTATCAATCATATCATGACATTTAAAATACTTATCAAATATTTTATTTGAAGTTCTATTCAATGACCTCTTGGTAACTTGACTAGGAAATTCAACATAAAATTTGTTTTTTATATCTTCTAACTAAATTATCTATATTTTTCTTATAATTTTCCCCTCAACCTCTTTAATTAGATTCATATGCATAGTTCCAAATGGAAGTGATTCTAACCCCTCTTTAATATCAAATGATCTATGAAATTCAACATCATCAAGAATGTGGTTGAGCCTCCTCTCTAATTTTTTAAATTTGTGATTGAGCCTCCTCCCCAACATCAATGTGTGGTTGGGCCTCCTACCTAATATTAATCACATGAGGTTGGTGTCCTATTTGACATAAATTAAGTGTGATTGGGCCTTTTATACTCCATTATCTAAATTAGGTTGAAATTTTACTCTAATTTTTGTATGTTGAGTCCCTTCACATATTATTTAAAAGAGAGAAGTTTAAATATATAAGGCATATCCAAACACACATAAAATGACATATAGAAATAAATTTCAAGTTCAATAACAATTTTATAAAAATCCGTTTGAAGATTATAATTGGATTTAAGCCTGAAATTAAAATATAGTGAACTAGGAAACAAAACTAAGATTTAGTGGTGTTCATTTTATACTTATAACCTAGTGTTAAACAACTTAGATAATTAATCAAGCGCACATTTAGAATAAATGCAATTTGGATGTATGTTGGCACTAATTTAGAACCTTGTTACATCTAGATTCAATCATGAAAGGTGCTAGTGTGAATATGACATGCCTGCATGGGGCTGACAAAGTCGTACATATATGAAGAAGTTGAGATTATATACTAAGAAATGTTAATACAAGTAGGTGTACATTGTGAAAGATAAAAAATTAAGTTTAAGGATTAACTATATAGAATAATCTTTATGCAACAAACACTTGAATTTTATAGATCCTAGTCAAACTATTGATATTTAAATAAAAAATAAAAATTTAAAAGTACATATTTTATTTCTCTTTGAAATAATTTTACATCCTTTCTTCATTTAGTTTCTTGTCCTTTTTTGTCAAATACAATCACAATTTTTAATTTTTTTGCATTCTTTCATTTCACATATCCTTTGTAAAGACACATCACAATAATATATTTTTCAATAATTTCCCTTCAAACAATGCCAAAAATATAAAACATTGTGAGTAGAATTCTTATTTTTTGGGATATAAAGTAGCCAATGATGTTGTATTTATATATTAATGCTTTAATATTTTAGATGGTTGGACAAGCACCTTTAAACGAAGCCTTTGTTTGAAGATGCTTGGCTAGACTATTCACCTTATGTCACTTGGTTTTCTACTTTTATGTTTCAAACCATGGGTTGGACTAACAAATGGGTTCAACATGACAAGATAATTTATAGGATTGTAGCCTTTGGAGTAACCTTTCCAAAAAGTATAATTTTAAATATATGTAATTTAATGTTTATTTTTTTTTCTAATGAACATGGGTTCTTCACCAAACGTCAAGGTCTTTGTTCCACACATGTGAAAAAAAATATTATAAAAAATTATTACTAAATATTAATATCCTTATTTCAACAAAAAATGAATTTGTATACATATAAAATTTATGCATTATGGAATAAAATTGTCTACATTATGATTCATCTTACATAAAAAAGTATAATAGATAAAATATGCCAAAAAAATGAAAAAATATGTGCGGACTATATATTAGTGTTTCCAATATATGTTTAATAATTTGCAATTTTATCCAAGTTCTCTAGAAGAAATTATGCATTTGGAATAAATGTCACTTTTTTTGAAAATAATGTTAGCTAGAAAAATTAAGTTATTAAAAATTACTTAAAAAATGATACAAATTAAAAATTGTTTGTCAAGAAGAGTTCTAATCATGTGCATTGGGGAGATGAGGTTCTTGGAGAGTTTCAAGTGCTAAAAAAAAGGCTTGACATACACCACAATGGGTTTTTTCACAATGGGAAATGGGTGGATATGGCGCCACAAGACAATTATCTGGCTGCAATGGTCCATGCAAAAAATGCTAATCCGAATGCAAAAGATAAGAATGATAAGCAACCGACAAAAAAGCCCCTTTGCTCAAAATATTTTAGGGGGTTTCAAGAGCCACAAAGAAAAACTGCAAGATCTAAGTTCGTTCAAGAGGCAAAGTGAATGTGCCACTAGCTAGGGTTTTTCCATTAGGAAGACAACAAAGAGGAAATGGGAATGGTCCACAAGAGAGGGATTTTTCTAGAGCTAGGCCTCCTTATCAATATGAAAAATATAGAAACCATAGGCCTAAAGTACCAAAGGAGAAAAAAAATGGCATCGTAGTTTGAAATACTAACAATTGGTAATGAGGGGATCAGGGAAGAGGAAGAAAATGGCAACACTCCTTCACACTAGCGAGCAAAAAATAAAGTTGGGTTGAATGCCAAAGGAGCTCACAAAGGTGCAATGTTGGAGGAAAACAAGGAGGATGCCTCAAAGGAAAAGGTGTGGGTTCCAGTTCCATGTATTCACATAGAAAAACAACCCCTTAACCAAAAAACCCAAGATCTTCATGGGTTCACCATTTTTCTTCAGGTATGGGGTGAGGGTTTAACACTCACCAAGATGCACAAACACATTCATGCTCATTGGTATGGAACACTTTACTTTCAAGTTCTTTCAATGAATAATTTTGTTTTGGTTCTAGATTCATCGGAAGCAAAAATAGAGTTTTAGAAAGTAAATTTTTTTGGGTGGGAAAAACCCTAGTCTTCACATATCCCTGACAACCATTTTTTTGACCTCCACAATCTTTAAGCCGTGAAATCCTAGAATGGTTTAAATTTTCTTGTATTCCTCTAGAGTTTATCGATCTAGAGATTTTGGAAGCAATTGGGAATTCTTTTGGGAAATTCTTGTTATTTGATTGCTCAATTAAGGAGGGTATGTTGAGTATAAAAAATTGTGTCTTTATAAACCTTAACTCGAATCTACCAAGGATCTGCAACCTAAAATCATTAGATGGTATCTGAAGACAGGACATTGTGAGGGTGCAAGCAGGTTTTGAAAAAGCCTCCATTGTGATTGATGCCCCTCTTTTCAAAAAACTTAAACCCGCCCCATCAAAGGGTGTGGTTGACATCCTAGGTAAGGGAAAGAATGAGCACTGTTCAAATCTATTGCTGGACAAAACCCCTAATTTACCAAAGGACACCAATCACAATACAAATTTGTCTATCCCTACCCCCCTCTCACAACTCCTGGGGTGGAAAAAAGCCTGACAAAACCCACTAAGATTGCATCAACATAGTATTTGGACTCTCCATCCTTCGAATTTGTAGTAGTTACGGTGCCCTTGACAATAGGAAAAAATGGCTCTTTTGAAAAGGCCTCTTCCCCTCTTCACAAGGAGATCTCTCCTAATGCCCTCTCTACATCTCTAGTAAATGTAACTACTACTAGCTTGAATAAGGCTGAAAAGGAAAAAAAGGTCTCTGAAAAAGGGTAAATAACTAACAAATCTCATTACAGTGGATCATCAGCTAACTGACAAAGTGCAGAATATAATCAACTCTGCAAATGTAAATTTTAATATGTAAACTCAAGACCGAGTATTGACTACAATAGACAATGAATTGTTGCAAATTGAGAAAGGACTGAACTTCCCTCTCTTTGAAAATCCTTTTGAGGTAGTTTCGCCAGCCAAATTCTAGGAATCCAATTTTTTAGAAGCTGAAGATGCAAGTCCTATATCAAAAGATAAGCTTCCCATCTCTCAATCTCCCTTATCTCCAAAGATAAGATCTCCCTACTCTACACCTAGGAAGATAGGCTATAAATCAAAAAATCTGAAAATGCAACAAGAGATTGATGCTAAAATTCAAGCTACTCTTTTTTCACCAACTAAAAATAAAAAAACCTTCAGTTCGCCTTTGACAAGAGCCAAGGCTACAAAAATAAACTTAGAGTTAGAGATCTCTTTAGTGATGCCATCCCAAACAAAATATCAAGGGAAGAGGGTAGAGGTTTTCCCCCTGTTGTTTGGTGTTTCTACACATCAACAACTCAGACAGAATAAAAGTTATCCTATCTCTCTTGAAAGGTTGGTCTCTACGATCAAAGAGATAACCCCAAGGTCTTGTGGGTGTCAGATCATGACTATGCAGTAGAGCAAAATCAGTGATAAAATATGAAAATTCTGGTAATCACAAGGGGTCTTACGTACAAATGTTGGAAGCTCTAAACTCATCAGATTTTAAGATATGGTGATGCTTTAACTTCAAGTTCTAACCATTTAATAAAAGAAACAAAAGATAAGGGTTTCAGAAGTTATAATTGTTAACACTACTTCTAAGATTAATCATGCAAATGATGAAATACTTGGAATGGACCAATCCCTTAAACTAGTTTCTGGTTGACTCAATCTATACCTGCAATCTTGCAGAAAGCAGCGCAATCTTCTAAGGTGTTAACAATTTTTAGGTTGTAGGCATTCATTCAATGAGACTAAATGAATATATACAGTTGAAATAAGCACATGCATATGAGGTACAGGTTGACCTTGCACAACATTTCCACAATCAAGAAGCTGCCCAAGATATGAACCAAGGATTGCTACAACACGCTAGGAATTAAATCACAAGCATTACTAACCAAATATAATCTACATCCAAACATCTCCAAACTATTTGAAAGATAGAACAAGAAACATGCAAGAGTATTCAATGCAAAGGAGGCACCAATCATAGCACAATGTCTGCACTTTGTATTAAATAATCATATTAGCAACAATTCTGATATGTTACAACACTTGCTTGAAATGTCAAAAAACTAACTTCTAATCCTCTAACATGCCACTCTACTGCTAAATCTACTGATTACAAGCTACTGATCTCAAAGCTCTACCAAACCTAGCTAATTTCAACCTTTTCAAATGAGGCAGAGTGCCATACTTATAGAACAACAGGCCCGCGTGAAGCAGAGCTAGGGTTAGAAAGAAGCTCGGTCGCCAATCAAATCAGCCTCGACAACTGGTAATAACCCACCATCAAGTATTGAATGTAGTAAGGACCCCAATTAGACCGAACTAGGACCACACAAATTCAGGAAAACGGATCCTCGAGCCACACCCACCAAGAGGCTTCACCCCCGCAAACAACATCACACACGAAAACACTAATAGGAATATGAGCCACCAATCAGACTCGAGCTGGGAAAATGAATGACTCAGATAAAAAAAAACCAGATTGAGCCCCTTTTAGATCATGCCTGCCAGCCATTAATGGCCACCAACCAAATTGACCTTGAGTGCGGGAATGGGTCTCGTGACAACAACCACAAAGTGTACTTGACCGCACCCGCAAATCATGCCAAATCTTCAAAGTACATCCCACAAATCCCAACTCGATCCAACCTACAATTAAGCAGGCCACCATTAATGCTCAAAACATCATAAAAATATGAGCAGATCCAAAATAGTTCCTAAGGCAAGAGAATCAAGCATAAACCCAAGCGAAGGTGGAACCAAAGATAGGCGGAGGCAAAGCCACAAGCAAAACAAGGGTAGAGACCCAAGACAGGTGGAGGTGGAGACATAATGGGAACCAAAGGGAAACCAAGCAGAGGTGAAGACATAACCCACGCTGGCAGAAGCAGAGGTGGAATGGGAACAGGAAAGGAAACCAAAGGGAAACTAGGCGGAGGTGGAGACAAAACCCACCCTGGTGGAAGCGGGGGCAGAATGGGAAAGGAAAGGAACCATGAAATTTGCCAAAGTTCAAAGCCAAATTCCATCCTTGTCCCGGTCCTGGCTCCGAAAAAATGAAAAAAGAGTAAGCCGAGGAAAACCCAAGGGCGGGAAACCAACCAGAAGGCCAAAGACAAACAAGACCATAGAAGAAACCAGAACGTGGGAGGTAGAGCTAGAACGGGAACAGAAACTGAACAGTGAACTTTGCCAAAGTTCAAAGTTTGCATCCATCCCAGTTCTGCCTCTGATAAGTGAAGGAAAACGTGAAGTGAAGAAAACACTAAGGGAGGAAAACCAACCCTTAGGATGAAAACAAACAAAATGAAGAAGGAAGCAAAAGAGCGGGAAGGAAGCGGAGCCAAAATGGGAATGAAGATAGAACTGAGAACTTAGCCAAAGTTCAAAGTTCAGTCTCGTCCCGGTTCCACCTCCAGTAGAAAAAAAGGAAACAAGGAAAACAAGGGAAAGCTAATGGAGAAAACCAACCCTTAGGACCCAAACAAAAACACCAAGGGAGAAAACAAAAGGAAAAAGAAGACCACCCCAGAGAGGACATCCGCAAGAGCTCAAAACCATTAGGAACTCAACACAAAGATACCCATAACCAAGGCAAGCACCAAAGACCAAAACCCCAAGATCTTCAAAGATAAGCACAAAAAAAAGGGGGAAAGCCACAAAAACAGGCCAAGAGGGGGTCCCCACTTTTAGAGGGGTGTGTGTGCAAAACTGCACAATAAATGGCGACTCCACCGAGGAAATTCTCCAGAGCATTTCGATGACAAACTGGCATCAAGAGCTTAGAATCTCTGGTTTCACTCCAAGCATCAGGCTACAAACATAGTATTGAATCCCTCTTGCGCTAGTTTTGTCCTTGATGTCAATTTGTGATACTCTGGCAACTTGGTGGTTACTTTCTCAGTTGATCTGCTTTTATGTCTGGCACATTTACTTCATTGATTATATTATTTTGGTGGCTCTGATATTTTGGCTCCATGTGCAGATCTCGATTGAGGTATTTTGGTTATCGATTCTTTGTTCCATTGATTGGGTGATATGCTTCTAGTCTAACAATCATGTTTCTGTGGTACACTTAATTACAAGTATTTTGGCATTCTGGTTAGGGGTTTGATCATCATTGTGTTTATGTTTTTGAGATACTCTTTGATCATTCCTTCACTCTTCGTTCATGGTAATTGGCATGGGATTATGGCTTTGTGAATTTTACATGAAATCAGCCCTCATTTTTTTTGGATACCATTGGACATTATAGCATTGGATTTCATTGTGATGGCAATCTATTTTTGGTCAAAGGTAATCAATAATACGACGAATGAAATAATCAGCATTTGCATCAGGTCTAATGTTTGACACTTATTTGGGCCTAAAGGCCGACAATAGGTAAAAGCATTGGTAATTAATGTTTTATGTCACGTTGGATGTGACTAAGCTTTGATCATTGGAAAATATCATGTATTTGGAAATCGTCATGTGTGAGTAATGTGGTCTTGTGAAAATAATTTTGAAGGCATTATTGAGTCGGCAGTTTACTTGGAAATTGGCAAATGGTTTTGTTTGTGGTTTGGTCAACATATTTATCTTTGGTAAGGTTGCATATGTCTTACTACGGTATCGCATACTATTAGAAGAGCAACTGTGGTAGTGCAGTGAAAGCTGTTAGCAACAAGTAGACAGCTACCGCTGCACCACGGGCTATCAGACAGGTAATCGCGGTAGTGCGGTGGAAATGGCTAGCGGCATACAAGATGGCTACTACTACACCATGAGCTGTCAGGAAGTTAACCGCGGTAATACGGTGGAAGATGTTAGCGGTTAAATTGGAGCTACCGTTGTACCAGGAGTAGTCTGAAGTGAGACCGCGGTTGGGTGGTAAATGATGTGGTAACAGTTAGTGTTAGCTAATGCTATACCGCAGGTAGTTTGAAGGGTGGATGTGGTTGTGCGGTAAGGAAACATATGTCAATTTATTCCTGTTGGCATGCATGTTGTGGATTCTTCTGTGGATTTCAAAGTTTATTATGCAGTTTTGATTTATTAATTTTTTTGTCCTCTCGAACTCCAAATGATATCATATTATGCAAAGGATGTCATGTGGAAATTAGGGAAAATCTTTATGCTTCATTGTTCAAGGGTTTGGAACCCTAATCTTGCCGCCTCCATGGAATCTCTCTCTTGGCCGTTTCATTGTGAATTCGACTATCTTTTTCTGCAACTCTTGGACAGTGAATGAAGAAGCTTGAAAGACCATCACCATGGTCGTTACTCTTGTCAGGTTCTTGGCATCGGGTGAATCCTTGAAATAGCAATGTGGCTCGGGTTGCTCAGCTACTCTACAGTTCTGGTAAATTGCTTATGGAAAATTCTTTTTTGGTCCTCACAGGTATTCATCTATTTTATCTTTATAAAACCGTTACCTTCTCTGATAAGGCTAATAAGGGATAAGTGTTTTCTTTTGCATGGCAGTTGAAGATTTGGTTTATTATAGATATTATGCCTTTTTTGTTTTTAGCACTACTTGTGCAAGCTACTTGAAAGAACAGGTTTCAGTTTGCCTGTTATATTTACACAATTATTGAGTGCTCCAGTTAGAAGATCTTATTCAATATGATCTTTCCCTCATAATCACGGTAACATCTATCATTGTTGCTCGACTATAGCATGGTAACTTGATATTCATCTTGGGGTAATTCCTTGAAAGTGAAAAATGAGAAATTGTTGCAGCCCTTCACGGGATGTAATGATGAAAATGTAAAAAGAGGAAAACAAAGAAATTAGGGCTTAATCATCTCTGATAAACCTAAAAAGAAACAAGGACAGTTCTGCTGTTTAAGTGAGGAAAGGGGGTAATGTATATGATGCTGAAAATTTGGAAAACACAGTGTGTTGTCTATTTTGTATTTTGTATGATGAAAGATTGAAAAATAGAGAGTGAGAAAAAGAAAAGATATATCACTGTAATACAGTTTGATGAGAAGTTGTATTGTGACAGTAATTAGATATTCCTCAAGCTTTCTTAAGGCTTGATAATGGGTGGAACACTGAAGAGTCATTCTTGACTTTTGAGCGTTCTACACATTGTCTGTCAAGAGGCACTTGACAAAAATAAAGAGAAACAAAGAGATCCTCTGTATCATTGTATTTTCTTTTGAAAAAAACAAAGGGGTTGGTGCTCCTTGAGATTGGTGTCTCTAAACAGAGGGGTTGGTGCTCCTTGAGTCAGTGCTCAGAAATCAGCCTATGAGGCATTGTCAAAAATTGATGATTGAAATGAAAGCCTGAAAAAGGTAGCAGGTTCAAGAGTGGTTTTTCTACCCCAAGAGGGTTTTCCACTCAAAATATCTTGTGTCTATTTGTGTCTCTGTGATTCATTTGCTTCAGTGCTTTACTACTTTCAAATGCAATGTTACACTACTCATTTCAATTTATATGATTGCATTCAAATACATGAATGATTCTATCATTCATAAATGAGAACATATGTATGGTTTTTTTCAGTTTTAGTTAAATTTATTAAAGAAGTTATAAAAACTGATTCACCCCCCCCCTCTTAGTGTATTTTCACTCCAACACATACAAGGTTTCATAAATCACTAACAAGCCAACCTTTCAGTACCAGGGTCAAAGTGTGTGCATATGCATTCATTTCCCTCTCCTAAGTTGCAACAAGGGCCAAATTCAGTCTGACAGGGCTAACTAAGGATTCTAACTCCAAAAGAAACCTGGATAGAGCCTCACTGCCAGTCAGATGCCCATAGCCCTGGTGAGGTTATCATTGTGACCCTCGCTAGCATAGCTCTACTACCAGCCAGACGTCCATAGCCCAGGTAGAGATACTAGGATACCCTTGAAAAAGTGAACATTTTGATTTTCAATATTTTATTTCTTTTCTTTTGATATTATTTTTTGAGATTTGCTTTTAAAGCTTCACTTTTCACCTTGCAGGCAATGAAGCCCACACTCAAGGATGAGAACCATGACATTGGAGCATAATTTAATATTTTTCACCTAGTCAGACTTCCTAAAGACCATACACAACCTTGGAATTCTTAAGATTTGTGTGAATATATAAGATCCAAATAAATTCTATATTTTAGCTTAAGTAGGTGACACTAACTCCCAACCCATGCAACATGAGATGAAGGAAATCTACCAGTTTGAATGACTCTGAAAAGATGATAAGATTTTGTAAAAGAAATCCCAGAGTAGACCCAGACAAACAACCAATTGTACAGATGCAAAAAGCCCAGAGGAAAGTAGGAAAACCCCTCATAGAAAAGCAACAGGGAAAACCAACCCAAGTAGACCAAAGAAAACCAAAACTAGAGCAACAAACAAGCAGAGAAAAACCCCAAAAACAACAAGAAAGTAAGGCAAAAACAAAAGAAAACCAAACCGAAAGCAACAACAAAACAACAAAAAGGAAACATAATCTACTTCTGTACAAGGATAGAGTTGAGAATAGATCAAGACTCAAAATAATACTTCAAATACGTCCCATTGATAGGCAGTGGGATATCTCCTCCAGTGAAGGTTTTCAAACGAAAGGAATTATCTCCTAGAATCTCTGCAATTTGATAAGGGCCGATCCAAATTTTGTCAAATTTTCCATGCTCCCCTTTCTTCTCATGGGATTTATCCCAGTAGATAACCAAGTCAGAGATTCTAAAGGCCTTCACCTTGGCTCTCCTATCAAACCATCTTTTCACTATACCCCGATGTTTGGAAAAGTTCTCTAGGGCTTCATCTCTTCTCTCTTCAAGGTGTAATAACTCAGTTAAGCAGGCTTCATGCTTGTCCTCCCCATCATAATATTCATTAATGAATTGCAGGGTAGGGATCTTCAGCTGGATGGGAAAGACAGGTTCCAAGCCATACACTAAGTGATAAGGGGAGCTTCTTAGGGATGTTTTCTGTCTAGTGCGGTCCACCCAAAGAGAAAATCTGAGCTGGGTATGCCAATCCTTGGGATTCTTTTCTAGTAGTTTCCGGATGACTGTCAACAGGTTTTTATTGGAAGACTCAACCAAACCATTCCCTTGTGGATAGTAATTGGATGCAAACTTTATAGCAATTCCATGGTCATAAGCCCAATTAGAAAACTTTAAAAATGCAAATGCAGTCCAATTGTCACAAACTACAACCAATGGAAAACCGAAGCGATTAATGATACATGACTCCATGAAATTGATTACCACTTCAGAAGTGCATTGTTTGCAAGCTAGAGCCTCAGTCCACCTAGTAAAATAATAAGTTATGGTAAGAATATGCCTATGGTCTACAGATGAAGGTGGGTTGATTTGACCTATGAAGTCCATTCCCCATTGTGCAAATGGTTTTACCTCTATGACAGGCCAAAGTGGAAGAGCTGCACACCTCTCCCTACTTGCTGTAGTTTGACACACATGGCAAGTCATCACATGGTGATGTGTGTCCTTGAATAAGGTAGGCCAATAATAGTCTGCCCTCAGAATCTGATTTGCAGTGGAAGGTGCTGAACCATGGTTTGTGCCATATTTATCATAAAATTCAGTCATCAATCTCCTTGCCTCTTCCTTCTCTAGGAATCTCAAGTAGACACCTTCATGATTTCTCTTGTATAGGACAACTCCCTTCATCATAAAACTGCCACTCTTCAAATGTAGAGCTCTCCTTCATACTGAATTAAGGCATTTGGGACATTGCTGATTCAACAAGTAGTAAATAATGTCATCATACCAGTCCCCTAGAGAAAAATCCTCAAGATTATAATGCTGAGCTACAAGGTCAGGACCCATTTCTGCCATTGTCTTGGCCAGTCCCTACCCTCTTACCAACTTCATGGCTTGAATTTCAATATCATATTCTTGTAACATAGTCACCCACTTGGCTCTACATTCACCCAACTCATTTTTCATCAACAATAGCTTGACTGCAGGATCAGGGACTATAGCAAAGACCTTGTTTCTCAATATGTAGTGCCTGAACTTCTTTATAGTTCAGATCAAGGCATAAGCCTGATTTTCAACACTAGGATACTTCAGCTCAACATCCTTGAAAGGCGCACTCATGAATACTATGGGATGTTCATTAACTTGATCAGACTTTTGTGTCAACAAGCCTGCACAGGAGTGATCGAAAGAAAATGAATAGATGTAGAATGGATTAGCATAATCAGGACTTACCAAAATAGGGGCCTCAACGATAGCTCTCTTGATTTCTGAAAATGCTTCCTTAGCTTTTGTATTCCATTCAACATTCAATTCTTGCTTCAACATGGAATTTAATGGCTTGATTATTTCTACAAATCCAGTGATAAATTTTCTGAAAAAGTTGATCTTGCCAAAGAATGACTTCATTTCTTTCTTGCTTATAGGGGGTTGAATTTTTAGTATTGCCTCCACTCGTTTAGGATCAATGGAAATACCTTGTTTTGAAATAACATGTCCTAACAGATTTCCCTCGTTGAATCCAAAGATGCACTTCTTTGGATTAAGTGAAATACCAAATTGCTTGCACTTCTGGAAGACTTTGCATAAATTTGCAACATGATCAATCCTCTTCTTGGAAAAGATTGTCAAATCATCCATGTAGATGATTATGCACTTGCCAATGATTTCCTTGAAGAAAATATCCATTTCTCTTTAGAACATAGCTCCAACATTGATTAATCCAAAGGGCATTCTTTGGTAAGCAAAGGTTCCCCATTTTGCAGTGAAGGCAGTCTTGTGCCTATTCTCATATTGGATCATGACCTAATTGTACCTAGAGTACCCATCCAAAAAGGACATCATCTGAGATCCATTGACAACTTGAAGCACCCCATCCAAAGAAGGGACTGAATAATTATCCTTTTCTGATGCTCTGTTCAGGTTCTTGAAATTGACACACAGTCCGATTTCCCCATTTTTCTTTCTAATTGGAACCAAGTTCATGACCCATGTTGAATGTCTTACTAGGAATATGATTTGTGCTGAGAGAAACTTTTGCACTTCCTTCTGAATAATGGGCTCCAACAAAGCATTGATTGGCCTTTGTCTTTGCCTTAATGGCTTAACATTTGACTTGAGGGGGATAGTATGTGTAATGATCAAAGTGTCGTATGTCCTCAAGTCATCATAGCTCCAAGCTATCACATCTTGATATGTGTGCAAGACATCAATAATTCCTTTCCTCTCCTCTAGAGTGCACACCTTACCAATACAAACATTCTTGACATTACCTTGGGTCCCCATGTTTTATGTTTCACACCGTCAGTTGAGGGATTCCCTTTTCATTTTCTATTCTTGATCTCTTATCCTATCCAGATCAAAGATCCTTTCCAATTGCACCATGCCTCTTGGGATGGTATTAGTCTTCAAATTGGGGACTCCTTCTAGGTCAATTTAGGCCTCTTGAGCCTCAACCTCATCAATTACTTGGGAAGAAAATACATCACAACTAGTGATAAAATCAAGAATGTGCTTATCATCCTCAAATACCTGAAAAATTGGTGACATTGTCAGGCATCGAGGGTACTGGAACAAGTTCCACAATGAAATTCTTTAAGCCTAAAAGTGATAATGGCTACAATGTACTTGCTTCTTGTGTGAGAGAATTAGCAGTATGATTCTTACTTCGAGGTACCAGTTGAATGTTGAAGGCATCAAATCCTTCAATAAGATCCAAAATTCTGTGTCTGTAATTGGCCATCCTTTTGTCATGACATGAGTATTATTTCCTGACTTTCTTGACCACTAGCTCAGAATCTCCAAACACTTGCAAAATTTTAACTTTCTTTCTCAACACAATTAGTAGCCCATGAACTAGAGCTTCATACTCAGCTACATTGTTAGTACACTGGAATTGGAGTCTGTGATCAGCAAAGTACGTTTTACCTTTAGGATCGATCAACTCAAGCCTTGCTCTAGCACCTTGCTTGGATTTGGATCCATCAAACCTTAATGTCCAACAATCATTAGCTTCTACTCTTCTTGGGATACCTCTGTCCTTACTGTCATTTAGAGGCTCTTCAAAAGGTTTTGGATCCTTCCCTTTTTGACTATTTTGAATGATCTGTATATTTGACCCAATAGTTGGGGTTGTGTTGATGTGCCTTTGTATTTGTTCCACTGTATTTTGACACAAGAAAAATTCCAGTTAGAATGAGGAGCATCATGAACTCTACACGAATTAGGAAGAAGCAATTCTTCAAAGTTCATATTTCTACCCAATTGAACTTGATCTTCTACACATTTTTGGATAAACTCCTGGAAGTTATCCAAAAAAATGAGTTGTGTTTCTACCTGATCACTAGGTTCTTCCATTCGTTCAAATTGCACTTCGGAGCTGCTGGCTTCTGATGTGGGTTCACCAGAAGAGCTTTGCAACATCAAGATTTATTTTGTGTCCAAAGCAGGGGATGCTAGGATATAGTTCCCCATATTGACTTCTGATACGAGTATCTCATTTGAAGTATTTTGATACTGAGTAATGACATACTTCATTCTAGGTTCTCTCTCAATTTTGATATGATTTGGTACTCCTTTTCAGGGGAGCCACATGTGGGAGTGATCTATGGATGTGTATCCATTTATTGCCTTGGTGAAATCTCTACCCAAGATTAGACCATACGTGTTAGGAATATCAGCTACCTAAATATTAAGCACTTGTTGCACTCTAGGATCTAAGGCAACATGCATGGGAATCATATTTAGCTCTCCTACTATGTTCACCTTTGTTTTGTCTAATTGGGTGACCTTTTTTTGAGAGGCTGTAGGGGTAATACCAAGAGCCCTACAGACAAAAAATGGCATAACATTTGTGGATGCCCTTGAATCTAGTAGGAAATTGTGCAGATTTTTACCAAATATACGAATGGAAATAAAAAAAGGAGGGGTTTCCATTTTTCCTTGGAATAAACTCAACCGTGAGTCAACTTGTGCAACCTGACTCTTATCTTTTTCTTTACCCTTATCCCTGAGTTGTGATGGACTAGAGCCCTTAGGTGTTTTTGAACTAGGAGGCCTTGCAATCGCCTCATTGGTAGCTACTCCCAGTATTGCTATACTTGAATTAAAGGACCCAAGGACTACATTTCTGATTTCAGGAACTCTTAATAACTCAAAAGCAGAAAGACTCACCTTTACTTTTTTGATTTCCTCGGTGACATATTCTCCTAGCTATTCGACATTCATGTCAGTGTGGAGCTCCTTGGAATGACTAGTCTTCTTATCCTTTGTAGCATCAACATTGCTTCCTTTGAACACATCTGGTTGTCCTTCTTTTGTGAGGTATTGTGTTGGCACTTGAGGGTAGGATGGATTATTATTGGCATGTGGATCTAGTGGAGTAGTAAAATTGTGTGGAGGGCAGATGTAGTAAACGGTCCTCCAAATTTTGGATTCCTATGGGGATTGCTCCTTAGATCATACTTTTTCATAGGTTGCTAAAACATCTGCACTTCTTCAACATTGACCTCTTCTTCATCCAATGGTCCATTGTCATTCTTGGCTTCTTCATCAAACAACCGAGAGATTTCATCTTCATTGAGCACTTGTTCAGCCTCCCCATTCTGGCTACTTGATTCCTCTTCTGGTTCATTCTCCTCATCCTTTGGGAAAGGAGCATGATTCAACACTAAAACCGAGGAATCATAGGGATTTGAAGGAACCAATTCTTGGCTAGTGGAGTTATTTTCAACTTCATATTGAAAGATGGAAACAACAGTTTAAAATTCAGGGCAGTCGAGATCAGAGTGCTGAATTGTCTTATGAAGCCTACACAATCCAGACAAAGCGTCCTCTGCTAAGTACACACCACCTGGAGGTTTATCCAGATTGGAAGGTTGATCTAGTGGAGTGGGGACTCCTCCATTTTTAGGCCTAGTGTTCCATGGCCTATTCCACCTAGGTGGCTATCTTCTTTCAAACCCTTGTCCACCTTATTGATTTCTATCAAAGTTATGACCAGAACCTTGTCCTCTTTCAAAGTTTTGATTTCTGTTATAGTGTTTCCCTCTGCTATAACTCGATTGCATGCTCTTATTATTAGCTTGGAGTTTATTGTTATGGTTCCTCAAATAGGTTACCTCCATGTTTAGCTTCTTCACTTGCTCAGTTATCTCATCTAACCTTTTCTTGTCAAGATTTTTGTAAGGGACTGGATTCAAAGTGTTTGGGGAATACCTTGACACTCCTCCAGAACTAGTAGACTGATTCAAAAATTTTGAGTTCTGCAAATATATAGGGAAACCAACTTGTGATGGTGAATAGAGGGGTTGGTTAGCATTTTGTTGGGGATAACTAGGCCTTGGTTGGACCTGGTTTAGTGGATGACCCGGGTGAGGGACTAGAGGCAACTATGGAATAGGATTTATGATAGGCGTGTGATTGGTCAGAGCCTGGGTGAGAGATTGGACTTGGCTTGGGTGAGTAGCTAGTCCCAGAGATGGAAAGTTCTAGACAAGTGTTGTCTCAGGTCTATACTAATCTTAAGAACCTCCATATATCTGGTGAGCAAAGTAGTTGGTGGATTATTTCTCCACTTAAGGAAGGTGGAGGTAAGGCTATCAAGGGCTTTGAAGTAGACTTCCAGGGAAGTTTCCTCATTTCCAACATAAGGTGCTTGAAGTCTAGTGTATGCTCGGTGGAATCTATTATTGAATGATCCTATAGGATCATTAACCTCTCTTTTTACTCTGGTAAACTACATATATAGCTCATTAGCACTAATGAGAATTTAAATTTTAGCAGGAATGTAGCCTCAAGCTCAGCCCAGTTAGAGATGGATGCAATAGGTAAGTGGTTATACCAATAAAAGGCCTCTTCTCCTAGAGAATAGGGGAAAATTTTGCATGCAACATCCTCATGATTAATCCCTCTATCTCAGACAAGTCTGAAAGATCCTAATATGTTCTTCTGCTGTCCTATTTCGATCATTCGTGTGAAACTTAGAAAAAAAATGCTCAAGGTTCTTGGGCATAACATTTTAGTTATTGAATGTCAGAGCTGATGGGTTATTTTCCAAGAAAGCCATTGGTGGGGGTGGTAATGGTCGATGGATGATTGGTTGGGGTTGTGGAATGGAATTAGTCTCAAAATAAGAATCAGATGAAGTGGATGGAGGTGGGGATGGTGGAAATGATGGATTGGGTGATGATTCCTGCCTTCTTTTGGTCCTTCTTGACCTGGTTGGAGGTGGCAATTCTTGGAACTCTTCTTCTTCTTCTCCTAGTATAGATTTGGTTCTCCTTCTGAGCCTCTCAGGAGAAATGGCATTTAGAAAATTCTCCAGCTTGCTTGTTCAGGCCCTCCTTCTAGCACCAATCCTGTTGTTTGGTGTTTCTACACATCAACAACTTAGACAGAATACAAGTTATCCTATCTCTCTTGAAAAGTTGGTCTCTACGATCAAAGAGATAACCCCAAGGTCTCGAGGGTGTCAGATCATGACTATGCAGTAGAACAAAATTAGTAATAAAATCAAGTTCTAACCGTTTAATAAAAGAAACAACAAAATATAAGGGTTTTAGAAGTTCTAATTGTTAACACTACTTCTAAGATTAATCATGCAAATGATGAAATATCTGGAATGGACCAATCCCTTAAACTAGTTTCTGGTCGACTCAAGCTATACCTACAATCTTGCAGAAAGTAGTGCAATCTTCTAAGGTGTTAAAGATTTTTAGGCTATAGGAATTCATTCAATGAGACTGAATGAATATATATAGTTGAACTAAGCACATGAATATGAGGTACAGGATGACCTTGCACAAAATTCCCACAATCAAGAAGCTGCCCAAGATATGAACCAGGGATTGCTACAACACACTAGGCATTAAATCACAAACATTACTAACCAAATCTAATCTACATCCAAACATTTCCAAATGATTTGAAAGATAGAACAAGAAACATGCAAGATTATTCAATGCAAATGAGGCACCAATCATAACACAATGTCTGTACTTTGTATTAAATCATCATATTAACAACAATTCTGATCTGTTACAACACTTGCTTGAAATGTCAAAAAACTAACTTCTAATCCTCTAACATGCCACTCTACTACTAAATCTATTGATTACAAGCTATTGATCTCAAAGATCTACCGAACCTAGCCAATTCCAACCTTTTCAAATGAGGCAGAGTGCCATACTTATAGAACAATAGGCCTGCATGAAGCAGAGCTAGGGTTAGAAAGAAGCTCAACCGCCAATCAAATCAGCCCTGACAGTTGGAAATAACCTGCCATCAAGCATTGAATGCAGCAAGGACCCCCATCAAATCAAACTGGGATCACACAAAGTCAGGGCAACAGATCCTTGAGCCACACCCACCAAGAGGCTTCACCTGCATGAACAACATTGTGCATGAAAACACCGGTAGGAATATGAGCCACTGATCGGACCCGAGCTGGGCAAATGAACGGCTCAGGTCAAACAAAACTAGGTTGAGCCCCTTTTAGATTATGCATTCCAACCATTAATGGCCACCAACCAAATTGACCTTGCATGCGAGAATGGGTCTCGTGACAACAACCACAAAGTGTACTCGACCGCACCCTCAAATCATGCCAAATATTCAAAGTACATTCCACAAATCCTAACTCGATCCAACCTGCAATGAAACGGGCCACCATTAATGCTCAACACATCATCAAAATCCAAGCAGATCCAGAACAGTTCCTAAGGCAAGAGAATCAAGCGTAAACCCAAGCGGAGGCGGAACCAAAGATAGGTGAAGGAAAATCCATGAGCAAAACAAGGGTGGAGACCCAAGACAGGTGGAGGTGGAGGTGGAGATAGAACAGGAACCAAAGGGAAACTAGGTAGAGGCAGAGACAAAACTCACCTCGACAGAAGTGGAGGTGGAATGGGAATGAGAAAGGAAACCAAAGGGAAACCGGGGGAAGGTGGAGACAAAACCCACCCCGGTGGAAGCGGGGGCGGAATAGGAAAGGAAAGGAACCATGAACTTTGCCAAATTTCAAAGACAAATTCCATCCTGGTCTCAGCTCCGAAAAAAAGGACAAAAGAGCAAGCCGAGGAAAACCCAAGGGCGGGAAACCAACCCGAAGGCCGAAGACAAACAAGACCATGAAAGAAACCAGAACGCGGGAGGCGGAGCTGGAATGAGAATGAAAACCAAATCGTGAAATTTGCCACAAAGTTCAAAGTTTGGATCCATCCTAGTTCCACCTTCGACAAGTGAAGGAAAATGTGAAGCGAAGAAAACACTAAGGGAGGAAAACCAACCCTAAGGTCGAAAACAAACAAAACGAAGAAGGAAGCAAAAGAGCGGGAAGGAAGCGGAGCCAAAATGGGAACAAAGAAAAAATCAAGAACTTAGCCAAAGTTTAAAGTTCAGTCTCATCCCGATTCTACCTCTGGTAGAACAAAAGGAAACAAGGAAAACAAGGGAAAGCTAAGGGAGAAAACCAACCCTTAGGACCCAAACAAAAACACCAAGGGAGAAAACAAAAGGAAAAAGAAGACCACCCCAGAGAGAACATCCGCAAGACCTGAAAACCATCAAGAACTCAAAACAAAGGCACCCATAACCAAGGCAAGCACCAAAGACCAATACCCCAACATCTTCAAAGATAAGCACAAAGAAAAGGGGGCAAGCCACATAAACAGGCCAAAAGGTAGGCCAAGAGGGGGTCCCCACTTTCAGAGGGGCATGTGTGCAAAAATGAACAACACTCCCCTTGAGGAAAATGAGGGTTCTCTTGTGGAATGTTAGGGTCTTAAATGCCCCTAACAAGAGACGCTTAATCAAGCATCAATTGGAAGTTGCAGATTTTGACATAATTATGTTGTAAGAAACTGAATTCGGAATTTTCCGATTCCCTCTTTTCTAAATGGTCCCAATGTAAATTATCTTTCTTCCCTTCAGTAGGGGCTTCGAGAGGAATTTGCTACTTATGGAAAGAAAAAATAGTGCAGTTAAAGGTGATGGATGCCTCCTCTCATTGGTCCTTGGCTCTTGTAAAGAGAAATTTTTTAGAGGCTAATTTCTGGTTGGTCAATATCCATGACCCAACATATACTTCTGAGAAATAGAAACTATGGGACCTCTTATCCTTGATCTCCCAATCTTTAGGTGAACCTTTGATTATCTTTGGTGGAGGTTTCAATGTAATTATGGAGGACTATGAAAAATGGTTGGTATCATTCCCAATAAAAAGAGTTTTGGAAGATTTTAAAGGGTTCATTGAGAATAATCACCTCCTAGAATGCAAACCCCAAAATGTTTTATTTACCTAGACTAATAAAAGGAAAGATTTCTGCCAAATTTTTGAAAGGGTTGATCACTTTTTAATATCTCCAAATTGGCTTGATTCTCATGTTGATGTTTACTCTTCAATTCTAGGTTATTCGGGTTCTAATCATTCCCCAATTCTGCTAGTATTGCTGGAAGTCAGAGCTCCAAATAAGATCCCTTTTAAGTTTGAACCCATGTGGGTAAGGGATCCAAGTTTTATTCCCATGATCCAGTACTAGTGGGAGAACTCACTCTTTTTTGCTGGTTCCCACATGTTCCAATTAGTTAAGAAGTTGAACTTTAAAAAAAAGAAAAATTAAAGCTCGGAACATCTCCCATTTCAAGAACATCTTCGTAGAGAAAAAAAGGCTCCATTAAGAAATCGAAGCTCTAAATGAGCATATTATTAAGAATGGCATGAACTCGGTTTTGTTTGATCTTCAAAAATCCCTTATCTCTGAATTGGATGAGGTTCTTCTTCATGAAGAATGCTATTGGAGGCAAAAATATAGAGATACCTAGTTATTAGAGGGGGACAAAAACATCAAATTCTTCCATGCCTCAACTAAAATTAAGAGACAAAAGAAAAAAAATTCCTCTATTAAAAATAATGGTATTTTTTTAGAAGAGGACAAAGAAATTGATAGGGAAGCCACCTCTTTCTTTAAAAATCTCCTTCTGGCAGAGCCAATAAATATGAGTATCTCATTCTTGGATTCCATCCTAGCTTTACTCACCCAGGAGGATAATGATTTTCTTATGGCTCCCTTCTCACTTGAAGAATTAAAGTTTGTTGTTTTTGATATGTCACCTGAAAAGGCATTGGGTCCAAATGGTTTATTGCATTATTCTTCCAAAAATGCTAGAATATTATTGGGCAGGATATCTTGCATGCCCTAGAAGAATCCAGATGCAACAAGTCTATTCTTAAGGAGCTCAATTCCACCTATATTTCTATCATCCCAAAGGTGGAAAACCCCTCAACTTTTTCAGATTTTAGACTAATCTCCTTGTGTAATACCCTGTATAAAAAATTCAGAAAGGAAATTACTATCCGCCTTGCAAAAATTATTCCATAAATAATTTTGAAAGAGCAAGGGGGCTTTGTTCTTGGTAGGGAGACAACATATGGAGCAATTGTTGCCCATGAAATATTACACTCCATTATGCAACATAGGATTCCATCTATGATTCTAAAATTGGATATGATGAAAGCTTATGACAGTGTAAATTGGGACTTTTTACTTGCAGTTCTTCGAAAGTTTGGCTTTTCTAGCAAATGGATCAAATGGATTTACTCTTGTATTTCATCTGCAAGATTTTAAGTTTTGATTAATGGTTCTCCTTCTGGTTTTTTCTCCTCCTCAAGGGGGATAAGACAAGGGGACCCCCTTTCCCCCTTTTTATTTATACTCATGGCAGAAGGGTTGAGTAGAGAAATTAAACTTGCCAGTCAGAAAAATCTTTGGAGAGGTATTCATCTACTCAATATGCAGGATAACCAAGCTCATGGTCTCTCTATAGATTATACCTTATTGTATGGTCATGCCTTAATCCCTAAGGCTAAAATTATAATTTTTTTTAATGGAATACTCAGTGGCTTCAGGTTAGTTGATTAACCCTATAAAATCCAAACTATTTCTATTAAATGTGCCTAGTTTCATTGAACATAAGTTACAAGAGTTGTGGGGACTCCCTGTAGGCACATTACTTATCTTGGAATTCCCTTCTTTTTCAGAAAAGACTTACCTTCTTTCTGGGATAAATCAGTCTCCTCAATAGTGGGAAGAATTCTTACATGGAAACAAAAG
This sequence comes from Sequoiadendron giganteum, assembly GCA_007115665.2. NCBI lineage: Eukaryota > Viridiplantae > Streptophyta > Pinopsida > Cupressales > Cupressaceae > Sequoiadendron > Sequoiadendron giganteum. Next base: position 230,219,967 of record CM021110.1, on the reverse strand, counting down.
TGGCTCTCTTTTTCTGAAAAAATTCAGATGATAAAATATGTTTTGAATGCCATTCCAATTTATTTGATGTTTGTGCTTAAAGCTCTTGCAACCACTTTAAATCATTTAAAATCAATGTTTTGCTCATTTTTTTAGAATGACAATGTGGAAGAAAAAGAGAGAATTCTTCTTATTTCCTGGAATAAGGTTTGTCTTTCGAAAGAGCTTTGGGGGGGTGGAATAAGAGATGTCCAACTTCAAAACCTTGCACTGGGAGCCAAATTATCATGGATACTTTATCAAAACCCTAATTCTAGGTGGGGGAAAATAATGTTCTCAAAATATCTAAACACCCACCCAAGGGAGTGTTTTTTACTGCCTCTTCCTTACCTAAGGGCTCCGCTGTTTGGAATTTCATCACCTCCTATCATTTAGTTATTCTTCCTCACATCTCTTGGTTGATTTATAATGGTAAAAAATCTAAGCTATGGGAGGATGTTTGGAATGGCTATCCCACAATGTCCCAACTTAGAGATTGGGGTCCTTTGATACCAATGCTTAAAAATCAATGGGGTTCAAAAGTGGCAGATTATTTTTTCATGGATCTTGTTGGTCTTCCAAATTGACTAGTCCAATGAATCCTATAAACTAGCCACTTTTTGATGATCAGATTCAATGGTGGATTTGGCCAACTGACAAGATTCAGTCAAAGACTGAAATCTCCTACACTTTCTGGCTCTGCAGGACCAAGGTCGGTCAACCTACACAATGCCTAAAGACTTTAATGCAACTATGCACATACATTGCTATTTATAGCAGATAATCCCCATTTCAATTAAACCAAAGAAAGCACTGACAACTTCAAATTTGGCTAAATTCTCCGTAGATCAACACTCACTCAACAATTGGGAGGCAAAACACAACATTAAACCACAATCAAACAACAAGGATTTAAAATTATTTTGAATCTAAAATGTTTCTAAGAATGCATCAAGATGAATAATAGATTAGTGCCAACTCTAGGTCACAAAGTCAAAATACAAAATTATGAAAGGAATTTCATCAGAAAACACACTTCAACTAGTGGATTCAAACTGTTAATGCATTACACCAACATATCCACTGCTGTTGTCAATCAAATTCTCCTTATGGATCCAACTTGCACACTTGAAATCACAATTATTTGCTCAAAGTATTTAACCATTTCTTTGAAATAGACCCATGAACAAATAAAACACTCCCAAGGAAACTGAGATGATAAACTTAAACATACATTGTATTATTGAATTTAAATGATTTAAAAATGTACAAAGATGGAGATAATTTGAAGACATTCATGATTTAATTACCCAAATTGGTTGACATTTGCTCATGAAATCAACAATTATAGTTTATAGACTCAACTAATGACTCAAATTCAACATTTCTCTATCTACCCAATCCCATACAAAATTTTTAGAACCCTTACAATGAGAGAAAAATGAGAATATAAAGAAGAAAATAAAGCTCCAGAAGAATGATCTGTAGATGCCACGTGGAAGTTTCTTTCCCATTGATCAACAAAATTGCAAAGCCTCTCTCATCTCTCTTCCTACAACAAACTTTTTCCCCCAATTCTGCCTTTGTCTCAAGTTGTTAAGCAACTGAAAATTTTCCCATGTGGAGAATCTCCAATATTCACCCAGATGTTGGAAAATTACCTTTGCTTGCCCATGAAAACCTCTTTTCTGTTCTTTGTTTGCCTTTTATTTGCTGCATTAAAATTATTCCCAGTTATGTGCCCAACACATATTCTCTGCTTATAAAGTGAGTAAATTTACTTTATCCATATTTTCCTTTGTTGCACATTAATCCTTTAATCCCCAACTTGTTTATAAACCGAATAAATTCACTTTATAAAATATCCCATGTCTTCATTTTCAAATTTTCACAGCAACACTTTAATATTGTATCTTATTTAAAATATTTTCCTTTTAAATACAATGAAGGCCTTCAAAAAATTTACCATCGGGTAAGCAAAATACTACCCGTGCACATTACTTTCACCTTAGATTTAGTATATTTGTCTATGCACGTGCATCCCCAATTTATTTTACACCTATGTGTAAAATATTTGTTTTACTTTATCCCCCACATCTTTATTTTATTGGGTTGTTTTAAAAAAAAACAACCTTACCCACATTTAACCTTTTAGCATTCACCAAGCAACATCTTTTAATCTCCCCTTTTGAAAGATTAATCAAACCTTTTATTTGAGGAAAATGAATTGGGCCCACCCCTTTCACATTTAAAATATGTTGAAACATAGAATATTTATTTCTATGAAAACATTAAATATTCTTTATCAGGTGCCCACCTTTGATTTACCAACAAAATAACACTTTAGCCTTTGAAATTTTGGCCGAGCCCACCATAATGCACTCTCGCACACCTCACAACCTCCTTTGATGGCATCAATCCTTCCTTGTGCGGCCCACAAGATCACTCCACATGGCCACCTCCATCGCAGGCCATTGGATTCCAACTATTGCCCTAACTTCTATGTATGGTTGTTTGGTTGCTCTGTAGCTTGGCAATGGTAGCCAAGTCTCCCTCAAACAGGTTTGATACATTTTCACTGGTAATGAACTATTCATCAGTATGAGAAATCTCTTTGCAATGTTAGATTGACCCCTCTCTGTGAGCATAATGGTGGCCCATTCTACAGTAAATTTCTTTTTAGATGTTTGTGCCAACATTTCAATGCAGCTCTTAAAACTTTTCACAATGTGCAACCGATTTGGGTGAGAGCATTCAGACCCAAAATCACGCGCATACATCCAGAAGGACAAACATCCACATCCCCAATCTCTTCAAAGAATAGGACCTTCGACCTGTATGGGGAAATACCTGTAGTTTTGGCGCCACACATATCTAGGAACCATTGTTCCTCTTCACAATGAGTTTGAGCTCTTTTAAAATGTGTTGACTCTTTCTTGGATCCCTTTCTCAAGGTGCGAGCTGCAATGTAACACCAACCTCCAGGAAAATGTAGAAGAATTCTTCATATCTAATTCATTGTGAGCAGCTCAATTTGTTTCCTATTCCCTAAGTCAGCCCCCCTTAGCAATCACGATGGATTCCAAGCATCTGATGAATTTTATCCATATTTGAATGCATCCCCCATCCACAAATTTCAAGAACAGTTGGATATCTCTTTGCTTGCAACATAGTAGTATGTATAAAAGATTTTCTTCTTTTTAGTACCATAGAGTTTTTCAAATAATCGAGCATGAATATATAGTGTTGTCGCATTATTCCATACTAAGTTCAAATGGAGCATCACCAATACAATCATCTATATCAGCTTCTTCAAAAAAAATACTTTGTCTTTCTTTGGATTCAACTTCAATTGACAAAGTCATCATAAGAACAGTTCCACCAACATACCCTTGTCTTAGAAGAAAAATGTGAAGAGTGTAGTATCCTTTAATCAGGTTAATAACTAGGAACACAAATTCCTCTACTCAGGGATTAGGCATCACAACTGGCAGTCATAATCTACTTAAAGGACATCATTTGATTGTCAACCTAGGGATGTAAGATTTGAAATGGGTCTGCAAAGTATATGCACTAACCACCTATTTCAGACATGTATTATCTACTGAAAACATTATGCTGGAATTGGAATTGCTGGAAACAAATTCTAACTAACTAAATTCGCTCAAAATGAAAACTAAATCCAGCTTTAAAGACAAGAAGTACTCTATCCCTAGTGGCTACAGGAACAGTTGAAAACTCTGTAATTCTGTCAGCTGTAGGAACAGTCACACTGAAGTTCTATGAAATGAAGTGCAACTATTCTAATTGCAGAAATGAAAAGATAGACAACTCCCTAAGTGGCCCCCCTTAGGTAGTGTCAAAGATACACAACAGATTAGACTGTAAATTCCATGAATGCTTTTATTGAGTTGAAACAAACAAGTAAATGGCTCACAATCTCACAACTATATTTCTGAAAAACTAAAGCTTATTACAATGACAATCTTCTAGCCCTTTCTCTGAAGGAGAATGGGCTATTTATTCAAAAACTGATCCTAACGACTAACTAACCCTTCCCTCATAAAATGGGAAGTCTTTATTACATCATGATCAACCTAATGAAGAAGTAGACAAAAATAGGAAGGACTGAGTCAAATCAGTTTGAAGATGTAAAGCACCACCATCCTAGATTTATGTACCATCAAGATGCCTGCTGGATTCCTGGAACACTTCCCTTGCATGGCAGATGACTTGAAGCCGTTTCCTTATTCTTTGCTACTGAATCGGTCCTCCTTGAATCGGTCTTTCAACAATCTAGTTGAAGCTAAATCTTCTCCTGGAGACTTGGTACTTGCCAATAACTAACAACTATACTTGCGGAAAAGGATTAGCTCAACACATTTAACTCATTAAGACGATCCATCATTCCATTCATTCATTCATTTATTAGGTATTAGTTTGGAACAAACAATATTTTGGATATGGTTACAGGGAGGTTAACAGTAGTGGCTGCAGGAAAGGCATGCCATCACAAAAAGTTACAAGGCACACATCTTCTATCAAACTAATAAAATATTTAAGCAATAACCATGGAAAGAATTATCATAATAAGCTTGTTATATTAAGCATAAAGTCTATGCATTACTCCCATAATTACTACTAAATGTCTTCTCAGCATAATAAAAGATATAGAAATGTCTAAAAACATAGTCTAAAATATGCCAAAAACTAGGCTCATCAAAGAGCTTATACCTCAAAGTACAAAATCAATAATGTTGCACTCACAGTAGTAATGAGTATCTAGATCAATATTCAGGACATGTAACTCACTATGTCTTTTAGATGATTTAATGCTTTCCTCAGATTGTGTGACAAATGTCGGGTCCTTTATGGCCTTGACTAATTTTTTTTTCATTTTCAAACAAATTTTATCCTGGAATGACCTTGAGGCTTCTTCAGAATGCTCCAAACATGAAAATTTGAAATGGGTTGCCGTTAAAATTAGCTTTCTAGCATATGTGCACTTTGGTCAAAACCGGTCAAGTAGGCTCTAGAATCGCCTTTGAAAACCAATCAAACGACCTCCTGGAGAAATGAAAACTTGTAGGAATGTAGATATTTGACTTGATAATGGAGTGAAAAAGATGGTTCGAAAAAAGGACTCTCGAGGTGAAACTTATTCATTAGCAAATTTGCTTACTAAAACTTTTCTGCAACAACAGCCTGTTCAGAACCAATAAAAATTCATGAAATCACCTCGTTGAAAAAATACCGAATCAAGTCCTGGTGAGCCACCATTGGACATAGTAGGAAGTTTTGGTGCAGTGAACACATGTGCAAGAGGGCTTCACTTGAATCATCATTCATCACAAGATACTGAAGGTCAAAGTTGACCTCTCTGAAAGGTTTCAAAAATGCAGATGCAAAACTAAACAAATTGCATTTGGTTGTGATCTGTTAAAAATACAAAATCAACTCATGAAGCTATGAAACTTGACATGTGAGCTCATCTTGGTATGGAGAATGGAAAGCAACAATCATTTCATCATGAAAATCATCCTTTTGCGAAATGCAAGCTCAAACAGGAGGCTTCTTTGCAAAATTGAAAGTTTGCAAACAACATAAAAGTGCCAAAACCCTCCAGCTTCACTTTTCAAAACCTTGTCAAAAATTATCATGGGAAGCTGAAAAATTAAAATTCCTGCTCACATAGGACACATGAGTGAGCTTGCAAATGGGTTTTGCACGAAAAACAACAGGCTCCAAAATATGACCCTCCAAAGTGGGTCACTTAGGCAAATTTGTCAGGGGTACCTTTGAAAGTGTAGAGGCAAATTTTTTGAAATGGGCATTTCAAATTTGAAAAATTTGAAAGTGCCACCAGATCTCTCCCAATTGATTCCAAAAATCAAGTGGAAATCTATTGAATCCTTCCCTATCCCCTTCCTCTCAACTTAGCTTTTAAAGAGGAATTGGAAAAAAGAACCATTATCTACATGGACAAGGAGGGTGTCCTAATTTGGACTAAATTAAAATCAAGAAATTACTCAGTGAGGGATGGGTATAAATCTCTCTTTTCTTCCTTTTCTAAGTTTGAGCTCCCTTCCTTCCTTTTTTGGAATGATGCTTGCATACCGAAGGTTGGGGCTTTTTCTTGGGTAGCTTTTCATGATAAAGCCCTCACGGGGGCAAGATTGGACAGATTGGGCATCACAACAACCTTCCCTTGTGTTTTTTATGGTTACTTCTTAGAATCAACGGATCATCTTTTCTTGCACTACCCCTTTGCATCTCAGTGCCGGTATTGGTTATTTCAGAAGTTGGGTTGGCATTCATTGACTGGGCCTTCGTTGTCTATTCAGTTCAAAGTGCGACCTTAGTGCTTTCAATCCTCTTTTTTCTCATGTCTGTGGGTTGTTTCCCATTCCTTTCTCCTATGGAACATCTAGATTGAAATAAATAATAGAATCTTTAGAGGCAAATCTACCTCTTTGGAAGTTGTAATTTTTAAGCTTGAAAAAGAAATTTTTGAAGTAGCAAAAACTCATATTTTCAAAAAAATCAATAATTTGAAAACCTTTTCAAAGTGAGATAGCTTCATCATAAATTCCTAGTCTTTATTTAAATTTTTTCCATTTCATGGCTCGATTACAAAAAAGGTTGATAAAATTGAAGCAAGAAAATAAGCTAAATGGATTCCCCCTCCTCAGAATTGATTCAAACTAAATTATGATGGGGCATCTAGAGGCAACCTAGTAAAATCTAGCATCGGGGTTGTTTTAGCAAATTCAGATTCAAAAATTATGAATGCAGCTTGTAAAATTGTTCCCGATGGGACTGATAATAAGGCTGAGCTAGCAGCTCTAAGCCTTGGATTGGACTTGGCTCAAACCTTGGGAATCAAATATATCACGATAGAAGGCGACTCGATGGTCATTTTCAATTCAATCATTAATAGAAATTCCCATGTTTGGCAACTTTGCAATACCTTTTGGAAAAAGTTCTTCAATTATCCTTCTTTAATAATTACACAATTTCCCATTGTTTCAGGGAGGCAAACCATGTGGCAGACTTTCTTGCTAAAAAAGAAATTGACAATCAATGGATGTATAAGGAATTTTTCAGAGAATGAAATCCCTTAACAAAGTTTCCTTCCATGTGAATCTTCTGGGGGAATAATAAGTATTCCAAACCCCAATTCTTTCATATTCCCAGGGATGGAATGATACTTCACATGCTTTGTTCACAATCATAATTTAAATTCTCTGTCAAGCTTTATCATTACCATATATGCTTCATTTGGTAGAATTGCTATCTGGTTTTCATAGAAACTGGCAATCAATTCCATTAACAAAGACAAAGCTTCATCATTAAAGTTAATCATTACCTTTTTTGGATCCTTTCGACAATTGGTCTGTATTAAACAACATCATCATTTTTGGTTCGTGTCATTCAGATTTGCATATTTAAATATTCGGGTGATATGTGTGCTACTTTTGGCTCACCCACTAATAAGTATTGCAATCATTCCACTGTATGTTTCAGGTTCCATCTTCAGTTTCTCTTATTCTTTGGGGATCACATTACTTCTCCCAATGGTAATCAATCCATGGCATTTTGCAATCATTTTTTTATGCTCAGTACCTTCGCATGCTCTTTAGTTTGGCATATCTCATGTGAATCTGACTATATGGTTTTGCACTCATGATATTTTATGCTGGGGGCTTTCACATGCTACTCTTATTTCTATGAGGCTGACAACATATCTATTCACATGTGAGTTGAGATTATTGTTTTTTTTATTATAGTATGATATTTAAAACCGAAATGAATTTCCATTTCTGGTGGTGTATCGTGAGTTCTACAATGTTTTCAATTACTTATAATGTCTTTTCATTCTGGTGCCAATTGGTACAAAATTTCTCTCCAGCCAAAAGGGAAAGAGTTCAATGATCCCCATCCATATGACCATGAAAAATTGGGTAAAGTTTTTTGTTTGGATGATGCAGATAATTTTCTGGCTTGCAAAAAGGTGGTGGGTTCCCATTGGCTGTGGGAAAACTCTAATGCCACCTTTCATGAAGTAATTTTCCAAATTTTTACTATCTACATGGATATTCTACTGGACTCTAATATGCTCATGGTTCTTGCTTCAAAATTTTCTCAACCAAGTTTTCTTTCCGACTTGGAACTTCGTAAAGCTTTGGATAATTATCATTTTGATTCAAGTCTTTTTCCTATTGGTGGCTTTATTTCTCATAATGATCTGATTACTAATGGTTTTTGTGGAGATTTGTTGTTTATTCTTAGGTCTAGCATCACTTGTGATGATTTTGAGAGGACTATTCTTGATTTCAATGACTTGCATGAGAAGGTTTCCTCAAAAATTCTATCAACTGGAGTTGATGTTTTCCTTGCTCTTCACTTCTTGTTTGACATTGTAGAAAGGTCAAAGTCATTAGAGCAAGCTTCTACCTTCATCTCAAAAAATGCAGAAGCATTCAATGTGTATAATATTATGTGTCCTTCCCATTATGAGGTTAGTTCTTCTTCCATGGTGGAGGACTCTTAAGAAGTTTTTATTTTCTCATTTTATTTCCATGAGCTCTGCATACTTGTCTAGCTTGTGTTAGACTGGGGGTCGGTGGGTGGCTTCACACTATCTTCATTGGATTTTGTATCTGGTTGGGATTTATAGTATGCAAATACAATTGTTTGGTCTAAAACTGGGTTCTCCTGTAGTCAGGATTGAGTTTTATATGATACAATGTAATATGCTTTTATTAATAAAAATTCAGTGGCTTAGCCACTTTTATAAAAAAAAATGATACAAATTATTTTTTAAAATTAGAAAATATATATTTATAATTTATACATAAAATATCAAAATTTGCTAGTTCATATCATCATCAAGCTCTTAATGGTTTTGGGGCAGGGGGCTTATCTTGATTGGCTAAAGCATCCTATTGTAGGAAAGAGGTCACAAGGTCTAGTCTCCCTCCCATACACATGGTATCAGAGGGCATGTCACAACAACATCACCGGTCACATGATTTTTTTTTACCAGGCACACTATAGTTTATAGGGGGGCTACTCGATTCTTGTTATCTATTTTTTTTTTCTTAATAGTTTATTTGCTATATATAACAAAAAAAAATTAATTATTATCTTTTTATTTCAATGTCCCACTTAGGTTGAGAAGTAGGACACACTATTGTGGGATTGCAACTTCCATAAAAACATTAAAAAACTCATGATAAGAGAATATTAACACATACACAACATAATTAACATCTGAAATAGGAAAAAATGTTAAGAATAGGTTGAAATGAGTCCTAGAAACATGCAAATGGAAGGAGTACTAACATAAACACAAGTTTTAGTGCCATTGAGATTGTAAGTATACTATTTTTGACATTATAATTTTCCCATATTTTAGTAGGTTGATGTTAATGTTAGTAGCTAGCTAAAGCACATAAAGGAAATGATGAAGATAAAATATGTGAATGATACAAAAAAATAATATGCAATAGTCTTTGAGTGAGGAGTCCATGACCCCAAGCTAAGACTTAAAAAAATGATGTAAGAAAAATAAACTACAATGCCAATATGTTAGAAAATACAACCTCTAAGATAAAGTATGACATTAAATCATATATAATATTGTATATTCACAATACATGTAAAAAAAATCTAAACAATGCACGTGTAAGGAAATCAAGGATTCATGTAATGACTCAATTCATGCACCTCAAATATTGCCATAATTTTTTGGACCGAAATTTGTTTAAGTTCATTCATCTACACACCCATGCATCTATCCATATATGATAAGAATCTATTCATATAAAACATACATTCATCAATACAGAACATGCATCCATCCATATGAGACATACATTCTTCTATGCATTCTTCTATGCATTTATCCATATAGGATAGTCATACGCTCTGACTAGAGACTTAAAACCATTAAGGCCCTTCATGTCTTGAATTGCTCATTGTAGACTACACTTTCTTATTGAAAGCTTACTAAAGTAACAGTTTATCAGGAGTATACATATTAAATTAAATAAATATCTTGAGTCCCGCCTCAACCTTTGGCCTAAAACCTCAAGGATTCAATCAAATCCCTTTGGTATTTCTTTTGAATACACAATGTTTTTTAATCTTAATTTTACTTTAGAGGTTTATCTTTAAGTTTAATTTAGTGATTTAATTATGTATTAGGTGGGAGAATAATTTATTCAAAGTTTTGTGTAAGTTGGAATTCTACTTTTTAGAGAAATCTCTAACCTCACACTTGAAAAAATGTGTATTGAGAACCTCTTTCATTCACTAGACTGCCTACATACCCAAATTCAAACGAGTTGAAGATGTGTTATATATAGATATAGTTTCTAATCTATATTTTATGTGACTATATGAATGGGTACGTGACCCTTTCTAGGGTTTAATTTCTTCAAATAACTCTTCATTGTCTACCACCCACTCAGGTGAAATATGAACGAAAACCTCATTAAAATTCTACTTTACAAACACACTCTAAGGAGGTGTTTGATGTTGAATTTTTTATTGTGAATATTTTCATTTTTACCTAGAACATAAATTTTGTTTTCTTTATTCCATGGTTATTGCTTTTGCATGTTAGGTATGTATCTAAGAAATTATTTATAAACAAACATCTTAAAATCAATTGATCTAATAATTACTTTACTCTCAATTAATGTAATCCTCATCATAATTATTCAACATAATAGCTAGGCGATTTAACCAAGTTAGTCTACATTATTGATCAACAAAATATTATTGGTGACTATAATTATTCAACTAAAATTCAATATACTTATACAATACTAGGTAACTTACAATTTAAAACTAAAAGAAATTCATAATTTGTTGGTAATTCACAACATTTTAATAAATCAAAGACCTTACCTTAAATTTATTCTATATACGATGAAATCAACTTAAATTATAGTCACTAGATCAATAACAACAATGTTTCATACACTATGCTCACAATATGAATAAAATTAAATTCATCTATTAGCTCCAATCTTGGTTTTGTGTATTCTAGTGAGAATAAATAAGTAATCCAATCAATATAAGTTATCTAATCTAATCTAAAATCAATGTGCAATTAAAACATTTAGCTCCATAAGTTAATTTGACATAGGTATTTTATTTAGGTTCCCAAATATTTCATCACCTACTTAGTCATATTTATCAATTTTATTATAGAGTAATACCTCAAGTATAGTGAATAGTGAAAATAAATTCATTAAGCATAAACTAGGGATCTAAACCAATGTCCAAGCTATTAAGATTTATGAAATTAATTTCTTAATAGATTTTATAGTCCATTCACACTAATTTGATCCATATAGGGTTAGAATTCATTGGGGCTTTTTATAATATGGTATAATATGTTGACATTAAATCAAGAAAATAAGGGTTTAGAACCCACATATTTGACATTATTTAGTTTGCTAATGCCTACTCCATAGAAGTTAGCTAGACACCATCTAATTTATATATAGGATAAGTGATCTCATAGGATTGGTTTCACAAGGTCCTAATGTTCATCTACATATATTATGATATTCATAATAAAATCAGAATTATTTTTTAATGGACAAAAGTCCCAACTAACACCATGCAATTGTCTATAATAGTTTAAAAATAAACTTCCCAAGAAGAAGTTCTGATAAGCTGTCGTTAGGTCCTACTACTTTAGAATAAATGAATGCCAATTGTCGACCTGGCAGTGTCCAAGGCAGTTTGCAAAAGGAGATTATTTAAACAACCCATTTTATATTTTCAGTTTTTCTTTTAAACTACAAAAGTTGAGACTGAACCAAAGCCATTACTACTTAACCCGAAAATGATCTTACTCTAAGAAAATCAAGGAAAACTAAATTAAAAAGCACAAGACAACTAATCTAGAAAACATTACTACTAAACTAGAAAGCATGGAAACAGTAAACTAAATAACTGGTAAACTACGGAAGTAGAAAAGTAAGAAAACAAACAATTAAGCATCTTCTAAACAGTAAAGAAATATTATCAACTATAGAAGAAATACTAATACAAATTAAAGACAATGGTGCTCCGGAACAACTAACTAAACTTTTCAACAACTTGTTATTTTCTACTGAACAACAATTTATCCTAAGCAAAGGAAATAACTTAATCAACAAAATACTTATCTATCTAGGCTAACTCCCCTTGAGTGGCTAGCTCGTGGGCTACTACTTTGTCTTTAAATCACATAAACTACAGATGTTCAAATCCTCTTACAACATACTGTCTCCATCATTGAATTCAACAGTTATCAATAAACAGAAACCAGATAACTCATTGCAATAGTGATTTGTAAATCCATGTAAACAACATAACGATACTTTTTCTCCATTTGTTTTATTACTTATGAAATTACAGTTTTATAGATAAATTTCTAACTAGATCCTAAATTTACGATGGCATGGATAACCATTGAAAAAGTCTTCGTTAACTTAAAAACTAACTTGTTGTCTTTAAAGCTTCTTAAAACATGTAGAAGACTCGAGAAGAGCCATAAAGTTTTAAACAACCAAATTAAAAGAACTAAATCTGAATCTTCGACGCATCATCCAGGCTTCAAGGAGTGGGTTCGCAACATTATTTTGAGGTATGTGCTAGCTAAATTTTGCAATAGCCGCATGATGACCTGTTAATCCCTACAACAACACTCAAATCAACCCATTAAACCTGCTTTGGATAATTTCCTCAATTGATTAAAAGAAAGAAAGAAAGCATAAATTTTCTAAAAATAAGTAATTACTTCTTCTAAAGTTTAATAAATTGGCAGAGGCTTAGGATTGAATTAGCAAGAATGAGCTTTCCCAATTTTATTATGATGAGGTTATTTTCACCTCATCATTTCCTCCCCTACCTAATTTCTAGCAGGTCCTCCTGCTCCATAGTTAAATCCTTGAGTTTTATTCCATTCTTCATAAAGAGTAATGAGATCATGAGTTTCCCTGGCTGATCCATCGAAAGTTTCAGGGTTATGAATAAACCCTCTATGGAACATCACATTTTCTCTCCACTATTTAAAGAGTCTATCATTTTGATCTGTGGAAATATTAAAAGCTAGGGGTGGATTCAGTAGCAAGGGGGGTCTGTATCTCATTCCTATCCACTTTGTTATGAGTGTTTTCATGATTTTAATTAGAGCGTCAGCCCTCCTGAATGACCATCTGATGTTTAAAGGAGAAATGACTTCTCTTTTCTTTAAATAAGCTAGAAGAGGGGTGAACCTTTCCTCGCAGGCATGCCATGCTTTGCTAATTAATTTATGTCCATTTGCTATGAAATTATCATAACACATCTTAAGGTTGTTGTCATACCTTTCCCTCATCTTTTTATTAACTAGAAGAGACAAAAATGTAGCTTTGAACCCCTCAGGCCTTGAATTTGGTGATCTGATCTGGAGACCCACTATTTTCTCTGCCTGTACAAATTCTTTTGTTCTCTCTTGCTAGTGAATTTTATTTCTCATAGTTGAGATAAATACCCGCAATTCTACCTCTCCTACAAACGGATTAATAAAGAAATATGTATGATTCTCTAATAATAAATCATGTAAAAATAATTCACAAATTAAATCCTGATCTTTAGGAGTTGATTCTACAAATATTTTTACAAACTATTTGTCATTAGGCTCATAAGGTTGATCATTATAGATCCTGAACAGTTTCCATCGTAACCATTTCTCATTTAAAAATATTGAGTACATTCTCGATGGCCTTCTACAATTCAGCAAATAGTCCATAAGTTGACAGGCATCTTGCTTCCCTCTGTAGGCTTTGTAAAATGACTCCTTTAGGAGCACCAGTTCTTTCTTGAGCCTATGATTTTCAGTTTGGACATTTCTGAGGAAGTAACAATGTTCCATCCATTTTGTTAGTAGAGGTGGAATGCTGACCTGGAACCAATTAGGGAGTTGCTGATAATCTCATGACAGTAGGTCAAAAGACAAATTAGTTTGACAAGCTTTTTAGGTTTATTGTTTTAGAAACTTTCTGGTTTTTTTAAGTTTATTATTTTATAACCCTCCCCCAAAAAAAAAATTCCAAAGGAAGAGGTTCTTGCATGCAAAGGTGACAACTCTTATGCAATATCTTCAACCAAAGGACCATGACTTCAAGCTCCGACAAACAAAAGATTATTGTTTGGACACCTTCAAAGTCCAAGGAGGGTTGCCCAATCAAATATTTGAAGGACAAGGAATTGCATCCAGTCATGCATGCAATAGAATGTGAGGAAGGATTGAAAAATATTTTTAATCAGCCCATGCATCTACTAGAATCATAAATTTTGGAGAAGACTGCCATTTCAAAAGAAGGAGGAGCATCAAAGTTCAAATATTTAGCCATCTTCTTCTCATGGTTTTCTTTTTCTTTCAAGGGTTGAATGCATGGATCCGTCCTTTGAGAAAAAGATGTTATTTTCCTCAACCAGTTAATGGTTTTGTGTAACCTATCTCTACATCAATAAGTAGAGTAGGCTAGAGTAGGTTTCTTTTCTGCAAATAAGTGTTTTACAAATGCTATGTCTTCTTCTCTAAAGCTCAAAGATATGCATTTCTCTATACAAGTTGCTGCTCTCAAAAAGTTTTGCAGATTTATTTTGGTATTTGAAGCTCACTATAAGCTGCAAGAGGACTTGCAACATTCTAGGTGTGGGGGAAAATGATGAGACAAAATAATGTCTCAGATTTTAGCCATGTAAAAATGTATATTCTGCCTAATTATGAAGTTATCAAGACTTAGCATGATGATGAAAAAAAGATATTTAGTTGTAGTAGTCAAAAAATCAGCATATCTTGAAAATTACGATCTGGGTCCTCGAGATTTTTGGTTTGAAATTCAATGACAATATGGTGAAAAAAGTCATTAAATTTCACAAATACCCAGTTTGTGCTTTGAGTTAAAAATTCACCAGAATATGTTGCTCTGGAATTTAAGGACAGATGCTCCGGAACCTATGAGACAACACTTGAAGTTGCTCTGGAATTTTGTGGGTTGCTCCAGAACCTTTCCAGAATTTGTAAAAGCAACAATCGTGAGCATCAAAATAGGTTGTGATGACTTGGATAGAATTTGAGAGAATCTAGGAGGCAGTTCCAAGAATTAAGGCAAGTTGTTGGATTGTGCAAACAAATGGAGAATATTTAGGAGACAATTTTGGGTAGTTTGAATGATTTTGCAAGCATCTAGGAGTTGTTTTATGAACTTTAATAGTACACAATGGGAAAGCATGAATTTTTCAGCTGTCAAATACCTTTTTGGAGCTTGTTTAAAGGCTGCAAAATAGGCATATTTATTTTGGACGACCAAAGAAGATTGACTCAACAAGATGAAGAAAGATCTATCTTTCTCTCTTAACACACGTTCCTATCTTCTAGCAAGTGGTTGCACAATCATAAAGCTTATCTTTCAGATCAGTTGAAGACAAGAATTCTATAAATTCATTGTAATCAAGAAATCAAATGGGGGAAGAGTTCATAAAATAATATAGTTCAGTATTTTAGCAACAATCTCTTTGTTTGTAGTCTCATTTCTTATTAGTCATTTTATTTGTAGCTCTTTACATTTTCAGTATTTCCTTTTACAAGTTTCTTAGGATAGATTTGATTCAAGCATTCCATTTACAAGCTCTTAGATTAGATTTGATTCAAGCATTCTCTTTGTTTGTAGTTCCATTTCTTAGTAGTCATTTTATTTCTATCTTTTTACATTTTCAGTATTTCCTTTTACAAGTTTCTTAGGATAGATTTGATTTAAGCATTTCATTTACAAGTTCTTAGATTAGATTTAATTTTAGCAATTTATTTCATGCATTTCCTTTCAATTTTGTTTGTAGAAAAAAACATGGCATTCAAATGATTTATTCTCCCTATTGCATATAGCCATGGACACCGCCTTGGATTGACATTTATAGTTAAATGACGAGGATTACAACGACACTCATTAAGTTCCACTGAATAGTCTACTACTCCAAAAGGTTTGATAACATCACAATCATTAACAAGGTGCCCCAAATCCACTTAATTTCAACGTCGAAAATGGACGATAGGTTTTTACATAAAACTTCGCAAGGCTTCATATAACTTATCCAAGAGTAAACTAGGGTATAACATAATGCCATAACATTTGATATGTTTTAGTAGTAACCTGAATACCATGATCCTTTTGGTGTATTTTCCAAACCCATAAATTGCATGCATTACCAAATTAAATATTAAATATTAACTTGTGATATAAAACCCAATAAACATTAATATAATAATTATCATAATATATTGAGTACTTATAATCCCAATATTACAATACATAATATCATTCTACCTCTAATCATAGGGTATCAATATATAAAGATAGTCTCAATTGAACTAGAAAATGATCATTCCCCACGAAAAGAGATAAACACTATTTTTCATATACTTAAAGCAATGTTTACAAAAAATTGTAGTAAATCCAAAATGGAAAAACACTCCATTAATTAATCTCTTAAATTAATAAGTGAATTCCCTAACTTTGATTATGGCTAGATAAACTATTCATGATCATGTAAATATCCTTTTTGTGTAGTTGCAACTATCTAAATAGACAAAAATATATAAAATTAGAGCATACATGAACACAAAATATAATCCAAATCAATCCTTTGATAGATACTTGATACTGTCCATTGAAAATTATAACCACAAAAATATTATCCTTTAACATTTTTCTCAATTGAATGCTACATTCCAAACCTAAATATTTAAACATATAAAACATTTGAGACTCCATAAAAACTTGGGAGTCAGTTGTATCCTAACATACTTTAGAAATGATAACCATATTCATCACAATAAAAAAATGAAGAAAATAAACTTACACTATTTTAAATGATACTTGAGGGTTGTCCCAATTTCTTAAGGTGTTGAGAGAAGATAACTTAGATGCTCATAAAAAGTACACAAGTTGACTCTTCATACTAATGAAGATTAATGAATTCAAAGATACAAGATAGTTCTAGTTTTGAGAAGCAATAAATTTTTTCATAAAGAGTAGAAAAAAAACATTGACTAAACTAAGATGTATGAAGAAAAACAATAAGAGGCATAATACTTCTAAGAGCAGAGGAACCTAATCTTGAAGGTCAAAATCAAGAACAATCGAAGCAAATAAATATAAATATTCCATAGATACTTGGCCATCATCTAGTGCCAAAATAAAAGAAGACAAAGATAGTAACCTTGTTGATTATATATACCCAACATCCCAATGTTAGAACAAAGGAGGAAAGAAACTTCGAGTGGTGTCATAAGCATCTTTACCAGGTTTTGATCCTAGGACCTGTTATAGTTATTTTCTAAGTGATAGTTCATTCTAGATATTTTAGGGTATAAGGTGCAGTAATATTGACAACATCCACAAATGCATAAGGGATAAATTGAAAATTTATTAAACGTTGAAGCTGTAACTATCCTGGTAGAGATGTCTGCATAAACCAGACATGTAATTGTTTGATAAAATGCCTCAAACAACTATGATCCCTGCATGGAACACTAAGGTGGTAGATTAGCACAAAATAGAATTGTTGATTGATCTATACAATCTTTAGAGTAAATTCAATTGGTAGAGCTTGGACTAACATGGGGATCATCATCAATCATAGTTAGAAGGCAAGGATTCATCACATATTAAGTTAAAATGCTAAAATAACCAAACATGTGAAGAAAATGTGGATGCTCAGTCAGGGCATAAGTAGTTCAAAAGAATTCCAACTATCAATATATAATGCATTAAATGGCCAAATAAACTTGTACTTTGGTAGATTAGAAGCAAGACTCTTAAATCCTAACATCCTCCCTACATTAGTTATTACTATTATCTAGTTTTCACATAATCCAATTCATTGGAATTATCTTTCTATCTATTATTTGTTTATATTTTATATTTATAATCATATTAAAATTTAATCTTTAAAGTTGATAATCTATTAGATGAAACAAATGTAAATATTTACACACACAAACGTATATGCAATTTAACTATAATATATTTTTTTCATAAGGTGTGTGCATTTGATTTCATCTCAAGAATTTCCTTAAAAAAATTCAATTAATTACTTAGAATAATTAAGTTCAAAAGATGGGCTATGACAATTCACACACAAAAGAGAAATACAATTAGTTTGGATGCCATAAATTTTTCGATTACTTTGTTTTTAGGAAACTAAGATACAATCCCAATGTGCTCTATTGTCAAGAAAGTCTAGATATGGTTCTTGATCTAGTGTACTTTGTTGTGATAAATCATATAAAAGCATCATGAGACGTGTCTACTAGTGTGCTTCGTTGCTAGGTGATCCATACACATACAATACCAAGGATTTCCTATACTAGCACTCTATTGCTAGCTAATCTTGATAAGGGTGGCCATATCCAAGTTATCTCTATACTTAGGGACCACATGTTAATTCCATGGAAGCATACCAATAGTTTAGTGGTGGGTATGAATATATGTCCCCCTTCAGATAATTACATACATCAAGTGTAATAAATTTATTTTAAGGTAAAAAATGGGAGAAAAAGGTTAGGAAATACCCATATCAATTGGTATGCTCCCAAGGTCAATACCATTTTCTCCCCGTATATAGGAAAAATAAAGAGAGGTTTCTTAACATTAATTAGGATGATACACTTGACATTGTGTTTAAAGGACAACAAAAAGGAAAGTAACACAATGCCACATACAACATAGCAACATAATAGAAAACACAAAAGGGATTTGTATGCACTAGGGTTAGTAGATGTAAGCTCTTGATAATTAAATTTAGAGGAATCCTCATCATTCCCCAAGACATTTACAACCATGGTCACAAAGTAAGAAGGTACATATAAAATGTAAGTTAAATTTATGAATATTTTTTGTTGGGTCAATGTGAATATGTATGAAGAACCACCCAATACTTTCTATTGGCCCCAAGGAAAAAAAGTTGAAAATAAAAAGGAGAAAGAATCATAAAATTGCCTTAATTTTTTGGGATAACATGAAATAGATCTAAATAACTCAATGCTTTTAATTTTCCCCAAAATGTGTCTAAGATAACTAAAAAAAACTATACATAAGAAGGTAAGATATAAATATAAGCAAGGTAAAATGTAGTATTCCTCATATATCCATGTGTACTTAGAAGTGTACCATGGGTCCTTTAGGGTAAACTAACATAAACATACATGTACTCTTGCACATGGAAAAATAACATAAACTAAGAAATCACAAATGTAATCTAAGCATAAACACACACACACGAGACAAAGTAGAATTTCATACTCATCAAAATGCTCATCCAAAAAATCACCACCATCCTAATCTTGGTCATCTGGTGTAGGTCATGATTCAAGGGCCTTAATAGGCTTCTAAATCAAGTAGTAAAATAAAACTTCAACAACAAAAATCTACTAAAATATTGTTACATGCAAATGGAGTGTTACAAAAGGAGTACCTTAACATGCATTCATAAATTACTTGGCTTCAAATCCTTACACCATATATGCACTAAAACACAAAAGGATTCTCTCACCCTCATGTTGGAGCCCTAAGCTATTATAATTCTTAAAATTAATTTTCACACAAGGAAAATCTCTCAATATAAGTTGTCTAGAATGAATAATCCTCCACAAATAATGAATGAATGAATCCCAATTTAAGTTCAAGCATGCAAAAGGTGGTAGCCTCTCCACATCCTAAAGTGATGGGACATGTGTTTGTTTCTCATTGGCTTAGGAGATACACATGCAAGATTCTGAAATCACTTTTGAAACCTTTTGTCATCTTCTTTAGGAAGTTTCCAAAATTCGAGGGGTTTCTCCCCTCAATCATGTAGAGGAATCATGTCCAATAAGCGTTACGGGAAAACCCAAGCCATCTAGATATGTTTGGATTTCTAAAGAAGTTTCACATTTTTTCCTTCATTTAGGTGCAAAGGAAAATTGTGGTAATTTGAGAGGTCTTAGGATGTTGCAAAGGATGAGTGGGAAAATCCACATGGAAGTGAAAGTTTCATAATCAGTATGCTGGCAGGAAAATAAAGACCATTGGGATGTAGGGATCTGAGGATCATTGATATCTAGGAGCCTAAGGTTCATTGATATGTGAGAAAGTTGGGGTCATGTGGATATGTCCACATGATGATGAAAGTTCCACTCAAAAATATTTTTTGGGAACATAAGGGGCATCAAAATGTTATCTGATTGCACATGGAAGTTCCATAGATCTAGATGGAGTGAGAAATTCCATAAGCGTGAGGAAATTTAGTTTTATAGTTCGAGGATGGATGTTGTCCAAAAGGACTTAGTAGGGGATCAAAAAGGATCCAAATGAGACTAGAAGTTCCACCCTCTAGAGGCCTTGTAGGAAATCGGGTGACAAGTAAAACTATTATAATTTAGGGAGTATTTGGATAGGGCCGAAAGTTTTACAAAGTGAAAATATAGGCTAAAATTGCACAACTCCATAACTTGTCCAATTTTTATTAGTTCTTCCCAAAAATAGAAAAGTAGACACTATTTTACTTCCTTTTCAAGATGATGATTTTAGGTAGACATGAATTCATGGGGATTCTTCATAATTTTAATCTTTAACTTTTGTGAGAAAAAAACAAGGCACAACAACAACAAAAAATAAAGAAATTATTTTTGGTTGATGAGGATTGCAAGTGAACCCGAATGATCTTGCATCATACACATTTGGTAAATGAAAATGTTCCATGAGTTGGAAACTCATGAACATTTTGGAAATTCTAGAATTGGAATTCCATATTTAGCCATCTTTGCAACATTCAACCAAGAAGCTTCATCCATAGCTTTGTTCTTCCAATGGACCAGATATTCTATGTAGTCCCTTCCTATGGTCTTCTTAGTTGAACTTTATAATCCATTATTTTGTCTATTTTATCTATCTTATTCCCAGGTAACCAATTAATCCACCCTTGTGTATCACACAAACTAGAGTGGGTGCCCCCTTACAAAATCGTCTATCCTCCATGGAACCTATATAGATTAACAACATTAAATATGGGAGAGATATATATACCTTATGGGAGTTCCATTTCATAGGAATTTGAGGTAAAGTTCCTCAACACCTTGCACAAGCCTATTTTCTTCTATTTTAGCTTATTATATGTTCCTTGTGGGAACCACTCTTTTGTCAAAAATGTTAAAAACATGTCCCATACTTGAAACTCTTATTCTATCTTATGTAGATCAATATATTCGTTGTAATTAATGTTGGAATAAATGAACAATCTCTAATCCAAATTTTAATTACCAAATCACCAAGATATGATACCAATTGGTGAGATACAAGGCTTTGACTACTACAATATAGAAATCTGAAAATTGTATGCAAATCTGTGAATAAATTTTCTTAATCATTCTAATACCATGAAGAGATTCAACTTATTTATGATGCTAAAATCAGCCACTCTAACATGCTTGATAAAACCACCTTAGATGAACTTATAACATAAATAACATCACCATAAGATATAAACAAAAAAAGGGACAAATCAACAACATAAGAATGCAAGATATCACAACACAAGGTAGAAAGGAAATAAAAGAATAAAACCATAAAAAAGTGTTTATGTGGAGAAACCCTTGTGGGAAAAAACTCCGCTAAGAAGAGAGGATCAAGTTGTATTATCTTCATAACAAGATTACAATACATCCACTTCCAATCTCCTCTTCACTCTTCAATCCAACAACACCTCTATACCTGTAAAACATCTCATAGTGTCTCCAACTCAACCCCTCAATTTAAAGAGATTTGTGAGGATGAGAACCACCATGGTTTCACCAAACAATAGGCAATAATTCCACCTAGAAAAACCCACACCTCCCTCCTTGAAATGGTCAAAAAATACCAAAAATAACCTCTTATAGATGTTCTTATAGCTTCCATAAGGCCTCTCTCATGAATAACATATTCTGTCATAGGGAATCTGTCATACTGTCATAGCAT
Organism: Sequoiadendron giganteum; assembly: GCA_007115665.2. NCBI lineage: Eukaryota > Viridiplantae > Streptophyta > Pinopsida > Cupressales > Cupressaceae > Sequoiadendron > Sequoiadendron giganteum. The sequence continues at coordinate 230,197,900 of CM021110.1, read as the reverse complement.
CTTATGACAACTGCCATACATGTCATATATGCTCTTACAACACCCTATTTTGACCCAACAACCTCATTCTAGAAGATTCCAAAGTGGGATGCCTAGTTTTTTTGTCCTTTTCCAAAAGGATAAACGATAATGGTAACACTGCATTTACATTATCTCTTTCACCACCGTTGGTCAAACGGTTTCACCTCTTATGGATAAATGTACAATTTTTTTTAGGAGAATAATTAATTAAAGGATTTACAAGGTTGATGACACCTAAGCGCAACATTCTCCCACTTGACATTATACATTGTAAATCAGCCCATAGGAAATTTGAAGAAGGGAATAAACATACCTTAGCCGACCATGTACAATTGATTCTTCAACATGCTTTTGGGTTCCAACAAGATATCTGCAGAAGAAACCATGATAACCACCATCTCAAGAAAGAAATCCTCACATCATATTGCCCATGATAGGACAAGGAACATACCATGGTGAAACATATCAATTGTCACTGAAACCTGCACCAATCTATACACGAACACAAGCATCAAATTCAAATGATAACAAAATACTCTGAGTGATTGCCACACTCATACCAAAATTGGAATAGTAACCACAAAAAGTTGCTAGCTCATCCAAAACTATCCATACATCAAACTAGGGTAAAAAAAATATCATAGGTAGAACTTCATGCTATCAACATAACAACCCAAATATGCAAAAAAGTCCCTATATATCCACCATATTGCAAAAGAAGACTGCAAGGTAATAACACACATATACATGCGATAAAAAATAAATGAAGTAACTCACTACAATAAAGTGTAACTAGTCCAAGAGAGGTTCCCCTCTCATACAAAACACATATAACTTTTGGAACTCCCACTGCACAGGTAATGTCAAATCTGAAAACAAGATCACAACATTAACAATTACTCCTATATCACTTCACATAGAGGATGTGGCTAAGTCCTCTATCATAGTGTCAAAGAAGCATATAATGATATGAAAAATACATCTCTCATTATCAATCCAAATAACTCTCCCAAGTCCTCCAACCAATGGAGAAAGAGATCAAGGAGCTACCAAACTATTGCCAAAAAAAAATGAAGTACAAAGAACAACACATAACTCCATTCATGAACCTCAACTCCATAAACATAAGGACCTTCAAGAAGAAGACAATATACCAAGAAAGAGAGAACCTAAAAATCAAACCATGTCCTTATACCACACTAACATGTGCCAAACTGTGTAAATTAAGATCTCCTTCAACACTCCCAAACTGAAAGGATATCAACATCTAACCATTCAAGTCAAATGAAGACATGGTAGAAATAGATGTAAACCTCTCATAGAAAGTAGATCAAACTAGCCAAAAGTTCCCACAACATAAGGGAATATTCCCAAAGGCACTAACCATCTCCTGTACCTCTCCTACCAAATCCTCAGAACTAACCCAAGTTCAAGATTGCAAGGAGAACAACATAGATACATAAAATCATGCATCTAATAATCAGGTGGGAAACACCTCTTAGATCATTTACCCATCGAGTAGACCAAGAGTGGGATACAAGATTATCTTGTGCATACAAAACTAATCAATATAAGCTTTCAATAAAGACAATCTTCTCATCAAGTCTATGATGGACTCACATCCATTTCCAAATGTAGGCTCCCCGGTCTTTATTGTTGAGAAAATTTTATAACAAGTAACCATTCCAAAACATATCTCTTAAGTGCAAGAGATTTCCAGCCTAACCCAAGTCTCTTTGCTATCTATGAGCACCCACCAATCAATCCATGCCAACTTCAAATGCAACCTGCATAATCATGAAGCTCCAAGCAAATGATTAACACTCAAACCCAAATAGAACTACATCCTCTCCAAAGGAAGAACAATAACACCTTTACCAAAGAGTCCAAGGGTCCTCCATGAAATAAGATGTTAAAACCTCTTCAAATCACATGAAGATAACCATATCCTACCAAATCCCCCACAAAACCGTGATACTGAGCTATACATGGCAACAAGATAAACATCAAACCATAACTGTCAAAAATTTCCCATTGAAACATGTAACCAATCTATCAATGACATCATGACAACCATCTCCTAAATGAAGATCATTGATGGCCTCAACACAATCAAAGAATCTCATTGTAATAATAACTCTCAAAAAGGTCAAGTAAACCATAATCTCCAAACCAAGAATATAGAACACACTATGTAGCTACACAAAAATCGCACTGAAAGTGATACTGAGTTGTATACATGGTATCATGAAAAACATCATTATCAAAAATCCACTAAAAGTGAACATAGATTTTCATGCACCATAACTTACTGCTATAGATTCTAATGAAAAACTATATCAAGTACTCTAGACCATCCTTTTGTCTCACTACAATAAACATACCAATGTAATCAAGGTGACCAAAAAGAGGCCAACCAAATAGAATCTTCATCAAATAATTTACAAGATCTGCACTCATGTAACATCTCAAATAACTGAAAAATAGATTCAACACCACATTAGTAACATGCAAAAAAAAGATAACCAGGAATAACATGTAGATTTCCAAGACTCAAACACTAGGATCGCTAGACCTGATTTTCCAAAAAAATCTACATAAGAGTAACCATAGATCATAAGAACCAATCAAGTAGCCCTACAAATCTATAATTGTTTCCATCCAGAATACTCCAAGAGTTTGAATACAATCTTTCCATAAATCTACAAACCACATATTTTTGTTAACATGTAAAACCTACAGAACCATCTTTCTATAAATTTAAAATCACTTAAATATCTAGATATTTACACCATACAAGTCATTTGAAAGAATGAAATATCACAGATCTACGAATCCATAAATTTTTGTAACAAGAAAACTGTAAAACCTACATATTCAAAATAACATGAATATGAAAAAAAGGAGGAACCAGGTTGTCCAAGAGTTTCCATATCACTAAAATACCAACTCCACAACCCACATTCAACCGGTGGTGAATCATCCAATTCTTTCATGTAGCCAAGGGCTAAACCCATGAATCCAACATAAGCACTCCATACTATAGTCCAAAAAATAAATGTTCTTCCATGTAACTAGGGCACCAAAATCAACCACCCAACATGAAAACCCATTCACTTCACATGACCACAAGGTAAAAGAACATAACCACCATGCAATAAGATACTCACATATTTCCAAACTAGAGCTCTAGATCACTAACACAAGATCAACTCCATGAAGATCCATAACCCTAAGCATCAAGAGCCTACTCCAGATCTCATTGAAAATATCCATCTGAAAGTAAGATACCATGGCTTCCAATCTTACAAATCTATAAAACAATGTCAACATACAAAAAATCCACTGCAGCCCAAAAAACCTCCAACTCTACACTTCCTTCCAACAAATTCACAAGCTTTACAAGCTAAAATTCAAAAAAGGAGGAATACCCGTAACCAAATTACCATGAATGCATCACATGCAAGCACATGCAAGAAACATGGATGTATATGCAAGTAGATGCAACTCACATGCAAGAACATGTAAGCACATACAAGCACATGCAGGCCATGGAACAACCTTAAGCTTTGATACCAAATGTTGGAATAAATGAACAATCTCTAATCCAATTCTTAATTACCAAATCACCAAGATATGATACCAATTGGTGAGATACAAGGCTTTGACTACTACAATATAGAAATCTGAAAATTGTATGCAAATCTGTAAATAAATTTTTTTAATCCTTCTAATACCATGAAGAGATTCAACTTATTTATGATGCTAAAATCAGCCACTCTAACATGCTTGATAAAACCACCTTAGATGAACTTATAACAACAATAAAATCACCATAAGATAGAAGAAACAAAGAGGGAAAAATCAACAACATAAGAATGCAAGATATCACAAGACAAGGTAGCAATGAAACAAAAGAATAAACACATGACATAGTGTTTACGTGGAGAAACCCTTGTGGGAAAAAACTCCACCAAGAAGAGAGACTCAAGTTGTATTATCTTCAAAAAAATATTACAATACATCCACTTCCAATATCCTCTTCACTCTTCAATCCAACAAAACCTCTATACCTGTAAAACATCTCATAGTGTCTCCAAATCAACCCCTCAATTTAAAGAGATTTGTGAGGATGAGAACCACCATGGTTTCACCAAACAATAGGCAACAATACCACCTAGAAAAATCCATTCCTCCCTCATTGAAATGGTCAAAAAATACCAAAAATAACCTCTTACAGATGCTCTTACAACTGTCATAAGGCCTCTCTCATGCATGGGCACTTGGGGTCCAAGAACAACATATTCTATCATAGGGAATCTGTCATACTATCATAGAATCTTATTACAATTGGCATACATGTCATATATGCTCTTACAACACCCTATTTTGACCCAAAAAACTCATTCTAGAGGATTCCAAAGTGGGATGCCTAGCTATTTTTTCCTTTTCTAAAAGGACAAACAGTAATGGTAACACTGCATTTACATTGTCTCTTTCACCACCATTGGTCAAACAGTTTCACCTCTTATGGATAAATGTACCAAAAACTTTAGGATAATAATTAAAGGATTTAAAAGGTTGATGGCACCTAATCCCAACACTTAATGGTAGTTTTCTCTTTTATTATCTTTCACCTCCTTGTGTAACTCATGAAGGTATTCAAAAAAATATTTTGCATCTTCACTCTTCCTATTTAAATATAGACTCTCTTAGCTCATAAAAACATCTTGAAATGTACTCATAAACTATATGGAATGGGATATTTCTTACACTTATATTCACTAATTTTTTGTAAGAAAATTCTTCTTGTGCCAAGATAAGATCCCATTATTGAGGTTTTTCTCCCACCAAATATCTTAACAAGTTTCCAAAACTTCCATTGGAAACCTCTATTTTTCTATCAGTTTGGGGATGGTAGGCTCAACTAAATTCTAAATCAGTTCACATATTCTTGCACAATGTGCACCAAAAATTACCAACAAATTTAGTGTCCTTATTTGAGGCAATAATTTTAGGCAATCCATGTAGCCTAACTACCTCTTTGAAGAATAATGTAGTGATGTGGGATGCATCACTAGTTTTATAGCATGGTATAAAATGAGTCATTTTTGAAAACCTACCCACAACAAAAAAGATAGAATCATTATTTCATTGAGTCCAAGGTAATAAAAAAGAAAAATCCATGGTGATGTTCTCCCATAGTCTTTCTACTATAGGAAATGACTAATATGACACTATATTTTGTTTCGTCCCCTTAGCATGCTGAAAAACTCTACAACCTTGTAACAATATTTTTACATCTACACTCATGCTAGGCCAAAAAGTACCTTCACTTAGTTGCACCAATATCTCATCTACTCCATAGTGTCCACTTAAGCCTCCTCTTTGATTTTCTCTTATGAGGTTTTTTTCTCATTGACCCTTGTACATAATCTCTTCCCTTTGAACAATAGACTTGTATAAAATATTCTAGCCATGAAATCATGTTCTCTTCTATTGGAATCTTACTAGTTTTCCAAGATTCCTTAAAATCTAGGTCATTTGGATACAACTCCATTGAATCAAAGATAACAACATTGAATCTTAACTCATTCATCAACAAACATCATTTGCTAAGTGAATTTATGATCCTATTTTACTTACCATTATTATGTTTCAAAATAAAAAAGTAACTCTGCAAGAATCACTAGTAGAATTTGGAAAACAAATTGCTAGGTGACTAAAAATTTTAGTCACACCAACTAAAAGTGACTAAATTCTACTAATTTTTTGCAACTCAGCTATAAATGAGTAAATAAATGACTAATTTGGTCATTGACTAAAAAATTATTTAGTCCTAGAAATAAAAATGACTAAATAGTTAGTCATAAAATATAAATTAGACAAAATTTTAAAAAACATTTTTGGCCAATTATTGGCTCAATGTATTGGTGCGATTCATGAATTCGCATTTATTCATGTTCATTGCAAACCTAGCTTCATTCGTTCATTATTTTTGGTTAGCCTGGAACTAAGGCGCCTTATTTTGAGTTACAACAACTAGGTGTGCAAACTACACTATGTGTTTTGAGTTACTGTATAGGAGTGAATTTGCACCCCTTAGGAAAATTCCCCTTTCACATACCCTCACCTTAGAAAATCAAATCCGAAGGAAAAATTCACATCACCTACCTACCTTCCATCCACTTGGTGTTTGTCTTGTGTGTCAGTGAGAGAATATTTGTCGAGGACACACGCGTGACATACAAAATTCCATGCGGCGTGCTTTCATCCCAGATGAATTCCTACATCTGAAGTTGGTAGAGGCATTACACACCCGATTGGGGCCGAATTGTAACATCCCTCTTCGACCAAACGACCCAAAAATGGCTTATTCTTGCTCATTCTACCTTCAAATTCATTAATATCACTTTCACTTCAACTCTTTTCACTGGCATTCAATCTTCTACACATTCAATCACTTAATTTTCTTCACTCTCAAGCAACATTCCAACACTCCATTGTGAGCATTCCAGAAGATTTGAGGCTCCATTAAATCCACATTGCAAGTGTGAGGAAAGCCATAGAAGTGTGGGCTTAGAGTCTTGCGAGATCTCCCTTCATTACCATTGCGGCTATGGTGACTTTTCCAAGTCCATTCCTTGCATTCTCCTTCCATTGGCTAGTGAGCTTTTGGGTGGAGGTGGTAACACTTCACTCCTCTGTGTGATTTGATTGAGTATCATAGCATTGTTTTGTAGTATTTTTTGCAATCTTTACTTTCCACTTCCTTTATCACATATTCTACTTCGTTGCTTTTTGGTTGTCCTTGGAGGTGGAAACACAAAAATGAGGGTCTAACTAAGGTAGATCCCTATACATCCCCAATAATTTTCCCCTTCTTGTGCGTGTGTGTAGGTGGATGTACACATGGAGCTAGCTGGTGAACTGGCACTTTTGCGAGATTATCTTCATCACCCTAGATTTTATTTATTTTCTTTATCATCTTCATCTTTACTTTTTGTACTTTCTCATTTTGTTTTTCCTATGAAGATCAAATAGCTAGGCCGTTAGTAGGTTTTTTGGTACTTTCTACTATACTTTGTGTTTTCTGGCCTTACAAACATCAACTTTCCAGAGATATGACATTGCGTTGCATTGTTGTCCTGGAAATGCACTGTCGTCTTTAGATAGAGAGCTGTCTGAGGTGTAGTACCGACTCCAAAAACCAGCTTGCCTAGCTTAAACTTGAAATTTGTGTATGAAGAGTGACATAAGTACTACATAGTTCTCTTCATTCTCAATCCCCATCCTTTTAGAGTGAGGTGAGTTAGGGAAGACCTCCACTCTTGGCTCTCCATGACTTGGAGCCTTGACATGGTTGGTCCCCCTCTCTTACATCTTTGGTGATCTTGATGTGAACCATTTTTGTTCTGTTAGCAGTATTTAAGACTCCTTTCCTCATTTTAGAGGAGCATTGTAGGTGTGAGTGTTGTGAGGAATTTTTCCTTACAACCCGACCTGTGAATCCTAGTAGGCATAGTTGGAAGGTTCTGTAAGTGTTGCATAACGAAGCCTTAGTTGGGTCATGTGATTAAGGATTTGCTGCAAAGGATCAAGATTAGATTAGCATATTCAAAACCCACAAAGACAATAGAATGCATAAGAAATAAAGAAAGGAAAAACATGAAACAAGCTCACCCAGTCCTTCCTCCTCCATGGCTGAATTCCATTGTACCCTCTAGCTTGTTGTGATGATGAGTGTGCCCTCAGATCGTTTCGAAAAAACTTTACTATGCTATCCCTAAGCAAAGTTTTGAAGGATTTCTTAAGTATTATTGCAAAAGAAGTTTAATTCTAAATGTAAGTAAGTAATTGAAAAATTCTAGAATGCAAGAGAGATTAAGATTGAAAAAATTCCAAGATTCAAAATTTCAAAATATTAAGAGATGTTGAAATGAGAACAAAATTGACATTTTATAGAAAATGCAATTTTGGATGGACGGATGAGATTAAAGATTGATAAGTGCCCTAGAAACTGTGGTCGAGATTCAAAATAACAACCCCTTAATTAGGGTTAGGGCAACTCTAGGATGAAATTCAAATTGAGTGGACAGGATTTAATTTAAGAAATTAAATCAAGGAATGAGATTAGTTGTGAGAGTGAGATGAGAATTAGCAAGTAGAAAAAGGATGAGATAGAAAATCAAGTCATTTTATAAATAACTTAATTTGTGGAGAGAAATGCTATTTTGAAATTAATTCCAAAATGGTGAATTCATGTGATAGTAAATAATAATAATTTAAAATTATTTACTTGGAAAGAGGGAAATTGCCAATTTAAATAAAATGCTTCTATTTAAACTTAGAAAGAAAATCGACAAGACAATTTAATAATTAAGATTATTCAATTGTGGAGGAAAATTAGAAAGTGGGTAATTTTAAATATGATTTTATTTAAAATTTAGAAAGAAAGTTGAAGAGGATAATAATTAAATAAATAATAAGAATTTATTTAATTATGAGAAGACATAAATAATTAATGACGTATCAAATAAATAAATAAAGTTTATTTATATAAATAATAGGAGGAAGTAATGGACTAATTAAATAAATTTAGAAATTTATTTAATTATAGAGTGACATAAGAAATTAGCGACGTATTTAAATAATAAATTTAATTTATTTAAATAGTCAAGAGGAATAAAAGACCTGAATTAATTAAATAATTAAGAATTATTTAATTAATAATTGACATTGGACTATAGGACATAATTAATTGTTTTAATTATGTTGAGACAAAGCATGATATAGAAAAATGTGGTTTGTGGGTCGAGGCCATTTTTATGTGTCTACATTTGCCCCGCTTTGTCATAATGCAACTTGTCGCATTGTGGCAAAATAGGATGAGGAAGAATGACGAGGAGGTAGCGGTATGCCCCCTCGAGAGGACAGTTGGGTTCAGAGGACATGAGTGTGCTCTCAAAATAGACGAGGAGGACTAGAAGATGAAAGAAAAAAGTATATAGGAAAGATAGATAAAGATGATAATGATGCAGACTAGAAGATATGTTAGAGAAGATGAATGTTAGGATAGAAGGAAATGCAAGTTAGTGCGAAAAAATAAATGCATGTTAGAATCCTTCAATATTTACCAAGGTACTAATAAGTGTTGCTTGAATCATCATTGGGTGGTAAAATGGAACAAATAGACAACAAACACTAAGGTATGACATAGACCAAGGTGTGCAAGTTCATCCACTTGCAAAAAAAACAATCACAGACAAGGAATGTCCTAACTCATACTAGAGGCCAATTTGCCCCAATCTTTATGTCAAGAAAATCCACATACAACAGTAATAGGTCATGAGACGTCATCGCACCTCTAAATCCTTAATGGAACATCCTTGAGGTAGCTAGTAACATGACCAAAAGACAAGTCAATAAAAAGATAAGATAAAATAACCAAAAATTAATAGCCATTTAATTGTATTGCCAATGTTTATTTGCCGAAGATTAATTGTTTGATAGTTTGACAGTTTTGACGGTTTGACGGTGCCTAAGGTCAGGAAGGACACATCCTGAAAAGGCAAATGACATTTTGACAAGGTCCAAATCCAAGAAGGACACATCTTGAAGAGGACCAAAAAGTGACGAAATTGACATTTTGACTAATGTTTTGGCAAGTTGACTGATTTTGACTGTATGATTGATTGGACTATGTTGTTTGATTTTGACCAATTTTGACATTGACGTTTCGAATGACTATCTTGTGTTAAGTGTGACTATGTTTGCTTTATTTGACTGATGTGACCATGTTTGAATTATGATTTTATTTTGACAAACCTAAAAGGACAGACCTAATGTCTCAGGGATTCAAAGATGAATCTTGCCTACATAGCAAGTGCGCAAAGACAACGTAGTTCGGATCAAGATAAAGATTGACTGACATGATTGACAGGACTAACAAGATAGACTTTGACTTTGTTTTGAGATTTTTGACACTTTTTGAATGTTTTTGTGTTTACTTCAGGACATTTTTTGATTTTTAGGTCTTTTTTCAAGACTTTATATGATTTTTAGGACTTTTTTCAATTTTTATGATTTTTTCAGGACTTTTTTGATTTTTATGACTTTTTGATGTTTTGCAAAAATTATGAGAAATGCATGTGAATGATGCTGATGCACATGAATCCAAGGACAACCATGATTTTTATACTAGTCAAGCTGAATACCGATTGGTAGGTGACAATGACGATGACAACGTTGTTTGACATGGGAAGGACACATCTCGAAACAACGTGAGGATGACAATGATATGATGAGAGGATAAAAGTATACAAAAAGGCCAGAGACAAAGTTAAGGAATGTTTTTGGATGATGTGTTAGGTTTTCCATATCGTTGCATTTGGAATGAATTAGTTAGGACTAGATGGGTTGATGAGGGATCATTAGACCATTGACAAGGGAAACCAAGATGGGTGATATGTAACATGCAAGAGAGATGGATGACTTTGATAAAAGATAGGAGACATGGATGGCTTGGAGTAGGAGAATTATCATATGGTCTCCAAGGATGATGTCACATAGGGGATAATGAGGCTATGAAGATAATGACATGATATTCAATGAATAAGGTATGACCAAAAGATAGACATGTCAAGAGTTTTCCCAAAGCATGACCTATTTTTGTATTTTAGTCCTTATCAAGATCAAAGTCGATGGGAAAATGGACAAAAAGTGATAAGGTTTAGATGGATAGATGGAAATATCCTAGGAAATGTCATGTGAAGGGCATGGGAGATGAGACAACTTTCTCCCAAGTGTAATGGTCCACATAGATGATTTATTCTACACATGATGCTTGTTTGCCAGGTTTTCATCATGGTACTTATCCAAAGTGCCATAAGAATGGTTTTCACTATTGGATGAAATTTTTCTCTTTAATATTTTTGTCATTTTTTTAAATTTTTGTGGTCACCATGACGCCTATTTGCCAGGTTTTCATCAAGGTGACGATTTTTTTGTATTTTTGTATTTTTGCATTTTGTTGGATAGCCTTGATGCTTTAGATGACCACCGACTATGCTGAAGCCTTTGATGGTGCCGATGTAGAGATTGGTGCCATGAAATAGTGAAATTTATGAAGTAGTTTCCTTGTGAGGATGATAGTGCTTGCATATAGTTGATCGATGTTATTGTGATCCTTGTTGATACTAGAGTTGGCCTTATCAGAATAAACACATCGCGATAGAGTACCATGAGAGTCCTTATGATAGAGAGTTGTTGCCAAGATGCCATGGATTTGTGAAATGGGATATTTGGACTTTAAGGAGGATGTAGGATTATGACGGATGATGGTGGACGTGGACGTGTTGGTTGGATGTATTGGTTTTTATTCTCCAAACTTTAGGTGTCGTGTTAGGATGTTGTTTGGAACCAACATTTTTATATATATTTCTTGATGGCCATTTCAGAGGGGGTGGAAATGTATTATATGTGGGAGTCCTCTTGTCCTGTGGCTCCACATTTTGCTTGACTTTTGGATTTGGCATATTTTCTTTGCCTGATTCATTATTTTCTTGACTTGATCCATTTTTCTTTGGGATCCACTTTAGCTTCATTTGTCCACTTGTATTTTTGATTGATTCTATGGCCTTTGACATGTGATTTTGAACTTTGGATTTGTAAGACTTTTGTTGGTTCCAAATGTAAAGATTATTCATGATAGAATGATGGTTTTGGATGTGGAGGGAAGGGGTGTTGGCAACAATCTTATGACAAGGACTACTCATGACACCCATTTTGATGTTTTTACGAGATAAAGTTTCCCCCAATATCGATGAGGGACCACTAACATTATTATATTTTCCAACTGAGGAATAGCCAATACCTTGATGTCTATAATCTGTTTGAACTTGCACAAGTTATATAATTCCTTGCTCATGTAGGCCTAGTCCTTTTCCTTGATAATGCATGTTTTGACAAATTCTATTTGCAATGGGGTACTTGTTACTTTGGAAGCAAGATGCCAACCCATCCTTATTGTGGATATTAATACTCGAAATATTCTCATCTATAAGAAAGCCTACTCTGAAAAAGATAGATGATCCTAAGTGATAGGATGTTGTAGCTTCATTAACATGTTGGACAGATTTTTGACTGACATTTTTGTTTTGATTTTCTGACATATCAGATTCTGATGATTCTATTGGTGCTTCAAAGTTGATTTCGAAACCGTCTTCATGGTCATTATCATAGAGCCCACTGATTCAGTTATAGCTTTATTATTTGCAAATATGTCCATGCTAGGAGACTCTTGTTCTAGTGGTAGATCATCTATGTGTCCTATAGTGGCAAGTGTCTCATCTTTGCAAGTGTCAACATTGGTAGCTTGGAGAGGGTCATCTTCAAGTGTTTAATCATGAAGGGAATAAAGGTTAAGGAGTGGATCATATTTGAATTATTCAAAAGTAGTGTCTTGATCAAAGATGGGATTAGTTAGAATGACATGATCGAAAATAGGGTCTTGACCAAGGATAGGATCATCTTGAATGACATGGTTTTGGATGGACTCTTGACCAAGGATAGGTGTCTTTGGTATGCCATGATTATCTAGGAGGACTTCTTGAATGGATGTAAAGATGGGGTCAAATAAACTACTTTGATCTGGACAAGATGGTGATGTTAGGATGTCATGCTTTGGACTTTCCTGTTGACATATATCCTCAAGTGAGGTAAGAAGATGGGACTTTGGAGACCATGACTAGATATGTTTTCATTAAAACATGGAGTGTCTTGGAATGGATTGGTGTATAATGGAATAGGATATGACATGGAGGTTTGGACTTGGTTGAGGGATGATGGACTAGGATAGGACATGAATGCATGACAAGGATATGACATGGATGGAGGACTAGGATATGATATGAATGGAGGATTAGGATATGACATGGATGGAGGAATAGGATATGACATGAATGGAGGACTAGGATATGACATGAATGAAGGATGAGGATATGATGTGGAGGTTTGGAATGGATTAATGGATGGATAGTTTACCCTATCAATGTTAGGGTGGGGACAATAAGTGGATGCTTGTTGTGGATGAATGGTGGGATTTGTGTTAAAAGATTTGTGATAGGGAGGGGAAATGGACAGAGGAATAGGAATTATAGGTTTTTGGTAAGAGGGATAGATGGATGGAGGACTAGGGGTTGTAAATTTGGACATGGATTGGAGGTATAGTGTTTTGAAGTCCCTAGCTAGTTATGCTTGACCATTATTGAGAAATTGGAATTCAATTCGACTAGCAAGCATGTCATAGTGGCTTGAAGACATGATGGTGGATGGAATGAGACTAAGACTATTAAAAAATGATAATGAGGACAAAAAGGAATGTCAAATGTAGTGGTAATGAAGACTAAAATGAGTTTATTATGTCAAAATATTTCTAGGAAAGGGTTACTAATCATTCAAGGGTGCTTAACGCCTAGAGTGAGATACCCTCCATCACCTTATGTTGTCTCAAATAAGGTGATAGTGATGCCACCATGCCATGTAGAAGGGAAGAAGAAAAGAACTCTTGAGGCTCCTATTCATATTTTTCTATCTATCCTGACGCATCTTCTCTCCCTACTTTAGTGCCATCAAATTCTCTTTCGTATTTGCAGGAGAATCCTATGGTGCTTGTTTGGAAAAAGCCCAAGAATCCTATGTTTGAGCTTCTTGCTCTGCCCATGGAGACTTGGCTCATTTCTCTATGGTAGAAGGAAGGGTCCTTGAGGTGAATCCTCTATGTCTCAGCCTCTGCAGCCTCCCACTGCTCTTGCTCCAAAAGAAGTAAATGAGAAGAGGCCCGCCATCGAGGCATTAGAGTCAACCTCCCCCGTTGTCTCTCAATCACTTCCTCCTACTGTGGTTCAGGATTATTTCCCCCCATTAGAAACGACTATGATGGATACCCCTATGTCTGAGTAGGAGCCTTCCATCCCTTTGTAGCTCCTAGCCTCTAGCTCAAAGAGTTGTATAAACTGCCTTGTGCTTGAGTGTAAGTGCAGGAAAAAGGATCTGGTGACTGAGCATGCCGCTTTGCAGAAGGAGGGGGAGTTGTCTACCCCTATTTTAGGGCATCCTATTATGTCCTCCTCTCTCCTCCCCTTTGATTCCATCCAACCGAGTTTAGTTCCACTTTTGGTTCTCATTGTGAGCATGGTTGCACCTGACCCTTAAAAGGTGCAGGTGTTTATCGCTCCTTCAATCGAGCCACCCATTTTGACGTCTTTTCCAGAAATCTCTCCATTCCCTAAGCCTGTGGACATGCCAAATACTTCAGTGGTGTCCATTGTGATTTTATCCTCCTCCTCCTCTGCACCTCTTTCCTCATATGTGGGAAGTTCACATTTCTCAATGATGCAAAAGGTGGAGGTTGTCCCTTCCAACAATGAAGGGCATAAGAGGGGCCCACCTTCTTTGAAGGGTGGTCTTGCACTAGCTTGTTCCATTTTGGTGACGTAGAAAGTTTTGGATTCCCCTGAGTTTTTCACTTCTCTTGAATCACTCGGTGAGCCAAGTGGTTAATCTTGCATGTCATTCTTCCCATCCATTGAGGTACAACATGAAACTCTTGTAAAGTGCTTGTTAACCTCTCTGGATGAGGTCCCAACCTTATTGATGATCTTTGCAAAATCATTGACCATAGCTCGACAAGAGCCCAATGGAGAAGACCTTCAATGGCCTTCTTCATTAGCCCTTGTTGTAGGAGGGTCAGAAACTCTCCCCCTTAATATTCCACCACTACAAGATTGTCCACCTTCCCCTTATACTGATCTCTATTGGGAAGCATATGACCTCTTGGTTGATGAGTGTTAGGGGGAGGCCTTTTCTTTATCTTTAGATTAGGTGTGTGTGTTGTGATGTGTTCCCACATTCTTGTACTATGTGTTCCTAGATGACCCTTCTCTCCCTTGTTGATGCTTGGATACAAGAGTGATTTTGTGTCATAAACCTTATTCTATTTGTATGATCATTCTCCCTCTATTATGTGTTTTGACTTTTGTAAAATTGGGGATGATGCAAAGTGTTGGGGGCATTTAGGCTTCCCTTCCATGTTGACCCAATTTTTTATTTTTACTTTGTGTTGTCATGCATTCTTCACATGGTCTGATATAGTAAGGGGTTGATGGCAGTTCATTTATATACTATTACTATACATATATATTTATGAGCAGCTATGACCCTAAAATATCAGATCGCCCCTATGTCCTCTGTGTTGGAAAGAGACATTGCACATGTCATATGGTGTTATCATTGATGGAAACCCTATTCATTGATTCAATCCTCACTTTATAGTTTCTTATACCGAAAGCCAGATCGAAGAAATGTATTATCTATCAAAGCTAGAATAGGGTATCCGACAGAGTTGTGTTTTTTGGATTCAGATGTAATTCTCTATAATCATTTTGAGGTGTGGATCTTAGGGAAGGTTTTTTGATGTATGAACTATGTTATCCTTGAATCATAGAGCCTCGTACTGATTCGTGTGCAAGTTAGAAGATCCGGTTGATTGAATTGTTGTCTAACAGTGCAAGAAGGCCGACTAAGTGAATATAGCATGTTCTGGATCTTTGTGGGGTAATTTTTTGAAGTGCTTCATGCTCGAACATGTTGTTTTTGGGTCCTCACTATGTTGTGGCTGAATTTGGTTGGTGTGCATTGAAAATTATCTATAGATTGAGCCGACAGTTTGTAAATATTTTATGTTTTATTGAAGCTGGCATGTGGTTGGTTAAATCTTTAGTTGCAGATATATATAAGTGATCATTTATATCATTTGGATGTGTGTACAAAGTGTGTTACAAAATTCAGAAGGATTACTAAGTGATTATGCATAGTTTCACTTGTGTGCATAAAAGGATTTGTGATGCAAATTAAAGCAGACAGAGTAGAAGAGAAAAAATAGACAAAAGGTGAAGAATGTGATTGATGTGCTTAACTAAAGCTATACTTAGGCATTAGAATATGCTACTTCATAGTTCATCTACTCTAGTAGTTTTCTAGAAGTGATTGTAAGATAGTGAATCTTCATTTTGTATCTGAGCAATGAGCTCTAGGCAGTGTGCCTGAATGCATGTGCATTCCCATTTGTAAACACTTATATTTTATTTGAGTATACTCATATTGTGGACTAGCCTTCCATCATGGTTTTTCCCCTAATAGGGTTTCCACGTAAAAATCCTTGTGTTATGGTATTGTGGCTGATTGATTTGTGTTCTTGCATCTTTCTTTTTGTTCAATGCTATAAGTGGTTGAAAGATCAGGTTAATAAAGTTAGATTTTGCAGAACACTAATTCACCCCCCTCTTAGTGTTCATTGATTCCAACAATTGGCATTAGAGCCTAGTTCCTCAGAAGAAGTTTAAAATCTTGGGGAAGATCTGGGAAAGTGATTCAATGGATTTTGGTAGTCTTCAACAACAACTTATGGTGGCACTAGATTATCTTGATCAGTCTAAATCTAAATTTTAGGAATTACAAGCAAGCCTCTCGAATGCTAAGAAATTCATTTAGTCATTGAAAGATCAAATCAATAAGTCCAGGGAAATGAGAAAGGAAATTTTTGATCAGATCAAGCAGAAAGATAGTGAAAGCATGGAAGATGAAAACCTAAGTCAAGCCTTGAAGGAAAAGATAGAAGAATGTGAAAAGCTCACTAGAGAAAATTTTGTCCCGAAACATGAGATGGAATCTATTATGATGAGGATGACCAAGGAGATTGAAGATACAAATGAGAATGAAGAAAATATTGCACAATCCTTGAAAGAAAGATTTGATGAATGCAACAGATTCAATCAACTGGAGCTTGAATTGCAGCAATCCAAAAACAATGCAGAAGGGCTTGAAAGACACATTGTTATTCTCAAAGATGAAATTTATATTGCAAATGAATACAAGGAGAAGTTCAAGATTAGCTTAGCTAAGCTTGATGAAATGATTAAAAGTCAGAGGACTGGAAGTGACAAGCAAGGTATTGGATATGAGGAAGGAGAAAGCTTCAGATGTAGACAAAGGAGATTTAGGCAAGGAAATCAGATGAACAAAGTTGGAAGGTATCTGGTAAGACAACCTAATGCTCAAAGGTTCAATGGTTACTATTTTGTTTGCAATAAATTTGGTCATATGTCTACTCAATGTAGAAATAGAATCAATCCCAGTGGTCCATCATTCTCCAGCTAGTGTTTCAATTGTAATAAGTATGGTCATAATTCAATTGAATGAAAAATAATGTCAAACAACTTTTTCAATAGAGATATCAAATGTTATGCGTGCAATAGATTTGGCCATATTGCTAACCAGTGCAAATCAAGAGAAAATCAATGGAACAATTGGTCTGAACAAATAAATGTGAAATGCTACAATTGTAACAAATCCAATCACATTGCTAGATTTTTCAGAAGTAGAAATGGTCCTGTAGATCAAAGGTAGAAGGATGAAAAGGGAAAAGGAAAAGTTACTACAAATGAGATTAGGAAGCAAATGAAAAAGACATGGGTGAAGAAGAGTCCTTCTGTTGTAGGAAATGAGCCAACACCAAAATCTGGTAATGGAAATTCATCCTGGAATTAGTTTAAGGGCTCTAGCCTAGGGGGAGTTCTCAAGAAAATATTTTAACCCCCTTGTCAGTAGTTGATATCCGAATGTGGTAGTTAGCATTGATTGCATTAATGATGTGAAGATTTTTTGGGATCTCTTGTGGAGGAGATTTGTGCAAAATTAAAGGTCCATAGAAGAATTCTCTTTCACAGTCTACGAGAATAGGGTATCCGATGACCTAGGGAAAAAGCACTTATTGTGAATAAAAAATTAGGTGCGCAAATGATAAAAAGTCATTTCTATCTCTCATTTGTCACATTGCATTTTGAGAAGAAGAATTTTGGAGAGCTCTGAAGTGAACTTTGGTGAAGATTCAAGTCTAAAGGCGATTCAACAATCAAACCCTAATCCGATGAAAGGTATTTATCTATGAACTCGTGAACTTGAAAATTATGGAAATGGATACTCCATTAGTTGTCAATATTAGGGATAGGCCTCGTTGAACTTCAAATGGAACCCCTTCAAATCCATTGAGATAGAACCATTGGGTGCATTTTATTTCATTCCATATGGTGTTTTGCATATTGAAGATATTAGGGCATACATTCATGCAAATTTTGAAGAATTTGAAGCTCCCAGTTGTTGAATTTGTACACCAATCATATTGTGGGAGAATATTTCTGTGTGAAACCTGAATTCAAGACTCTGGAGGAGAAGAAATTCACTCAAATTGTGAAATTTCCCATGTTCAACGAAACTGAATGGGTTCAGTATATATTGAGTCGAGTGCATGCCGAGTTTATGTGGTTAAGTTAGAATTTCAATATTATAAAGGATGCTATAAGTATAGTTACTGGTTTGAATTCATTCGGTGGGTTGCCGACATTGAAATCTGTGAAGAACCAAATAGTCATAGATGCAACCGATTTAAATTTCAACAAAAGAGCCATGACAATTAATGATATCATCGAAGTGGATGTCAGATTTGACTCTATGGTTATTGGTTACAAAATCTATCACTCCAGTTGGGATAATTCTGTATTTGGTAATTCAATTTATGTAGCATATTAGATGGTCAAAGAAAATGCAGAGTATTACCTATGTGAGCTACTCAGAAACCAACTAATTGAAAACCTTGGGAAAATCAAGAAGGATAAGAAGAACATCTTCAAATATGAAAATCTACTTCTATGTATATTCTTCTACTTCATGAATGAAGGAATTGGTAGAGTACAATGGGAAAAAGACAGACCTGTAGCAGTTCAAATCAGGGATACATTGTATATAATTGGAGATATCAAAGCAAGAAAAACTACTATCTGGGGTTACTTCAAAAACTTTCAGAGTGTAATGTAAGCTAGGGAATGAATTCCCACATATATTGTGGAAAATTATAAGGAAACAATTTTCTTCATGGTTGATATTGATCAATGCTTAATGGAATCCATAGAACCTTGAGCAATTTGGATAATGCCTATGGGATATGAGGTTGAAGAACACATTTTGGAAATGTATGCTGAACATTTTTTTGAGTAAACCTCAGGATTCGACAGAAGAAAGGTTTGGTACCTTTTTAGAGAAGGATATACAAGTGCATAACCAATTGAGAAAGCCCATGATAGTCCAAAGAGTGAGAAGGAAAGTTGAAGCTTTTGCAAAAAACCTTGGTATATTTGTTGAAGCTGTGAGGGAAGCTAGGAAGAAAAGAGAAGAAGTTGAAAAAGGAGAGCCTGCTAGAATTGAGTTAGCTAGTCCAACAACATCCTCTACCCGATCTAGAACTACAAGGAGCTCTGCACCCTCATTTGGTCATGCAAAGAATTCAATCCCTGTAATAACTCAATTCAAGACATCCTATAAAGAAGGAAAGAGGAAAAAGGATAAAAGCACAAGAGTCTATGTTGCTATTTCAGAGGATGAAGAAATTGAATTTAATGAAGAGGTAAGAGAAGTTAAGCAAAAGGGTTCTAAAGCATAAAAATTCTCTAAGGACAAGCCCTCCGGTGAAGAGAAAGCAAAGAAAAAGATAAAAAAATGACAAACAGGTATGTCTGTAGAAGAAGTGGAAAAAGCTTTGATTAAAGATGGTAATCTTAAGCCACTTTGTGAATGGTTTGACACCTTTGATAGTGATAGTCAAAGAATTTTTAAGGAATCCACAATAAGGTATTTGAATATTTTCAATAAGACTCTCATAGAAATAATGTATGAGTTACCTAAAGGATTATATGAAGTCTTAGAAATGAGGAGAGTGAATGCAAGAACCGAAGAAGAGAAAAATGAGAGAATGGATACTTGTTGATCTATGTCTGATGATGTCAATGGATGAAATGAAGAAGATCCTAAGTGATGAAAAAAGGGATTTTAGGAGAAAAAAAAGGGTGAACAACATGATGATTGGACATACTAAAGAAGTTGCAAAAGACACTGAGAGAATTATGAAGGTAGTGCTTTTGAAAAAAACATATAATGTTGTTTCTGAAGAAGCTCATAGTGAAGATGCTCCATCTACCAGTAAATGAAGAAGGAAAAGAAGATACATTTGAGGATAGTCTAGATCCTCTTGACATAAGGGATGCTGAAATTCTCATGGAGAATGAAGCTTTGAAGGATACATCAGCCGAAGAAATTGAGATTCCTGAAGCTAAGGAAGAATCAGTGATTGAAGAAAATAAGGTTGAAGTGAAGGAGATTCCCGTGGAATCAAGAGACACTGCTAAGGTAGTAAAGGAGTTTTTGGAAGAACAATAGGAGGAGTTTTATTCTAAACTAGTTAAAGGTCTTATCAACTTGGCCACTCTATCTCCTATTGAGAAACTGAAGGTAGCATTGTTTTCCCAGGCCAAGGCAGGGGAGGAGATTATAAGATCTCACATTGAAGAGAGTGAGGTGTTAAATATTGCATTTGATATTCTAGAGAAGATCATGCCTACATATTTCAAGGAGTCATCCGATTCGGATGACTCTCCATCTGATCAACTGAAGAAACTTGTCAATTCTATAAGTACTCACTTTGAGTCTCTTGAAATGTTAGCTATGGATAAGGTTTAGAAGGAATTTGATGCAAACAGGTTCAGTAGATTGAAGGGAATGATTGAAAATGATAAATATTTGTTAGCTACCTGTGTAAAGAATATTCAAGGTGCTTTTTCTGAAGGTGGAAACATTTATAAGTCATGCTCTTCATTGTCTAAGTTCACTAAGGGCACTAAAAGAAATTGAAGGAATATGACAAAAACAATTAGCAAATCTTTCTCAAGCATTTGATCCTCTAACAATTTTGTGAGCAAGCATGAAGGTCAAGTCATATCCCTACTTGAAAAAATCAAAAGCTTGAAGCATGAAGAAGGAAGAATTTTTGAAAGAGTATGCGAGCTTAGAGGACTAATTGGTCCTAAGATGGAGACAATGCTTACTTTATTGAAGGAAACACAAAGTTTTATGGCTATCAGTGATCTGAAAAACCTTGAGTCGACAAAGATGCAATCTTACTTATTCTGTGGTCACATGACTATTTTGGAGAGTTTCAAAAAGAGCTGGGACACAAGTTTGAGCTTGTTGAAGAGTAATTTTGCAAACATATTCAAGTTTATGTAAGTTGTAGGAGCATGTTTGTACATATGCAGTTTGTTTATAGCAATTTTATTTGATTTTTGGTATGTGGATTCCCATATTTTCCATTGATGTCAAAGGGGGAGAGTGAGATAGTGAAAAATGTAATATTCATCTCAGGGGGAGTTATGTTTTGAAGTGTTGAAGGCTGACAGTGTATTCATGTTGGTATTGATCTGACACTTAGTCATTTTTCACTAAGTG
Organism: Sequoiadendron giganteum; assembly: GCA_007115665.2. NCBI lineage: Eukaryota > Viridiplantae > Streptophyta > Pinopsida > Cupressales > Cupressaceae > Sequoiadendron > Sequoiadendron giganteum. The sequence continues at coordinate 230,176,489 of CM021110.1, read as the reverse complement.
TTTCCATCAATGCCAAAGGGGGAGATTGTTGGCAAGAGACACTACAAATTTCATCTGGTGTTGTCATTGATGGAAACCCTAGTCAATGATTTGATTTTCACTTCAATAGTTTCTTATACCGAAAGCCAAATCGAAGAAATGTATTATTTGTCAAAGCTAGAATAGGGTATCCGAAGAGTTGTGTTTTTTTGATTCATATGCAATTATCTGTTATCATTTTGAGTTGTGGATCTCAAGGAAGGTTTTTCGATGTATGAACTATGTTATCCTTCAATCATAGAGCCTTGTATTGATTTGTGTGCAAGTTAGAAGATCCATCTGATTGATTTTCTATCTAACAGTGCAAGAAGGTCGACTAAGTGAATATAGCATGTTGTGGATCTTCATGGGGTAATTTTTTGAAGTGATTCATGCTCGAACATGTTTTTTTTGTGGGAAACACAAGGGTAGACAACTAAGAGAGGGGGTGAATAAGTTGTCACAAAGTTTCAAAATTATTAAACGTATTAACATTTATTCTCATATTTGATTAGTAATAGTGAAAGCATGAATAAACAACACATTAGAAACACACATAACACCAAGAATTTTGTGTGGAAACCCTATTAGGGGAAAAAACATGGTGGAGGTTAATCCACAAGTTAGACCCTATTAAAATTATAATAATAAATGAGGAATGCACATGCATTCAGGCACATTGCCTAGAGCTCACTGCTTAAAGGAAGACTCACTGTCTTACAAAAAAAATTCAGATTAAATCCATATGAAGAATTTGAACTGAGAAAGTAGCATCTGCTAATGCCTGAGTATAGTTTTGGTTAAGAAAATGAACAATTCTTCACTCTTCTTCACTCTTCTTCACACTCTTCTCTACTTTCGAATGATCTAAACCTTATTCGCACATAACACTCACACACTTGACATTGCACACACATCTCAAATGAAGAGACAATCACTTATATATATCCACAACAAGAAATTACATTGCTTCATGTTGGCTACAACATAGTAGAGACCCAAAACAATGTCCTTCAACACAAAACACCTTCAAAGATTCTTCCTCGGAGATCCACAACATGCTTCAACCACCTTGTCGGCCATGAACATAAAAAATATGAACACGCAACAGAAAAACATTAGATCATGAGCACAAAAATTAATGTGGATGTGCAACCCAGATAGAACATGATCTAGAAACATCCATGAAAACCACAATAGCATACACAACAACTCAGATTACCAGAATCACATTATCTTCTTCCATGAAAACTAGTTACAATAGCAAAATAGTTGTCGAAACACAAAAAATTATTACTTGCTCAAATCTTCATGTGCACCTCTAAAAATTACGAAGTAGAAACTCGTTAGTCTTGAAAAAAAACCCTTTGATCCGCAACGTCTCACCATTAACATACTGAAATTTCCAAAACACTAATCTTCACTGCTTCATAGACAACCTGTAACATATTTTATTACAATTTTTTCAATATCCTCAACATATATAGTCTCAAAGACATTAATGCTAATAGTGTTGACATTATGACAACCACATATCAAAAATACAATCACAACATCCAACAATATCCCCCTTTGGCATTGATGGCAACACATGATGTGAAAAACACCATCAACACAACTAACTCTTCTCCAACAATCTCCCCTTTTTCACATTACTCTTCTCCCCCTTAGTTCTTCCAAAAAATTTCACATTGTTCTTCTCCCCCTTTGACATCAATGGAAAAGATACACAAGATTTGAACCACATATCTGAATCATCTGACTACTCCACCTGAGTAGTAGCCACCACCACATCAATCTAAATCAAGATATGACTATGAAGTGCACGAATTGATGCAATGTATTGCATCTTAGTCCTGATTAGGAGGGGTAATCACCCCTAACTTAACTCTGAGATACTCAAAAGTATCCTTAGGAAAAGGCTTAGTAAAGATGTCTGCAATTTGTTCCTTAGTAGGCACATACTTCAGTCTGACTTCCTTATCACTCACTTTGTCTATCAAAAAGTGGTACTTGATAGATATATGCTTGGTCTTTGAATGCAACACCAGATTCTTAGAAATGTTTATAGCACTTGAGTTATCACAGAATATGGAAATAGGTTCATCATATACAACTCCGATATCTTTCAACATCTACTTCATCCACAATACTTGAGTACAATTGTTAGCAGCAACAATATATTTTGCCTCTACAATTGACAAAGAAATGACATTCTACTTTTTACTTAACCATGAAATCAACTTCTTTCCCAAGAAAAATGCACCACCACTAGTACTTTTCCTATCATTCACATCTCTTTCCCAATCAGCATTAGTAAAGGCACTTAAGGTAAGATCATCATCTTTAGGATACCATAGGCCAAAATCAACCGTTCCTTTCAAGTATCTAAAAATTCTCTTCACAACAGTCACATGAGATTCCTTAGGATCGGCTTAAAATCTTGCAACAATAGATACAACATTCATGATGTCCGGTCTAGTTTGAGTCAAATAAAGCAATCCACCAATCATTGATCTGTATCTAGTCTGATATTCCTTTAGAGAATTATCTTGTGTCAACTTACATCCAATCACCATGGGTGTGTTGACTGGCTTTGAATCTTCCATACCAAACATCTTTAGTCATTCTCTCACATACTTGGATTGGGATATAAAGATTCCTTTATCTAACTGAGTAATTTTCTATCCCAAAAGGAATTTTAACTCTCCAATCATTGACATCTCAAACTCATTATACATCTCATTAGAAAACTTTATTCACAAACCATCATCTCCTACAAAGATGATATCATCAACAAAGACTTCCATAAACAAATATTTATCATCATCAATCTTGAGATACACATTACTATAAGTAGTACCTTTGTTAAATCCAAGCTTCAACAAATTTTTGTCCAATCTGGCATACCAAGCTCTAGGGGCTTGTTTGAGTCCATACAATGCTTTCTTCAACTGACATAACATATCTCCCTGATCAGTCAATTGAGATCCACTAGGTTTCTCAATATACACCTCTTCTTCTAATTCACCATTTAGAAATGTTGACTTGACATCCATCTGATAAAATTTCTAGTTTTTGTAAGCAACATAAGCAAGAAATAGTCTCACAGCTTCAATTCTAGCAATAGGAGAAAAAGTTTCTTCAAAGTCAATTCCTTCCATATGAGAGTATCCTTTTCATACCAATCTTGCTTTGTTTGTGATAACTTCACCTTGTTCATTCAGTTTGTTTCTAAAGACCCATTTAGTTCCAATTATATTTTTGTCTTTAGGTCTAGGAACAAGAATCCATGTATTATTCTTCTCAATTTGCTATAGTTATTCTTTCATTGCTTCAATCCAATGTTCATCTTTGCATGCTTCATTGACATTACTTGGCCCAGCCTTTGAAATCAAACATTATTGTTCTGCAATTCTTCTCCTAGTTTGGACACCTTTTTTCTTATCTCCTATAATCTAATTTTTTGAATGATTTAATCTCACATACCTTTGAGTCTTATAATGTTCTTGAGTTTTAGGCTCTTGTGATGTCTCTTCTATTCTTTCACTAGTCTCTCCTTCTCCTTGATCTTCTTGATTCACCAAAATGATCTGAACTTGATTCTAAGTTTGACTGTTGTTAGTAATATCATTCTGATCATCAAAATCATATCCATAGGTTCTGGAGGGTCTAGCAATGTCTTCATCAACCTTAAAATTTGAACTTTCAACCATTTTCTTCAATCTCTTGTTGTAGCTCTGGTAAGCCTTACTCTTAATAGAATAACCAAGAAAGATTCCTTCATCACTTCTAGCATCAAACTTTCCTATATCTTCATCCCTTCTGATTTAGCATTTACTCCCAAAGATTTTGAAATATCTAATAGTAGGCTTATGACCAAACCATAGCTCAAAAGGAGTCTTACCAGTATTACCTTTGATTTGTACTCGATTGAGGATGTAAACAATAGAACTCACAAGCTCTCTCCAATAGATATGAGGGAAATTTCCTTTAAGAATCATAGTCCTAGCAACAACTAGAACTATCCTACTCTTCCTTTCCACAACTCCATTTTGTTGAGGGGTCCACAATGTAGATAATTGTCTCTTTATCCCATGCTCTTCACAAAAAGAATCAAACTCACCGAAAGTGAATTCACCACCTCTATCTGATCTCAAACACTTAATCTTCAGACTTGTCTCTATCTCAACCATAACCTTAAAGATCTTGAACTTCTCTAGAGTTTCAGATTTATCCCTTAAGAATGTAACCCACATCATCCTAGAGTAATCATCAATAAGCAACATGAAGTACCTGTAACCTTGTAGACTTCTAATTCTAGCAGGACCACACAAGTTAGTATGCACAAGCTTCAACAGTTTATTTGAACAATGTTGTTTGCTCAAAAATGAAATTTTAGTTTGTTTTCCTAACTAACATTCCTTGCATATGACATTAGTAGGCTTCACCAACTTAGTAAGATCTCTCACAACCTATGAGGAACTTATCTTGATAATATTGTCAAAGTTTACATGACATATTCTTCTATGCCAAAAATAAATTTCTTCAAATTGAGAAATTAGAAAACTTTTAATAGCAACATTCAGATGAAAGGTGTTATCTTTTTTTTAGTACCTGAAGCAATCACATTTCCTGAACTTCCCAATATGCTACACTTTCCATCTTTGAATTGAAGATTGTATCCCTTGTCAACCATTTGTCCAACACTCAAAAGATTATGCTTCAAACCTTCAACATAAAGAACACCACTAGTATTATGCTTACCATCAAAATAAATACATCCTCTGCCATGGATTATACCACCATTGTTATCACCAAATCTTACAACACCACCATCATAATTTTCAAAGCTTATAAATTTAATTTTATCACCTATCATGTGACGTGAACATCTTCTATCAATTACCCATTCATCTTTTTCTTCAACTTGAGCAGTTAGAGCTTTCTCCACATTTGTACAACTAGTAGATTCAGTAGACACAAGATTATTTTCCTTGATAGCAATAAATATAAACTCATCTTCTTTTACATTCCCTTTGTCAGATTCATCATCTATCACACCTTCATTAGCAGCATAATAACAATTCTCTTGAAATTTAGGCTTGTAAGGTCTTGGCTTAGGAACTCTTAATAGACACCTTGATGCAAAATGACCTATCTTATTACAGGAAAAACATTTTATAGGAAAAATTCCTTTATACTTACCTTCTCCTTTGGCTTCCCTTTTGACAATAAGTGCTTTAAGCTCATTCATTTCTCTTTCTTCTTCTTCAATCTGTCTCATTTCTTCCTCATACTTGAATACCTTTCTAAAAGAAATTTCACCTGGATCATATCTCTACCTGTCTCTCCCAGAAGTAGTAGCTTTAAATGAAGATTTTGTCTTAGGAGGGGAATCACCGAATTCACTCAACTCAAAAGCAGTAGTTTACCAACCAACATATCTCTGGTTACATTTGTCACAGTCCAGAGCTCATCAATAGTTGTAGCTTTAACTTTGTATGCAGTAGGCATGAATCTAAGCACTTTAGCAACAATATCTGATTCATCTAATTGTCCACCAACACATCTGATGCCACACACAAGTTCATTCACTCTTTTTATGAAAGTAGCAATATTTTCATCATCACCCATTTTCAACATTTCATATTTCCCTTTCAAAATTTGTAGTTTAGCAATATTTAAATTTGCATCATCTTCATACAAGGTTTCCAAATTTTTCTAGATCTCATAAGTAGTCTTCAGCTCCATAATATTCATCATCTCAGAATCATTCAAAGCACTCAACAATGCTTCCTTAGCTCTGATATTATATTCAACATCCCTGATCTCGACTGTAGTAGTAGGACCATTTTGAGGAATAACATACCTATTAATTGTAATGTTCTAGTAGGATTCCCCAATGCATCTTAGATGACACTCCATTTGAGTCTTCCACATAGAATAATTTGTTCCATAAAATCTCAGACTATCCTTCTTATATTTCACCATCCCGGATCACCTCAAGCTGTTAAAATTATTCCAAGGAACTTGCTCTGATATCAATTGTTGGCAACACAAGGGCAGATAATTGAGAGGGGGGGTGAATTAGTTCTCACAAAATTTCAAACTTATTAAACTTATTAACCTTTGTTCCTAGATCTGATTAGTAATAATGAAAGCATGAATCAACAATACATCAAAAACACACATAACACCAATATTTTTGTGTGGAAACCTTGTTAGGGGAAAAACCATGGTGGAGGTTAATCCATAAGTTATACCCTATTAAAAGTATAAGAATAAATAAGGAATGCACATGCATTCAAGCACATTGCCTAGAGCTCACTGCTCAAAGGAAGACTCACTGTCTTACATAAAACATTCAGATTAAATCCATCTGAAGAATTTGAACTGAGAAAGTAGCATCTACTAATGCCTGAGTACAGTTCTGGTTAAGCACATGAACACTTCTTCACTCTTCTTCTCTCTTTTTCACACTCTGATATGCTTTCAAATGATCTAAACCTTATTCACACATAACACTCACACACTTCACATTGCACACACATCTCAAATGAAGAAACAATCACTTATATATATCAATGACAAGAAATTACATTGCTTCATGTCAGCTTCAACAAAATAATAGAATGAATGCAAACTATTGGTCCAAAACAATAAATATTATTAATGCACATCAACCAAGGTCAACTACAATATAGAAGAGACCCAAAACAATGTCCTGGAACAATAAAAACCTTCAAATATTCTTCCTCAGAGATCCACAACACGCTTCAACCACCTTGTCGGCCATGAACATGAAAAATATGAACATGCAAGAGAAAATATTGGACTGCGAGCAATTAAAAATTAATGCGGACATGCAACCTAGATAGAACATGATCTAGAAACATCCATGAAAACAACAATAGCATACACAACAACTTAGATTACCAGAATAAAATTATCTTCTTCCATGAATACCAGTTATAGTAGAAAAGTAGTTGTCAGAACACACAAACTTATAACCTGCTCAAATCTTCATGCGCACCTCTGAAACTTACAGATTAGAAACTAGATAGTCTTGAAAAAAACCATTTGATTTGCAACATCTCACAATTAACATACTGAACTTTCCAACACTTTGATCTTCACTGCTTCACAGACAATCCGTAACATATTTTACTACAATTTTCTCAATATCCTCGACATATACAGTCTTAAAGACATTAATGCTAATAGTGTTGACATCAATGACAACCACATATCAGAAATACAACCACAAAATCCAATAGTTTTGGGTCCTCACTATGTTGCGGTCGACTTTGGTTGGTGCGCATTGAAAATTATCTATAGATTGAGTCGATGGTTTGTAAATATTTTATGTTTTATTGAAGCCGACATGTGGTTGGTTAAATATTTAGTTGTGGATATATATATAAGCAATCATTTATATCATTTGGATGTGTGTGCAAAGTGAGTTGATGTGTGTTGTGAAAGTCAAAAGGATTGCAAAGTGATTCTGCACAGTTTCACTTGTGCATAAAAGGATTTGTGTAGCGAATTAAAGAGGACAGAGCAAAAGAGAAGAATTAGACAAAAGGTCAAGAATGCGATTGATGTGCTTAAATGGAACTATACTCAGGAATTAGCAGATGCTACTTAATATTTCATCAACTCTAGTAGTTTTCTAGAAGTGATTGTAAGACAACAAGTCTTCATTTTGTATTTGAGCAGTGAGCTCTAGGCAGTGTGCCTAAATGCATGCTCATTCCCATTTGTAAACACTTATATTTGAGTATACTCATATTGTGGATTGGCCTTCCACCGTGGTTTTTCCCCTAACAGGGTTTCCACGTAAAAATCCTTGTATTATGGTGTTGTGGTTAATTTCTTTGTGTTCTTGCATCTTTCTTTTTGTTCAATTCTATAAGTGGTTAGATTTTGCAGAACACTGATTCACCCCCTCTCAGTGTTCCTTGATTCCAACACTCTGTCTCTGATGTCTTTTGTTTCCCTTCTTATATTTCTCTCTTCTTTGCTTGAGTTGTCCCTCGTATGTGCACCAATGCCACTTTCACAATGCTTCAATTTCCAAATAGTGCATTCGTTACCAACAAATCCTTTCTCAAAAATCCTAGTAAGCTTTTACAAAAATCGCATTCTCGACTTGGACCCCTAGCGGAACGTGTTTCCTTCATCATGGGTTCGCAAAGAAAGAACTTGAGAACTTTCCTCTAAGGAGGGAGAAAATTTTTCTCACCAAAGAAGTCTCAACCTTCCCCTCATGAGGGGGTATCTCCTTCCTTTTAAATTCCTTAATGAAGTGAACATATTTCGAAAGGATTCCTTGATGATGAATTGATTTGAGAAAAAAAGTCTCTTTTATAATTTCAAACAACATGTCCCTTGAGTGGGCCCCTTTTCTTTTGAAGGGTTCTTGAGGGACCCCTTTGAAAGCCTTTTGATTTCCTGATTGTTTGCATGACTGTTTGCCTATTTTCTTACGTGGCTACTTTGTGTTCTTTGGCATGTTTTATTTGTAGATTAACATGTTGCTTTGCAGGTGCACCTGTAAAGCCGCTTTCTAGTCTGACTCTATGGAGTCCCATTTCTAATGGGTGTCCTTCATGAGAGAGAACTTGGGGGATGCATTTTTGTACGTCTTCGGGTTTGTAAGGTGCTTACTACACTAGGCTTCCTTCATGAGAGAGAACTTGGTGCCTGCCTTCTTCCAGGTTTGCAAGCCTATGATATGCTTACATCCTACAAGATTTGTCCATCATTGGTCTTAGGGAAATATATCTACTTTTTACAACTTCATAGTTCTATAGGGCTATGGAGTCCTTTTTTTTGAAACTCCCTAGGGATAGTGACTGTGTAGTCCTTTGCTTGCCCTACACTTTTGTGTTTTTCAGATTGTGGCCTATTTCCTCGACAGTTCAGGTATGCATTTCTAACCCTTCGATCTAATTTACCAAGAACTCATCAATACTTGTTCTCACTAAAGTGGGGGAAAATGTATAGGAGTGAATTTGCACCCCTTAGGAAAATTCCCCTTTCACATAGCCTCACCTTAGAAAATCAAATCCGAAGGTGAAATTCCACATCACCCACCCGCCTTCCATCCACTTGGCATTTTTCTTGTGCATCAGTGAGAATATTTTTTGTGGATGCACATGTGGTGTGCGGATGTATGCGTGGCACTCTACCATCCTTGATTGATTCCTACGTCTGAAGTTGGTCGAGACATTACACACCCGATTGGGGCCAAATTTTAACATCCCTCTTTGACCAACTAAATCAAAAATGGATTATTCTTGCTCATTCTACCTTCAAATTCATTCATCTCACTTTCACTTCAACTCTTTTCACTCACATTCGATATTCTACAAATTCAATCACTTCATTTTTTTCACTCTCAAGTAGCATTCCAACACTCCATTGTGAGCATTCTAACAGCTCTGAAGCTCCATCAACTCCAAATTACAAGTGTGAGGCAAGCCATAGAAGTGTGGGATTGGATTCTTGTGAGACCCCCTTTCATCACTGCTATGACTATGGTGACTTTTCCAAGTACATTCCTTTCATTCTCCTTCCAATGGCTAGTGAGATTTTGGGTGGAGGTGGTAACACTCCACTCCTCTCCTTTTTGTTTTGATTAAGTAGCATAGTATTGTTTTGTAGTGTTCAATGCAATCTTTACTTTCTACTTCCTTTATCACATATTCTACTCTGTTGTTTTTTGGCTATCTATGGATGTGGAAACACCAAAATGGGGGTCAAATTGAGGTAGACCCCTATATAGCCCCAAAATTTTTCCCCTTCTTTTTTGTGTAGGTGGATGTATGTGTGGAGGTAGATGGAAAACTAGCACTTTTGTGAGATTATCTTTGTCACCCTAACTTTTATTTATTTTCTTTATCATCTTCATCTTTACTTTCATTCTATTTTTCCTATCAAGATTGACCAGTTAGGCCGCTAGTAGGTTTTTTGATTTTTCTACTGTACTTCATGTTTTCTGGTCATACGGATTCCAACACACCAGAGAGATGATAGTGTGTCGCATTTTAATCCTAGAACCACACTATTGTCCTCAGATAGAGAGCTATTTGAGGTGCAGTATGAACTCCAAAAACTAGCTCGCCTAGCTTAAACTTGAAATTCGGGTCTGAAAAGTGAAAAAAGTACTACATGGTGCTCTTCATTCTTGATCTCCATCCTTTTAGAGTGAGGTAAGTTAGGGTAGCCCTCCATTCTTGGCTCTCCATGACCTGGAGCCTTGACGTGGTTGGTCCCCCTCTCTTATAGTTACATCACTTGTATGGGTGATAAAGATTATTTGGAGAGGACTTGGAGAATTTTGGAAAGGAAGGCAAGGAATTCAGTGTTTGCTACAAATTATTTGAAGTCTGTAATGAATTCAAATTTGGGGATGCCCTCTGAAGTGAATTCAAAAGTAATTTGAAATCCTAATTACATTACATAAAATCTATAGCTTTTCGATTGGCAACTTACAATAGTTACAATCTACTAATCTTAATAATGTTCTTTTACAATCTTGCCACTGTTTTGCTTCATAATGTGTTCAAGCTAAATATAATAAAACTTGGGTGTCAATGCCAAAATATAATTTCCTAGAGCAATTTTGATAAATTTTCAATGAAAGCACAAACTGTTCTTGTGCAAAGTAAACATGTGCTAGATTTACCCACACATCAGACATCTGAACAAAGATGTTTCCTACAACAACTTCTTGTACATGTGTAAAAATTTCCTTTACAATATCAAATTGACCCCTTTCAGCTATCACAATAGCTTCCCTATTTACAACATAAAAATTTCCTTGTCTCTGTGCCAACACTTTATAGTGGTTACCCGATTTACAGAATAAACATTTTCACTACAAGCGCAAACTATCCTTATGCAAAGTAAACATGTGCTAGATTTACCCACACATCAGGCATCGAAACAAAGATGTTTCATGCAAAATTTTATTGTACTTGTGTAAAAATTTCCTTTACAATATCAAATTGGTCCCTTTCAGCTAGTACAATGGCTGCCCCATTTGCAACATAACATTTCCTAGTCTCTATGCCAACACTTAAGTGGCCCCTTTTATGACATTAATATCCTCTCGAGTTATTATTATACTCCTATTTTGCAAGAGAAAAATCCCCAAGGCCCATGGGAAATGAATGATGAGGATTTGAATTTCAACTTCGTTTCATTTCGAAAAGGGGACATTACATTGTGCAAGATTTGTTTAACAACATAATAATTTAATCCACCTATTTGGGACTGTAAAATAAAAAATAGATGAGTTAATCTATTTTCAGTTATAGGTTCTTTTAATCTATAATCTAATAGAAATATAAAGAATAATACATTGAAGGACACAAAAAATGTTGTAAAATAAAGACTAAAATAGGTTGCCCATAAAAAATAAGAAAGAGGAAAAATGAAAAGATAACATACAAATGTTTCATTTGAGGTTTTTGATAAGATCTCATTTAACTATGTCAAATGTATTTGGAAGGGACAAAGCATATTTGATTGAATAAAATTTTGAGTTAGCTTATCCATCGTCATTGTATGCATCATCTTCTCTTGGTGTATTGTAGAAATAAATTCCAAGAGAAGATGGTGCATACAATGGTGATAGATAAGCTACCTCAAAATTTTAGTTAATAAAATATGATTTGTCCCTTCCAAATCCATTTGACATAGTTAAATGAGATCTTATCAAAAACCTCAAATGAATCATATATATGTTATCTTTTCATTTTTCCTCTTCCTTATTTTTAATGGGCAACCTCTTTTAGTCTTTATTTTAAAACATTTTTTGTGTCCTTCAATGTATTATGATTTATCTTTCTATTAGATTCTAGATTAAAAGAACCTATAATTGAAAATATATTAATTCATCTATTTTTATTTTACACTCCCAAATAGGTGGATTAAATTATTTTCTTGTTAAATAAATCTTGTACAATGTAATGTCCCCTTGTTGAAATGAAACTGTTGAAACTCAAATGCTCATCACTCATTTCCCATGGGCCTTGGGGATTTTTCTCCTGGAAATAGGAGCTAGGTTTGGTTAAATCTCAGGAAGCCTAAACATCATCATCATATGGATCATCTTCTCTCTGACTATTTTTGTAATGGTTCATCATCTTCAGAATTAGAGTATGCATGTCTCCTTCATGATTTTGTTGAAACTAGAGAATTTGTCTTGCCATCATCAAAGTCTTCTAGACCTATAGATTCAAGAAGATCTTGAGAATTTTTTGCATCATCTTGTGCCTTATCACTCATACAATTTTCCTCATCTTCCATGGCAACATCAGGTTCCTCCACATAAGAATCATAAGCCTTGTGGTCCTTATCCTTCTTATTTTTCTTCTTTTCATTCTTTTGTTTCTTCTTAGACTAGCCAACCTCATCATCGTCATCATGTCTATCCTTACACTTACTCTTCCATAATTCCTTCACATGTTCAAATTGTTCCTCTTTTTGCATCAATCATCAAATTTATTCCTCTTTCTTTCTTCTTTCCATCTGAATCCTTCATTCTTCACCAATTTTTCATTTTGCTTCATCAGCCAAGACAAGCTGGAGTACTACTTTAATTGTTTCTTTTGTTTTAAGCTAGTTATCTATTTTCAGTTCCATGTTTCCAAGCATACATAAATCATTTGATGAGTTTTTATCCACCTTAAATACATCCCTAATCAATTATAGGATTAGTTGGATCTCATTCTGAGCTTGAGCCATGGCTGCAAGATGTAGATATGCATCCACATAAATAGGAAACTTGAACAATATTAGCCTGTATAAAAGATTTGTTTTTTCAATATCTTGCAATTTTTCAAACAACCTAGCAAGATTAAATAGTGTTGTGACTTTATCCCATGGTAACTCAAGTGAAAAACCATCTTCTTCTAGTCTATGGAAGAATTCCATGTCCTTAAAGTGCACAAAAAAATTGTTGAATTGACACTGGGGCTTTTATTTATGAATTCAACCCAAATGCCATTTCCTAATGCCTCCATAAAAGTTTGTTGAGCTAACTCTAGTTCATCACTCTCAAAATGAAGAACCTCAATGTTGTTTAACAATTCAATGGGTACTTCTTCTCTTCTCTTCTTCAGAAGAAAATTTGTTGTCTTAAGAGAAACTAAGGTTGCACTGGGGTCTATTGATATTAATAACTCACCCATCTTGATGAATGCATGGGAATCATGTGGATCTATGTGAGATTCCTTTCTTAAAATTTCCAAGGCCTTCTCTACCTACCCTTGTTGAGAATATATATGGTCTAAAAATTTTAAGCTCTCATAGTTCTCAGGGTGGACCTCCAAAACCTTTTCAAAATTTGAGAGAGAACTCTTAAAATCTCCCAACCTCAATTGAACCTGCCCACAAAATCCTATGGCCTTTGGCTTTCCTTGACTGATGGCATGTAGTAGCGACCAGTGGTGTCATAATCAACTTTACTATGATAAGATCATGCAAGATTATAATATGAATGAGGTTCAATGAGAGGGTGGTCAATTGAAACAAGAGTTGTCTTAGTCAACTGTTCCACAAGAAAATGTTGCCTTGTGAAGATAAAATAGTTTTCTAAATGATTCAATGTCATTGCACAGTACGAGTATAATTCAAAGGCTCTAGGAATATTTTCCATTCCTTCTTGAACACTACCTTTTTTACTAACTATGAGAATCCTATAATGAAAAAATTCACAAAACTAACCACAAATTTTTTTCCCCATTTCAAAGAGAAAAATTGCCAAAAAATGTGTTCAAAACTTGCAAAAAATGCAAATAAGATCACGTTTATTTTAATGCCAAAAAATCCATGAGACCATAGCTTGTTGCTTACTATTATGCTTTGATAGATTCTTTCAAGCATCCATAGCTTGTTTTAAATCACATGTTTTAGGCTTTTAGCCATAGCAGCAAGGCAGTGAACTATTTGATAAAATGCTTTGGTAGACATGTATGAAAAATGTGGTAGCATAGACAAGGCAATGAACTTTTGAAAAAATGCCTCAAAGAAATGTGGTCTCATGGTGATGGAATTCCATGAAGAATGCCATGACTAGAAAATTGTTATGGATTTTCATGGAATTTCATCACCATGAGACCACATTTCTTTGAAGCATTTTTTCGACTACTTCACTACTTTGTCTATGCTATTGCTTACTATTATGATTTGATATATTTTTTCCAAGCATCCATAGCTCATTTAGAAGCACTTGTTTTAGGTGTTTAGCCATAGCAACAAGGTAGTGAACAATTGATAAAATTCTTTGGTATACAATATGTATGAAAAATTTGGTAGCATAGACAAGACAATGAACTATTTGAAAAAATTCCTCCAATAAATGTGGTCTCATGGAATGACATGACAAGCAAATGAAATTGGAAGTTGCTCCTAGTTTTTAGTTATGCAATTTGAATTAATTACATAACTTCTTAGGTTGAATTTGTAAAAACTATATTGTAATTGAAATTTTGTCATCTATCAGTATCTAGTTATTAGTTATGCAATGTGAAGTAATTACATAGCTACTTAGGTTGACTTTGTAAAAACTATATTGTAATTAAAATTTTGTCATCTATCAGTATCTAGTTATTAGTTATGCAATGTGAAGTAATGCTTTGAATTTGAAAGATGTGCAATGCACTATAATCAACAATGCAGATGATTATGATGATGTTTTGTCACCTTAATTATCCTGTCACCTTAAGAGGTTAACTTGTCACCTAAACATTGGTTATATGTATGGTGTAACTTTATATTGAATGTAATTCATTCTTCTTAGTTTTCTTACTTTGGTTGAAATTATTTTTTTCTATTTAGAATATATTTTCTTGTATGTCCTATATGTTTTCTAGATGCTAGACTTTTCTTGTATGTCAAGACTAGATGATAGCTTTAGTTTGTAATATAGCTTCTAGCCTCCACATGCATTGAATATAATTGTGTGAAGGAAACAATAATGAACATCTATGATTTAATAATACATATAGATATCTTTATATTAGGTGAACTAAGCCTCCTCATTACAAAAAATAAATGATCTCTTAGGTCTGATTGAAATTGAAAACTAAAATGAAGAGAGTAAAATTAGAAAATTGTTCAATATTTTCAATAAAATGATATCTAAAATATTGCATTCATAATATACCCCTATATTCCAACCTAAAATACATAAAAAATCCAATACCACAATTTGAGACCACAACTTATTATATCATACATAGTATTATGAACAAATAATTGATACCAATTCATAATATACCCCTATATTCTAACCTAAAATAAAAAAAAAAATCAATCATACACAGTATTATCAACAAATAATTGAGACCAAAATTCAAGCACCAGATTAAATCTTCTTGTCCACTGATTGCTTCAAATATATATTACAATATAACATAAGTCTCCTCATATATTTTTTTATAAATTCCAATGATGATGATATCAAAATTCAGTCTTGGTTTCTCTTTTATAAGAGAAGAAACAAGCTTCAGACTATTACAAAATATGGCATGTTTTCAAAATTCATGCTTCGTATAAACTAAACTAAACATTAGTTTTTCTTAAAACATAAAATAGAGAAAGTAGATGACTAATGAAGTCCGCAACACTCATGACACCATAGTCTATTAATCTTTGTAAGGAGCCCATGATCACTAAAGATCTATTTAAGGTTCTTTCTCCATATTAGTTTATTTGAATTTTTGGTTCTTCCACTATGACAACCCCAAGGCCTACTGTTCGGGAGGACCCAAATACTTTTGCTCCCATTTGTACAATGTATAATCATGTGGCCATTTGTATTCTTGAATTTTCAATATATTTTCAAGGTGAATCTTCCATCGAATGTATAGTAACACCTTGGCATCCATGATAAACTTAGAATATCCAACATCCAACACTATTACTCCATCCATGATTAAGTCGAACCTATCAAGAATCAACTCACCATCCTTTTGTATGTGAGTGATGCAATGTGGAAAAATTTGGCCAAATTCACTCTCCCATTAATTGAGGTCCTTCAATTGGTCATCATATTTTAATATTTTTGTCACAAACCACTGCTTTAGAGTATGAAATGAATCTATTCTTATTCTGATATTTTGGTCCTCTCCTTATATATATTGGAATTTATCTATAACTATTTTGGCCATCTGCTCTGTAGGTTTTAATGCTACAAGAGCCTCAATACTCCTCTATAAGACTCCGCACAAGGTTACCAATGTGTGATGTATGGGCTTCCAGTTCTTAAAAAGGGGATCCAGTATGGGTACATGTGTTTTTATCTGATCAATTTCCTGTGTCAATGAGTTGTAGTAATCATACACACTTTCCAACTTATCCACAATTAGCTTTATCCTATGCTCGAAGACCTTCTCTAAAAAAATATAGATTTTCTTTTTCACTCCTTCCTTACCCTCATTATTGGATTTCTTTAACTCTTCAATCTCCAATCTAAGAATGCTCACTTGTTCAATGGAAGCACTTTCTATATCAATTGGTGGAGCAGGAGGAGGCTGGTATAACATTATTTCCTTTTCTATGAGGGGCCTTCTCCTTTCAATTGTTCCTTCAACTTCACATTTTCCATGAAAAATTTATTCACTTCATCATTTAAAAACTTTTGTTCCTTTTCACACTCTCCCAATCTAGCTTCCATCTCCTTAATGCCAGCTTAGATGAACATAGCTGAATGCATTGTCATGGTTGCAGCTTCTAGAGGAGATGTATCCTTTAATGTTTTCACCATAGTTGTCCCTTTCATTTCTTACACTACATCTAGTAACCTTGGTTTTTGTGTACTCTTTTGTTTGGCCCAGAATGCCAAGGTTTCAATCTTAGGGTTTTACCCTATGACATTTACCCTTTCATCTTAGTCAAACTCAACAATCAACATTGGGTCTTCCAGTGTTCTCAATTGATCAAATAATTTTTTTTCTTTAATTCCATACCAAGTACAATAAGTATACTGCTTTTCAAAATAATCTCTTTAGCCTCTTGTGGGGGCTGACATTAATATTATCAATTCTTAATTCATTAAAATTTTGGGCTACTATCTAGTCATGCTGGGATTCCTCAGCTCCCATCTTATTTATTTCAACCCTCACTTCAAACTCTCTCATTTTCGTCTTAATCCAAAAGTCTTTAAATTTAGGGGTTTTGATAATTTAGGATCTTTCAAGAACTTGCGAGCTGCAACTACTCTGCCATCCTCATGCATTTCTCTTTATTCTTGTACCTCAATATCAGCTCTAGCTTTAGGCCTACAGTCTCCAGTTTCAATCATAGGTTGGTCCACTTCAACATCATCCTTGAAATTTCTTAACACATTAACTATTTATTATGTATCTCCAACCTCACTTATTTCATAGGAAACAAGTGGGCTTGTCTCTTCTATCTTTTGTTTTTTAGAAGGTGGTTGTTCAGGAGGTGATCCTAGAGAAGCATGAAATACTAAAACAATATCCGGAGTTGCTTCTATAATTACAATACCACTTAGCCTTTTGGGAGACAATTTGGTAGGTCTCCCCAACCCCATCTCCACTGTAGATAATTCATGAAACTTATCAATCATCATTTCAATCCTCTTGAGAGGATCTGCTTCCTCTACGAAATACCCCAAGAAATCACTGTTCTTCATCTTTCTTTCTTCCTCAAGCCTTTTCATAATTTACCATTTTCTCCTCTTCTCATATACCTCTTGATGAGTGAAACAATTTTTTATTACATCTTCTTCATAATCAATCTGGTGAGTAACCATAACCTTGGTAAGGATGGTATGTCTTACAAAATTCATGTGACCCTCAAGTTCAAAAGCTCTTTCCTTTCTAGACTCTAAAGAGTACCTTGCTTTTAGATAATTATGCAATTCTTCAAGTGTATCACATCTCACTGATATTTCCCCACATGTCAAATTGGGTATAAATGTACCCTTCCTTTGTTTATGCATGACATCCTTTTCCATCCATAGAATCTACCACATGAACTCTAAAAAGGCTAATTGAAGGGGGACATACTTTAGCAATATATGTGGGGCATGTGGGTATCCATAAATCTCGATTATTATGATATATGATAGAAAAAACCAATCACCAAAGCTATGAGTATGGCCTTGCTTAGGTTTCAAAGCCTAATGTCTTAATAGTTGTAGCACAAGTGTGTGTGGTCTTGGTGGTGGGTGGCCAATAACTCTCATAATTTTGTACACAAAGTCATCATGGAATATCACATAATTTTAATTCTCACATATATTTTCCCATATATAACACCACCGTTGCACTGTAAACAAATTACCTTGTTTGTCAATCTTACCCAAACACATCCTTTTGGTCCATCTATCTTTATTCTGGTTTAATATCAGGTGGCACAGAAAAGAATATTGCTTGAATTTCACTAGAAACAAATTGCCCTACTTGTCAATCTTACCCAAACACATCCTTTTGGTCCATCTATCTTTATTTTGGTATAATATCAAATGACACAACAAAGAAATTGATTGAATGTTATGGGGGATCTATTTTCCCTGACTTGTAGAAATCCTTCATGCAATGCTTTCTCAAGATATGAGGAAAAATCATATTCAATGTTTGTCTCAGGTTTTTGGATCCTCATAGCCATCATCATTAAACTACCTAGCATTCTTTCTTCTATATGTATCCCAAGTACTTGACAGAGAGAAAAGTAGGTTTTCTTGAAATAGTGTTGGAAATATGAGAGATCAAATGGTTTAGTAGCAAAAGGGGATATAGGAATCACCCTATTGTTCACACCCCTTTTTATGTAAATGGGGAGTTCATCACTTCTATGGGTTCTCCTCAATTTAGTATACTCTTCTTCACTTCTTTTCAAATCAATTTAATTCAAGGCTTGTTTGTTTAGGTCAAAGCATTCAATGATGGCTGCTTTAGGCAACACAACTAATGGTGAACCATTTGACAATCTCACAAACCTAGTAGTAGGATGATAAATCTGAGCCAATACTTTGATAAAATCTACATCTATAAAAACATTTGGGACAATTAACTTGGCCAAATCTAATGCTCATGGATTTGACACTGGAATATTTCCCTCCCTTTTGTCATAAAAGTACCAAGACAATTCCCACCTAGAGATAGGGCTAAAGGCATCTCTACAACCGGGAGCCACATCTTTAAAAAACTTTCTTAAATATTCTCTCAATTGATTCAAGGAGTATATCCAGGATATACTGTTGTAAGGACCTTTGTGGTGATGACCTCTTTTTAAAATTAGATTCTTCCTTTTTAGTTTTAGGTTCTTTCTTCTTGGGTGGCATGATGTTTAACTATCTTACTTATCCTATACTTCTGAAATGTAGAATTCCAAACAACCTTGTACTTGTAAAACTTAATTCATAGTTTAACTATCTTACTTCTCCTATACTTCTAAAATGCAGAATTACAAACAATATCGTACTCATAAAACTTAATTCACAAGGAGTTTTGTGCACTTACCCGAGTTACGATGGTTGCAGAGCTTAACCTCCTTGAACTCCCAACTCCCTACATGATAATTTTTGCAAATGAGTGTAAAGAGAATGCAAAATTATTGGTTTAATGGCTTCTAAGATCAATCATGTCAACATTAATATCAACCTTATGCTAAATATTTATCTCATAGTTCAAGTTTGAACATGCACCATTGATTTTACAAGATCAGAGGATTGATGCGATTCGTGCATTTAATACTACTTTATTGCCACCAATTTCTATAATTTCCATGGGATAGAGGTGTATACACCGCTATACCACATGCTTCTTTTCATTTCACCATGGGGTAGTGGGTTCCTTACCTCTATATCACAAGATTAACTTGTTTAACTCGTGGTATTGTGGTTTACATTAATGGTCACATATGCCTTATTGTCATACTACATGCTTTGTCACATCCTTCTATGGTATAGTGGTTCATACCACCCTACCACATACCTTTATGATATTCCTCGCGTGATGGTGGGTTACCTCGCTATACCACACCCTTCATTTTCCCTTCTCGCAGTATGGCGGTTTATGATGTATTTAAATTATCTCATACCACCCAATCACGTCCTCATCATAATACTTCCGCAATATGGTGGTAAATATCTTCATGTTGTCTGTTACACACCGATATCCCACCAAGGGTTCAAATTACTGCTGAGGGATCATGGTAACAAACTATTAAGGGATTTGGAATGTTTTTAGCTAGACACATTTTTTCTTAAGTATATATGATGAATTTTTGGATTTGTATAGGTCTTTCAGTGTCAGTTAGAACTAAAAAAATTATATGTTTGTTTACAGTGGGGATGCTCAGTCAAAAATAAAAAGGAATATAAGGGTCAAGGCTCAGGTCATGGAGCTCATGGTTAATTGTGATGATGGAACTACACAAAATTTTAAGCTTCTAACACACCTCATGATGAACTAGAGTATGTTTTTCCTTCATCCTTCATGTGTTATGTTTTTATGAGTTCTTTTATTGTGAATATATCCCTAAGGAAAATTTGTCTAATACTTGTAATTGTAAACATCTTCTTGGTTTTTGACTGTAAATTATTTTTAATCTGTAAATAAAATTCTATTTTAAGTTTCCATTTGCAGTTATCAGCAAATTGGAAAGTCAGCAGTTATCAACTTATGAACTCAATAAAGTTTTACTAATTCAAGTTGTTGATGTATACATTATTGTTTATTTGGAATTTAGGAAATAAAGATAAGGACTATAAGGTGCAAATTATATGATAGTGAATATCATAATGCTGAAATTCTAGTGACAAAATATGAGCGTGTGCATAGTGAAAAAGTGGCCAAGAATAATGAATATTTATTGAGTCTTGGTTTGATAAGCGGGAAAGTTGTAAATCCAGTAATTAGTATATTATTTTTTTAATAGTGTTTAATGAAATTTTATAGGAAAGAGATTTATGTATATAAGATATAATATGATATTTTTTGTTTTATAAGCAACAAAAAGAGTGTAAAGAAAATGTGGAGAAAAAAAAGGAAAGAAAAGATACAGTGCCACCATCTCATAGAAGCCAGTGATTTTGTGATTCAACAAATGTAGTTCATGAAAAAAATAGTTGTGATGATGTGCAACCTAGTATAGCACATGGTGATGTGTAGCCCAATATAACACATGGTGATGCGCAACATGATATAGCACATGGTGTTGTGCAACTTGATATAGCACATGGTGATGTGTAGTTCGATATAGTACATGGTGATGTGCAACATTGTGATTATCTCTTAGAACTAATTCTAAGAGAGATTATTGAAAAACATCAGGGAAAAGGAACAACAGGTCTACATTCTTTATTCAACATTAAGGGATACACTTGATGTGAAATCTATGGAGACCAATACTGATCTACCTACTCATACCACACCTGATGTGGCCAAGGAGCATGAAGTTACAGTTAATAAAAGTCATGAAGAGAGACCGCTTGCATCTGCTATGCCTCATAGTGCACCTGTTGCATCTATAAATTTTGATGGAACTGTTAGCAATTAGATATGCACCCTGTCAGATTTGCAAAAATTAGACTATCTGTTGCAACATTGAAACTCTTTCCAGACATGGGTGGTCTATAAGGAAAGAGAATCTCCAAAGTGATCTGGTTCTCCATATAATGATCCTATTCTAAAATCTTCTTGGGAAAGGGATAGAGAGAAAACATAACTTAAAACTTATGACTTTGAAATAATTTTAATATTGAATGATGAAATACTGACTATTCTGGATTTTCCTCACAAACAGTGTTCAAAAAACCAATAAAACTTCACAACCTCTCAAGAACAATTTCTTACATAAGTATTTTGCATGAAGGTCTATTCAAACCACAACATGCAACCTATATTTTTTGCACTTTTCTGCATCAAACTACAACCTAGGACATAACAAGGATTTCTTAAACTGAAAATCACAAGAATAACATCAATTAGACTATAAATGGACACAAAAAATGATAGGTAGGAATGTTGTTCTTTATTCACTGTAGGAGTATGCCAAAATAATCTCACTGAGTACAAAACAATTTCAGCTAAAAAATGTGTAAGAGCCAAAACAGACTGAACTAGAAAACCCTAAATTTTCTCCAAAGATATATGTCTCAAACCCTAATCCGAGCTCTTGAAAAAATATCAAGGAAAAGATCCCAAAAACTATGCAACAAGTCAACATAAAAGTGGAAAGTCACACTTTTTGCATGCATCAATTGTGAAGCCTCTAAAAAAAATCAAAAAAATGCTTTTAAAGCAAGAAAAACACCTTATCTCTCCAACAAAAAACCCAATTCCGGCCAAGAAGAAAAGTCAACCTTAACTACCAAAAATAGCAAGAAAACAAAGCAATTTGTAAAGCATTGCTTTAGTTCTTCTTTACATGATGCAATTTCTCTATTATTCCATTTTACAATTATAAGATTAAAAAATCTTTGCATATATGCCTTATATCTCCTTTACAAAGTTTGATTTTTCAAATAAAAAATCATAAAAATATACAACTCCTCACATATTTTAATCGTTTTCTCAAAAAACAATTAAAATAAATATTAATAAGCCTAGGTACTAACCCTAATCCTAAGGCATGCTATTCTCTCAATATCCTTCATGAATTTCATTTGATGTATATGCCTAAGGAAAAACAGTTTAATTAATTTCTAAAAATTAATCAAAGATGTCTAAGGCATGAAATACTTTATCAATTAGCATAAAGACTTAGAAAAAAACTCCTAGTCAAATGGTCGACCTAAACCATGAATGAGATTTCAGCCACATAGAAGGAAAAAGACCCTAAATTTGAATTAGGGCAAGCATGACAAAACCAAGGTGAAACCCTAAAAACACTTCATTTTGCATTTGACATTTCGAAAGAATGTTCTATTGAGAGGAGATGCACCACCATGCCTATGCTCAACCCTAGCTTGTGAAGGATTTGGAAACTTTAGACTCTCCTCCATTCTGGCCGACTTTTCTCCACTCTGGCTATATTCGGCTTCCAAGCAATGGTAAGTGCGACCTCATAGTTTTTTTGATAGCTCTTCTCATTTTTTGAAAACAAATGACAGGCCATAAGGCCGTGGCTTCTCCACCATTCTTCTTTGATTTCCTTTACATTTTTTCACTGTGCTTGCCTTGTTTCCACCTTGGGCACCATGAGAGGGCTCAATCCAAGCATTGTGAGCTCCAAAATGAACTAGGCATGGCCTATGAGATCTTGAACAACAACATAATTGGTAAGTTCTTCCTTGCTCATTGCTTCTGTATTTTCCTCCTTCACACCAAAACCCACGAGCTTTATTTTGAGAAAAATGGTTGTTATTTTAGAAGGAATGCAGGCCCATTGACTGGCCGTGCCATGATATTAAGCTACAACCTGTTTATTATAAAAAATATGTGTATTATCCTCCTCATAGGCTATGACATGATATTAGTTAACTGAGGACTCTCCATAATGAAGAAATACGAACTCCCAACATACCGTGTTTTGATTTCTGATTTAGAATGTAGAAACCCATGTGGGTATTCTGGAAACTACACCATTTTTTGCTAAATTTAAAAAACCCCCATATGGGTAACTGAAAAAGATGGTAAATCTGCATTTTGATGTAAACCCCATGTGGGTATCTATGTATATGAATAAAATGTGTTCCTTAGCAAAAATCTGTATGTGGGTTTTTTGGTATTTGTGAAGAAAAAAACATCTTAAATAAAACCCCAATGTGGGTATTCTCAAAATTTTGAAGAAAACTATATTTTAACCTGCATTTTCTGTTATATGAGAGCTCAAACATGGGATCACTATATAAAATCTTGCTTTCTGAAAAAACCCCACCTGGGTGTATAACATTCTGAGAACATATCTTATTGCTCTATAAAAAAAATAACCATGTGGGGAACTTAGATAATTGTAACCTTCCATTATTTTGATGGAAACTCGAGACTCTTCACATATCTCCATGCATTTTTATGCTCTATTTATTCTCGCAACAAAATCTTCAAGAATTTACCTGTTCTTGACATAACCCCATAACTTGCACTATTCACTATCATTGTTAAAAGATAGGACACTGTTGTTCCAAAACAAAAAAAATGAAACAACACTACCAGGCGAATAGTCTTAAAAAACAGCAAAACAGTATTCAAAATAGTAGCTCGAAAGAATGATAGATTGATAAATTTTACTAGAACAAGCTGTCTAATCAACATTCTTTTGTAATTTTCAATTCTATAGGTTGATCTGATTAAGCGGATTAAACCCATTGTTCACCTGTAGCTTTCAGAAAACATTTACCTAATTGTTATGAATTCACAGTTGGTTTAATGGCTTGATGGATAACTTTGCTTTACCCTCTCAGTTGCACTTCCTTTCTTGATGACTATGATGATTGCAATTACTATCTCGACCCTCTTGTAACATATAAGGGCAGCATGCTAGGCTCTACCCTTGTGGGAGCTCGTTTTCCCCCACATGCTTGGTCTTCGAAGATAAATAGCTACATGGCTTTTCCTATACCTACACAAGGAAACAAACAATGTTCGCATAAAAAAAACAATATATCATGATTGTGCTGATGTTTCTCCTTCAGCTCACATCTCTGTACTTCCCTTGATTGTTTCAATGCATGATTACTAGCATATTATATTATCGTTGATGGTTCATATAGGTATATTCATAGTTGGAGCCTTTGACGTCCCTCTCTTCCTTCCTACAGGTCAACGAAGCTCGAAGAAACACAAATGGTTCACCACTTCTACGCCGGTCATCAACCAATCAGGCAATGATGATTATGATTATACTTATTTGATTTTTTCCTTATGCATATTCCATAGTGTAGTTTGCTGCTTGTGATGCACTGTGACAGTCACATCCATAACTTGTGTGGATATTTGATTTTATTCCTTCTTCTTTTCATTTGGAAAATAAAAATTTCATCTTAATGCAAATTTGTATTAGCATTTGTATTCTCGCAATCAAATGAAATGTTATAAATATGAATCACTTTATGAATTAAATGAAATCATTTGAATTGATTTATTGTTTAACGCTCGGTCCTGTACTTCATTTGACTGTAAAGCATTGAATAGCATGTTCTGAAACTTTGATTCCTCTCTATAAAGCATAATTGTCACTTAATGAACTAAAACGAAGTGCAAAATAACACTCAAGCATATTCAAAAATAACAACATTTCACTTTTAAATATAACAACATTTAAATCAGCTCCACCATTTGAGTTGCAGCGAAAAATTGGTAACATTTTGGCATTTCCACTAGATGCTTGCTAGCTAAGCATAGATCAGTTTCCTTTAAAAAAACTCCATTGGGCGTGGAGTCAAAACTACCCCTTCATGAACTTAGAAAAACTGAAACAACAACTCCAAAACAGTAGCAAAACAAAACAAATGAAGCTGAAAGCAAACTAACAGGCCCTGATGGCCAACAAAACAATGCGCAACAATGCTTAGGGAAAGAAAAAAAAACTATTGAAAATAAATGTGCATGATGCACTTATTTGTAACAACTACTCTATTTATGTACAAGATAGAACTTATCTCAGAGGCAATGTTTGAGGTGGATCCCATTAACTAGGATAGACAACACCTCTCCAGTCAGCTTTGAAAGCTGGAAGGCATTGTGCTCCTTGCACTATGTGATTACATAAGGCCTGTCCCAAATTAAATCGAACTTGGAATGTCATCTAGGTCTGCTCTTGTATTCATTCCACTTGAAGACCAGATGACCAATGATAAACTCCCATGGCCTTTCCTTCTTATCAAAAGAGATATTCATCTGAGCTTGATGTATTTCAAGTTGTTTTAAAGCTTCTCACCTAGTTTCCTCAAGCTCTACCAGCTGTGCAAACCACACTTCAAGAGGCTGCTCATTCAACAATTCTTGTTATTTCACATAACTTAAAGTCGGTAGCTCAATAGAAATGGGTAACTTAGCTTCTTTACCATAAGAAAGTACATAAGGAGAACAACCAGTGGCCCTTTTAGGTGTCACTTTGTCAGCCCAAAGGGCTAACTTAAGCTTTTCGTGCCATGTTCATTGATTGTCCTTGATAGTCTTCTTGATTATCCGGATCAGATTCTTATTTGTAGATTTTGCCTATCCGTTCCCTACGGATAATAGTTAGAAGATGTATTCAAATAAATGTTATTTCTAACTGACCAATCAGAAATTCTTAAACCAATGAAGGCCAAACCATTGTCAGAAATTATAGAATCTGGAGTACAAAATCTTGACACTAAATCTTGATAAAAATTAAGCACAAAAGTCTCATTTGCTTCTTTTAAAGCAACTGGCTCGGTCCATTTAGTAAAATAATCGGTGGCAATCAGTATCCAGTTATGATTCGTGCTTGAAGGTGGGTTGATTGGCCCTATAAAATCTAAGCCCCAGTTAGCAAAGGGCTGCTCCACTTGAATTAGATGCAGAGGTAAAGCTGCAAGCTTTTGTTTTCCTGAAAACAGAGCACATTTTTCACATTTTTGGACCTAAGCAATGGCATCCTTGAAATTTTTTTGACAATAATAACCAACCCACATAATTTTTAGGGTTGTTGTTCTAGTAGCAAAGTGGCCTCTTGAAGGCTCATCATGAAACTCTGCTAAAAGCTTATCAACTCGGTTAGGTTCAATGCATCGTAACAAAACACCTTGAAAATCTCTCCTATACAAAATTCCATCAATAATTGCAAAATGAATAGACTGTAATATGTAATACCTCCTTTTTCCTCTGTCTAGACCTTCAGGACATTCACCAATTTGCAAATAAAGCATCATTTGTTGCACCTAGGTAGTAGCAGGAACTGGAACAACAACTGCATCATCGTTGTTTAGCACTATGCCAACATTTTCAGTCTCCTCTAGGCCACCGCCCACTATGTTTTCTACAGTCTGTTCACACAAACCCTTACCTCTGACAAGCTTGGTTATTTTAATATCTATGTCAAACTCCATGACCTTGTTATCCAACTAACACACTTATCATTAATTTCACGGTTCAACAAGAAATCTTTAACAGTTGAATGCGCAACCAACAAATGAATGTTGTTGTTTGACAGCATATGTCTGAATTTTTTTAAACTTCTTACAATAGAAAACACATGCTTCTCAACAAAGGAATACTTTTCCTCATAATCATGAAGTACCTAACTGAAAAAGGCCACTGGTTGCTCCAAACCTTCATCGTTCTGTTGGCAAAGCATAGCAGAAATAATATCAACTCCTCTGAATGCGTAAAGGATGAAATCTCTGTCGTACTTTGGATTAATGAGGGTAGGGGTAGCTGCGAGAGCTTCTTTGATCTAATCAAAGCACTTTTTACCTTCCTTGGTCCAGGCGAAAGGTATATTCTTTTTCAACATAAGAGTGAGAGGTTGTAGCAAAGTTGCGATATTTGGTATAAACCTCCTCACAAAATTTATTCTTCCAAGAAAGCTTTTCAAGCCTTTCTTGTGAGCTGGCAATGGCAATTCGAGAATTGCAGAAATCCTTTCAGAATCTATGGAAATGCCTTAATTTGAAACAATGTGTCTAAGGAGTTTACCTTCGTATACAAAAAAAATACACTTCTTCGGATTGAGATACACTCCGAACTCCATGCATCTCTGGAAAAAATAGTAATATCATCTAAATAAACCAGAATGATCTTGTTCATGATTCCGTGAAAGGCCATATCCATCGCTCGCTAAAAAGTTGCTCCAACGTTGGATAAGCCGAAAGGCATCCTTTTGTAAGTTATCGTGCCCCACTTAGTCGTGAATGTTGTTTTGAATTTATCCTGCCGCTTAACCAGAATCTAGTTGTAACCTGAATAACCATCTAGCAAATAAAATATGTCAGAACCAGAAACTACCTATAAAATTTTCTCCATGGAAGGGAGTGGGTAGTGGTCTTTTAGTGACACTCTATTTAGATCTTGGAAATCAACACATAATCTGATCTCCCCACTTTTCTTCCTAGCTGGAACTAGATTCGAGACCTAAGAAGTATGCTTGATGGGAAAAATGATACCACTTTCAACTAATTTATTCAGTTCATATTTCATAAGGTGTTCTAATTTGGGATTGAGGGGCCTCTGTTTCTACCTTACTAGTTTTGCAATAGACTCTAATTCAATAGTATGCTGGGCTAATTCTGGGTCAAACCCCTTCAAATCCTTATACTCCCAAGCAAAAATATCACTAAATTTATGACATAACAGAATAAACTCCTATTGTTCCTCTTTATTACATACCTTTCCCAGCTTGAGAAGCTTACCTTTGAAGATTTCAACTGCTTCATAGTGTTCCTCCTTAACAGTTAGGCTGCACTTGTCTCTCCTCATCTGGTCATCTGAGTTGAACGCAAATTCCAAAGTCACCAAACCCCTTGGCAGCTTGTTAGTCCTCAACTGTACAATCTGATTGTCATATTGTTGCTGCCACTTTTGTTGGTTTCCATATACAAACTCAGCTTCAACAATTAAAAATTTTACAATTTTCTCATTGCTGTCAAAAAACTGCCAACTTACATTATTGTTAGGAACAGAAGGTTTGATGACTATCTTTACATATTGACGTGCTTCTATTTTGTGAATTTCGTTTGGAATATCAAACTGAGCCCCTATAGCAGAAAGCCTATTTGCATGCTTATTTTTATTTCTGGGAGCTGAACAGATATTAAAAGCATCAAGATCCTCTATTAAATTTCATACACGATGCTTATATTTCTTAAGAAAATCATTCTTTGTAGCATTTAGATTTTTGACTTGATTTACAATTAACTCAAAATCACCTTAAACACTTAAAAATTTAATACCTCTTCTTTAGGCCCATTCTAGGCTATGTACAAGTGCTTCATATTCAGCTATATTATTTGTACAGCTGAACGCAAATCTAAAAGCAGAGTAATAATTTTCTCCCTCTGGTGAAATTAGCATGGCCCCGCCACTAGCACCTACACTGCTCCTCGAACCATCAAAATAGAGTTTCCAAAGTTCATTTTCCTGCCCTGCAAGTTGTATTTCCCTTTTGATCAGGTTAGGCATATCAGAATCAGGTTCACAAATCATGTAAACCCCTAATCCTACCTCATCTATATGCTGGAAGGGATCAAGCTTGTGATCTTCGGCTGCCCATTCATCTAGATTTATACTATTTACATGGGTGTTGTGGTATGATTTCATGGTTTGCTCCTCTAGTATAGGGGTGATGTAGAGGTTAGCATTTATAGGACTCATAATGTATGTTTCAATGTGGTCTTTGGCTAAAGGCTCAGACTTTATGGTTACCTTTGTACCATACCTTTTTCTAAAAAATAGATGAGACCAGTCAGATGACAAGAAACCCCCCAACTTGGCTGTAAAATCCCTTGATAAGAAAATGGAAAAGTGTGGTGGCAAATCGATTACATGTATGTCTTGATGAATCACAAAACTAGGAGATGTGTGAAAGGTAAGGGATAAATTTTTTACTATACGAGTAGTTCTAACAGCAGACCCATCTAACTAAACTACACCCTTCTGCAGGTTGGGTTCATAGACAAGACCTAAAGCATCAACTAATTTTTTAGGCATGACAGAGCTACCTGCGCCAGAATCAACCATGCAATTATGTACTAATTTATCCCAAATGATCAGAGTCAAATAAAACGGGGGAGGCTTTACCTCCTTACCTTTCTATTCGCTTTTACCTTCTGAACTATTAGTGAACACTGCTTTGGTAGCACCTTGATTAGTATCATCAGAAATGGACAACTCAGCTAAAGCATCCTGCAACAAACCTTTCTGACCTAGGATGTGCAAAGCATCTAAAACAAACATGCTGACAATGGTTTTTCTGAGGTGCTCAACAATATTAAAAGAAGTAGTATTTACCTTTTGCTGGTTTTTTGAAACAGCAACATCATTTTGCTTCTACAAGGGCTGCAAATGTGTCTTTAAATTCTCTTTGCCAGGTATCTCTTGCCTCTTTTGTAAAAAGTGTACCTTGGATTGTGTTGCAGTGTTAGTGTTGGGTGTAGAAACTGGTTGTTTATCTTTCGTAGGTTGTTGCTGTGAACTTCCAGCCGGTTGTCCTAGGTCCATTGCTCTCTTTTTTGATCTTGTGTTGGCTGCAACAGGAGAAACTTGTTGATCCTGGTCATTCATGCCACATAACTCAAAAATCTTCCAGTTTGGCAAAGCGACCTCGAAACCTTCTTGTTGTTCCAAGTTCTGATTTGAAACACTTTTTGAACCTGCATAACTGTTTTGAACCATCAAAGCCTGATTTCTCATGCCATTATCACATGTTGATTGGTTATGAGGTTGGTTGCATGGATAACACCAATCACAATCTTGGGCAATATTATTTTGAGGTACGAGCTCCTTTGACGAACTGGTTGTGTTTGGGTTGTATGGTTGGAAGGGTCTTGGGTTAAAATTTCTCTTCTGGCCTTGGTAATCATTCTAAAAAGTAGGCCTCTTAGGTTCGTTCTACTAATAAGTGGCTTGATAGGGTTTATGTTCATGACCTACTTGCTTCTTCATGCTCACCAGATCATTCTCGAAGGTCTTGAGTATACTCTTAATCTCCTGGATTTCTTGGTTTTGGGCTAGAGAAACAATTTGTTGTGTTGTGATATGATATCCTATTGTTGGGACATCAGGAACATTAGCCAAGGGAGGCAAATCAGTAGGGGTAGGTGGTTGTATCTCAAGAAACAAGGACATATGAGGTCTAGGAGCTATATCTCCAGCTTGAATAAGGCAATTTTTGGCTCTAATGGCAATATCATAAGCATCAGGGAGTGTATGCCCACCCATAGATTGGGTCATAACTGAAATTTTATAGTTCAAAGCTTTCAAGTAAAATAGAAAAGCGTGAGTTGGTAAGGGCCTTATCATTGTAGGAATTTTGGCCCAAGTTCTCTAAAAATGGTGATTGAAATCTGCCAAGTGTTAATGTGGTGCCCTCTGAATTGTGCTCAGCTATTCTAACAGGGACAAATTGTTAGACTTATCAACAAAAAATTGGTACAAACTGTTACCTAGTGCATCCCATGTTGAAATAGAGTTGGTTGTGAGGCCTCTGAACCATTGTAATGCTTTACCCTTGAGCAATGCAACCAAGAGCCTCAACGCAACGTTCTCCTGCATGATGTTGTGAAATGAACATAGGGTAGACATGTCACAAATGTGCTCCACCGGGGTTGTGTGATCTTCTCCAGTGAAGAGTTACAAGCTTTTGAGGGCTCCAACTGGGATTTCGCCATGTTGAGTGATGTCTAATGGACTGCCTCCATTAAAAGGTGCAAATGGATGTTGCCTTGGCACTGCCATCGATGGTATCTATGATATAGGAACTGGTACTCCTGGTGATAAAACTAGAGAGCTGAAAATAGGAGGTGTTGATTTTGACCTCATTGGCACTTTAAACAACCTCCTTATTGTTTTTCCAACTCTTCATGGTGGGGACATCTGTTGGTATCAGAAAGGTGTAGCACTTGATCTGGTTTATATCTTTCTCATGCGTGGGCTGCACTAGATCTGCATGCAAAAAATCAGAAGTTGGAGTCACTTGGTATATTCGAACAAGCCTCCAAAACGATGAGAAACCTATCTAAATACACCAAACAACAAATTTTGGAAGTAAAAATTTTCTGAAAATGATTTTCAAACTGTCCCACTAGGTGTGCCAAAAACTGTTAACAATCAGAGATGCACCCCGTCAGATTTGTAAAAATCAGACTATCTGTTGCAACATTGAAACTCTTTCCAAACGTGGGTGGTCCATAAGGAAAGAGAATCTCTAGAGCGAGCTGGTTCTCCGTATAATGATCCTATTATAAAATCTTCTTGGGAAAGGGATAGAGAGAAAACATAATTTAAAACTTATGACTTTGAAATAATTTTAATATTGAATGATGAAATACTAACTATTCTGGATTTTCCTCACAAACAGTGTTAAAAAAACCAACAAAACTTCACAACCTCTCAAGAACAATTTCTTACGTAAGTATTTTGCATGAAGGTCTGTTCAAAACACATGGAAACTGTATTTTTTGCACTTTTCTGCATCAAACTACAACCTAGGACATAACAAGGATTTCTTAAACTGAAAATCACAAGAATAACATCAATTGAACTGTAAATGGACACAAAAAGTGATAGGTAGGAATGTTGTTCTTTATTCACTGTAGGAGTATGCCAAAATAATCTCACTGAGTACAAAACAGTTTTAGGTAAAAAATGTGTAAGAGCCAAAATAGACTGAACTAGAAAACCCTAAGTTTTCTCCAAAGATATATGTCTCAAACCCTAATCTGAGCTCTTGAAAAAATCACAAGCAAAAGGTCCCAAAAATTGTGCAACAAGTCAGCATAAAAGTGGAAAGTCATACTTTTTGCATGCATCAACTATCAAGCCTCTAAAAAAAGCAAAAAACTGCTTTTAAAGCAAGAAAAAAACCTTATCTCTCCAATAGAAAACCCAATTCCAACCAAGAAGAAAATTCAACCTTAACTGCCAAAAATAGTAAGGAAACAAAGCAATTTATAAAGCATTGCTTTGCTTTTTCTTTACATGATGCAGTTTCTCTATTATTCCATTTTACAATTATAAGATTAAAAAATATTTGCATATACGCCTTATATCTCCTTTACAAAGTTTGATTTCTCTCATAAAAATATACAACTCCTCCTTACATATTTTAATTGTTTTCTAAAAAAATAATTAAAATAAATATTAATAAGCCTAGGTACTAAACCTAATCCTAAGGCATATTATTCTCTCAATATCCTTCATGAATTTCATTTGATTTATATGCTAAGGCAAAATAGTTTAATTAATTTCTAAAAAAAATCAAAGATGTCTAAGGCATGAAATACTTTATCCAATAGCATAAAGACTTAGAAAAAAACTCCTAGTCAAATGGTTGACCTAAACCATGAATGAGATTTCGGCCACATAGAAGGTAAACGACCCTAAATTCGAATTAGGGCAAGCATGACAAAACCAAGGTGAAACCCTAAAAACACTTCATTTTGCATTTGACATTTCGAAAGAATGTTCTGCTGAGAGGAGATGTGTCGCCATGCCTATGCTCGACCCTAGCTTGTGAAGGCTTTGGAAACTTCAGACTCTCCTCCATTCTGGCCGACTTTTCTCCACTCTAGCTATATTCCGCTTCCAAGCAACGGTAAGTGCAACCTCATGGTTTTTTTGATAGCTCTTCTCATTGTTTGAAAACAAATGATAGGCCATAAGGTCGCGGCTTCTCCACCATTCTTCTCTAATTTCCTTTACATTTTTCACTATGCTTGCCTTGTTTCCACCTTGGGTGCCATGAGAGGGCTCGACCCAAGCATTGTGAGCTCCAAAATGAGCTAGGTGCGACTTGTGAGTTCTTGAGCAGCAACATAATTGGTAAGTTCTTCCTTGCTCACTACTTCTGTATTTTCCTCCTTCACACCAAAACCCACGAGCTTTATTTTGAGAAAATTGGTTGTTATTTTAGAAGGAATGCAGGCCCATTAACTGGCCATGCCATGATATTAAGCTACAACCTATTTATTATATAAAATCTATGTATTATCCTCCTGACAGGACGCAACATGATATTAGTTAACTGAGGACTCTCCATAATGAAGAAATGTGAACTCCCAACATACTATGTTTTGATTTCTGATTTAGAATGTAGAAACCCATGTGGGTATTCTGGAAACTACACCGTTTTTTGCTAAATTTAAAAAACCCCCATATGGGTAACTGAAAAAGATGGAAAATCTGCATTTTGATGTAAACCCCATGTGGGTATCTCTGTTTATGAATAAAATTCATTCCTTAGAAAAAATTTGTATGTGGGTTTTTTGTTATTTGTAAAGAAAAAAGCATTTTAAATAAAACCCCAATGTGGGTATTTTCAAAATTTCGAAGAAAATTGTATTTTAACCTGAATTTTCTGTTATATGAGAGCTCAAACATGGGATCACTATATAAAATCTCGCTTTCTGAAAAAACCCCACCTGGGTGTATAACATTCTGAGAACATATCTTGTTGTTCTATAAAAAAAATAACCATGTGGAGAACTTAGATAATTGTAACCTTCCATTATTTTGATGGAAACCTGAGACTCTTCACATATCTCCATGCATTTTTATGCTCAATTTATTCTAGCAACAAAATCTTTATGAATTCACCTATTCTTGACATAACCCCCATAACTTGCACTGTTCACTATCATTGTTAAAAGATAGGACACTGTTGTTCCAAAACAAAAAAAATGAAACGACACTACCAGGCGAATAGTCTTAAAAAATAGAAAAACAGTATTCAAAACAGTAGCTCAAAAGCATGATAGATTGATAAATTTTACTAGAACAAGATGTCTAATTAGCATTCTTTTGTAATTTTCACTTCTATAGGTTGATCTAATTAAGCGGATTAAACCCATTGTTCACCTGTAGCTTTCAGAAAGAATTTACCTGATTGTTATGAATGCACAGTTGGTTTAATGGCTTGATGGATAACTTTGCTTTACTCTCTCAATTTCACTTCCTTTCTTGATGACTATGATGATTGCAATTACTATCCCGGCCCTCTTATAACATATAAGGGCAGCATGCTGGGCTCTACCCTTGTAGGAGCTCATTTTTCCCCACATGCTTGGTCTTCGAAGATAAACATCTACATGGCTTTTCCTATACCTGCACAAGGAAACAAATAGTGTTAGCATTAAAAAAACAATATATCATGATCGTGCTGATGTTTCTCCTTCAAATCACATCTTTGTACTTCCCTTGATTATTTCAATGCATGATCAGTAGCATATTATATTATCATTGATGGTTCATATAGGTATATTCATAGTCGGAGCCTCTAACATCCCTCTCTTCCTTCCTACAGGTCAACAAAGCTCGAAGAAAGACAAATGGTGCACCAGTTCTGCTCGATCATCAATCAATTAGACAATCATGATTATGTTTATACTTATGTGATTTTTTCCTTATGCATCTTCCATAGTGTAGTTTGCTGCTTATGATGCACTATGACAGTCACATCCACGACTTGTGTGGATATTTGATTTTATTCCTTCTGCTTTTCATTTGGAAAATAAAAAATGCATCTTAATGCAAATTTGTATTCTCGCAATCAAATGAAATGTTGTAAATATGAATCACTTTATGAAATAAATGAAAGCATTTGAAAAGATTTATGGTTTAATGCTCGGTCTTGTAATTCATTTGACTGTAAAGCATTGAATAGCAAGTTCTAAAACTCTGATTCCTCTCTATAAAGCATAAATATCACGTAATGAACTAAAATGAAGTGCAAAACAATACTCAAGTATATTAAAAAATAATTGCATTTCACTTTTAAATATAACAAGATTTAAATCATCTCCACCATTTGAGTTGTAGCGAAAAAATTGGTAACAGGAACTAGTGGATCAACCAAAAATACTGGTAGTTGTAATTTAATAGATGTGGATGCTTTTGTCAAAAGACAAAGATTGAGTCAAGATTTGTACAGATCTACAAAGAGTAATGCAAAAGAAATAAAATTAGAAGGGAAGAAGCCATTCTTGCTTGAGGTATCAAGTGATGGTGAGCCCATTGGGCCAAATTCTATAAAGTGGTCTACCGAATTGGGTGTAAGATGTAGGGCCCATTTCGATATTTGAAAATCAAGTTTTGTAGAGCAAGATCCACAAGTTGTGGAAAATATTATACAAAAAATGGAATGATTTTGAGACTACTGGTGGGAAAATCTCTCAAAAATATTACAAGCATAAGATGAGAATTTTGATGAAAAATTATAGATACAGTTGTAGAAAAACAATCATGGAGGGAAAAGAGAGGTTAGACTCCACTCTATCTCCCAAAGAGTGGGAGGTATTGAGAGAAAGTATGCATTCCAAATAATATTTGGTAAAGAGTAACAAAGGAAAGAGAGTGAGAGATAATGTGAGGAATGGATATACATTTGGCTGAGGCAAGTTGCATGCCAAAAAGGACAAATTTGCAGTAAGTGTATGAATTTTTGGTTCAAATTACATTGTGTTATTTATTTCATTTTTTTATCGAACTGACTATATGTTGAAATTGACATTGTATTTTAGGCAGAAAACAGTAATAGAGAAGGAGGCGCAGAAGATATTGTCAATTATATGGTAGCACTAGATGCTAGTAAATCTAAGAGTAGGATGAAGTGGAAATCTAGTTTTTCAACAAAGATTTCACAACCATCTGTTCAATGCCCACTAGGAGCCTCTATAGATCATGTCAAGTCAAATGAACTAGGGTACCAAAATCTAATGAGTTGCATATTCATTCTCACTCAACAAGTTACGCAGTTGGTTCAATTAGTTAACCCTATAGTTTTTGCATGGAATGAGCATAAATCCATGGATTCAAATGAGTAAGAGGATATATTGATCTCATTTCTTCTTGTTTGGAAATTCTATATAAAAATGCCTCTTAATATGTAGATTATTGAAATATGAATGCAGGAGAATCCACCCTAATTTCTTTATTGTTGGAGTGTTCCAAAAAAAATTCTTTTGGACAAATTTATAGCTTGCATTTATTAGTTGACCATTGAATGCTTTGTATATTTTTTTCACGATGGATAAACCACATGCAAAGCAATTTTATCAAAGCAATAGGAAAAAAAAACACCTTCATGATGTCAATAGAGTCATTGATATTGATAATGATGAAGTGGACAAGAATGTCCAACACAGTCATCTTAGTTTTCCTAAAGTTGAGGTAATTAATATAATAGTTGTCAGTTATTTGTCCCAATGTTTTATCATTCTTCATGCTTAAAATTTTCTTTTGGACAAAAAAAATATAGTTTTTGCATTCTTTAAGTTGTAAGTTAATTTGTCCCAATGTTTTGTCATTCTTCTTTTGGAAAAAAGTTAATAGCTTTTGCATTATTTAAGTTGTAATTTAATCTGTCCCAATGTTTTGTCATTCTTCGTTTGGACAAAAATGTATAGATTTTGCATTCTTTAAGTTGTAAGTTAAACTATCCCAATGTTTTGTCATTCTTCATGCTTAAAATGTTCTTTTGGACAAAAAAAAATAGATTTTGCATTCTTTACTTGACTTATATTAATTTTTGTATGATGATTAAACCACATGATGAAGAGAAATTATATGAAATCAAGACAAAAAGGAAAAGGCCTTGTCAATAGAACTCTTTGCAAAGCTATACAACTTCATCTTTGTAATGTCATTGATAGTGCATATTATGATGAACTCAACGAGCATGCACATGATATTCATAGTGGTAGTCGTGTTGAACTCAAGGTGAGTGCTATGAAAGACATGCAAGTAAGTACTATTCAAGTAAGTAATGGTTGTTTTATTATGTAAATAAGGGTAATCATTACCTATTTGATAGAATTTTGTTAGAACAGTAGTGAAGTGTAATTAGCTAGTATACATAGATTATGGAAATAAGGGAGAACATATAACTTACAAATGAAAGCTTAGAGCTTAGTTGTAATAAAGTGTTTTATAAAAACACATGTACAAAAACGGATTTGTTCCAAGACATAAGAAATTATATACAACTGTCAAAAATAATATAATGTGTGTTTTATATCTCAATATAATGTGTTTTTTGTTTTTTGTTTTTGTAGATATTTATTGATAAAATCCAAGAAGGGGATAAAGTTGAGGTGTTGGATCCATTTGATGGTGCTGCTACGAGCATTGAGCGGATTCACTCACTATCTATTGTACATGGAGTCAAATTGAAAGGAAGAGGAGATGCAAATGTAAGCATTTTATAGGTCACAAGTAACATACACCTTCCTTATCCAGAAAAAATAGATGGAGTTGTCTGTCTAAAAGAGAAAGAAGGGACTTTCATATGGTGGCCACTAAAATATTTGAAAAAAATGACAAAGTGCTAACTGTAAGTGTAGAAAAGAAAAAGAAGGGTTAGCACCAGGAGAGTGTGGAGAGTGAAGTTGCAAACATAAAATGTAATGAGCCTAAGTAATTTGAACCCAAAAAAAAGATAGAGAATTTGATTTGGGTGTACATTATATGAGTATAACAGAGAATGCTATATCTTACTACAACTGTAATGTAAAACCCCTTGATTATGTTTATCTCTTTTTGTTTGGATTCCACTCATTCAAACTGGTGCATTATAGAAGAGGGGATATGTTGCTATGTAAGTAGTAGATGTAGAGAACAGGGGTGTAGAAAAAGAAGTAAATACAGAGAAGATAAATAGGTGCAAAGAAGAGGAAAGGTTGCAGAGAGTGCAACATACATGTATGTGTAGTTGTAAAAAAGTTGCAACATAGAATTGTCATCAAAATTGCAATATCTTGCAAAAGAAAAAAAGTCATTGTAACTCAATTTTCTTAGTCACAACATTGAGAAATGCACTTTGTAACAATACATTTTTCAATTCAAAGACACATTTTTGTATTGTATCTGTTGTAAGAACATGTTTTCTCAATAAAATTTTAGTATTTTGCCTTCTTAATAGCCATTTCATTATGTGAAAATGAATGATTGATTATGATTTTCTATGTTTTTATATGTTTAAACCTCAATTAAAGCATTGCCTCATTTCCAACACTTATAGGCAGAAATCAGTGAACAAAAAAAAACTACCAATTGACTAAATACAATACCAACTGATAGAAATTAGTGAATAAACATGAATAAATATAGTGATTATGCAATTAATAAACAATGTATCAATATACCTACTAGTTGATAGAAATCAATGAACAAAAATAATTAAATAAACTACCAAATTGATCAAAATGATGATTAAAATTAATGACTAAATACACTACCAATGGACGGAAATCAGTGAATAAAAACGACTAAATAAGTGACCAGTTAACAACAATGAATGACTAAATTAATGACTAAATATACAAATGAATAAAAAATGACTGAATAAGTGGCCGGTTTAAAATAATCAATGACTAAATTAATGACTAAAAACACTACCAAATTGACCAAATTAATGACCAAATTGATCAATCAGACGACTAAATCAATGACCAAATCAATCAATTAGACGATTAAATCAACAACCAAATCAATCAATCAAACAACTAAATTAACGACCAAATCGATCAATAAAATTACTACAAAATGCTTTAGTCATCAATTCAGTCATGTTATAAATGACTGGAAATAAACTACTACTGGTCACGTGACCATGTTCAGTCATTTATAAGCAGTTTTTAGTAATTTTTTTAGTAGTTTATTATTATTTTTGAACTAGTGAATTATACCCATTTCATATACCATTAGTTTAACTTACCATGAATGTTGATGTATTACAAGGTATGTTGATTTATATTAAGCACGAACTCCTTTGGAAGCAAGTAATACCTCCACTTCTTCAAGGCTTAAAAAATAGCATATAATTCTTGGTCATATACTAAGTATTTTCTCTTTGCTTCATTAATTTTCTCGATGAAGTAGGAAATGGGTCTACATTCTTAACGCTCCCCAAATTATACTATGACTAACACCAAAATATACTTAGAACACTTTGCCAAATTTTGGCAATGCAACATTGGCTGTTCAATCACGTTTTTTTTTAACAACTGAAAATCATTCTCTACTACAAATATCTAATGAAACTCATTCTTCACATCTTTCATAGTTTCTATAATTTTTGCACATATCTCATTGAAGTTTCTTATGAAAATCCTATAGAAGCTTGCTAGACCATGGAAAATTTTGGGCTCAAACATGCTTGTAGGTGAAGGCCAATCCACTATTTCCTTAGCCTTCTTTGGGTCCATCCTCAACCCTTTTTCAGACACTACAAATCCTAAATACACTATTTCCTTTTCATAAAAGTATACTTCTTTAAGTTGACAACAATATTTCTTACCTTGACCTCTACAAAACTACCTTTATGTGTAGTAGATTCTCTTCTTTTGTTTTACTCAAAACTAGAATATCATCTAGATAAACAATAAAAAATATGCTAAGGAAAGGATTCATGACCTCATTCATCAATCTCATGAAAGTGTTGGGTGGATTTGTCAACCCAAATAGCATCACTAGCCACTCATATAATCCTCCTTAGTATTGAATGTTGTCTTCCATTCTTCACACTCCCTAGTTCTAATTTGGTAATACCCAATTTTCAAATAAATTTTGGCGAAGTACTGCACTCCACTCAAACAATCCATCAAGTTATCTATTTGAGGTAGAAAAAACCTACTTAATGGTTATATTATTTATACCTCTCTAATTCATGCACATTCTCCATTATCCATCTTTCTTTGGTGAAAGTACAATAGGTACAACACATAGATTGAGTCTTTCTTTGACCAACCCCTTATCCAACAACTCTTGCACTT
Source organism: Sequoiadendron giganteum (assembly GCA_007115665.2). Classification (NCBI taxonomy): domain Eukaryota; kingdom Viridiplantae; phylum Streptophyta; class Pinopsida; order Cupressales; family Cupressaceae; genus Sequoiadendron; species Sequoiadendron giganteum. The sequence continues at coordinate 230,136,090 of CM021110.1, read as the reverse complement.
TCTTGTTCACATCTTCATTCTCTATGGGTGTCATTCTATACGGTGCCTTATTTGGAAGGCTAGCACCGAGTATTAAGTTTGTGCAATGAATTATGCTTCTAATTAGTAGTAATCCATAAGGTAAATCCTTTATCAAAATTTTTGTGAACTCATCCAAAATTTCTTGGACTTCCTTGGGAAATTTTTCTTCCTTCTTCTCTATGGTCCTAATCTCTATATGATTAAATAGGAAGGAAAAACCACCTTCTCCTTCTTGAATTTTTTTAGGAATCGCTTTCTCGTCACAAGATAAAACCTATTATTTTTCTCAACCTCATCATCCTTATCCTTTAAGGATTCAAAACATATTCATTTCCATTCTTCTTAATCCTAATATAATTATTATTTCCATCATTTATGGACTACCTATCATATTGCCAAGGTCTACCTAACAAAATATTGCATGCATCCATTAACATTATGTCACACATTATTTCATCTTTATAATTTACAATATGAAAATTAACTAGGCACCATTCACTTACCAACAACTGATGTCCCCTTTGTAGCCAAGAAACCTTGTATGGTGTTAGGTGTTTCAACCACTTTAGATTTAACTTATTCGCCACTTATTTTGACACTATATTTTTAGTGGTGCCACTATCGACAATGAATATACAACATTTTCCTCCAGACTTACATATGGTTCTAAATGAATTTATTCTCTATTCAAGTTCTTGCATCTTCTCTAGTTTTAGAAGAACTCTCCTTAGTATCAAGGATTCCCCATCTTTAGGTTCTTCTCCAAACCTTGGTGAGACTACACTTTCTACACTCTCTTCCCCATCTTGTGCTATGTGAACCCTTGTTTATTTTCCTCTACTATTATTTTATTGGGTTTGAGGAAATTCAAATTCCCTATGCCCAGATTATCCACCAAATCCTCTTCCTCTTCCAAAGTTTCTTTTTCCACTAGAGTATTCACTCCTTCCTCTATCTCATTGGGTACTATTTTGAGAATTAATTTCTTCTCCTTGCTTATCCTAATAGCCTTATCCAAGATTTAATTGTCCTCTTCCTCTAGAATTGTTTTATTTTCTAGAAATATTTTCCTCTGTCTTTAATGCAAATTGATAGGCTTCTTATAAATTGGTAATTCTTACCATGCTATTATCATCTTGAATTGAATGTCATAAACCACTTACATACTTGGATACCTTCTCAACCCCATCCTCAATGTGACTAGCTCTAATGTTCAATGTTCAAAACTCCTCTGTGTATTCTTGTACACTCTTCTAAGTTTGTATGAGGTTCTATAACCTATTGAATATGGAGAGTTGATAGTCTACTGGTATGAAATTTTACTTCAACTTAAATACCATCCTTTCTTAGGTTTTAATCTTCTCTTTTCCTTTTCTCTATCTTTCAATTTGCACACAATCCTATCATAGAGATGCATGTTCCTTCAATATTGTAGCTAAAAGATTCACTCTCCTAGGGTCTTCAATAGATTCTAACTCAAAATACTTATCCATTTCTAAAATCTAGTCTATCAAATCCTCTAGACTCATATTACCACTATAAGTTGATAAGTCTACACAAGATTTGTTGGCAATTCTAGTAATTGCACTTAGGAACCTAGTTTCTTGTTTAGATCTTCCTTATGCTTCCTCTTCACTGAATTTTCCTTGTGATCACTCACATCTTCTACAAGTACTATTTTGCATCTTTCCATTATATCTAGTATAGTTGTGATTCCTTTCAATATTTCCACAAGTTTTGAGTTTTAGAACCAATATCAATATATGAAAATGATGGATATCAAGGTCTTGGCTATAAATCTCCAATAAAATAGTCTAATTGTGACAAATTAATGATAATTATGGTAAAAATCATCCAAATAAATCATCAAAATAGAGGCCATATATAACTCTTTTAAGAACCCTTCTTCCCCCCATATTTTCTATACTTCCTTCATCCATACTAGCCACCTACACACAAGAAATCCTAAATTCCTTGATTGTGACCAAAAACATCATCCATCATACAAAACACAAACATTACCATGAAGAAAACTATTTCTAATAAATACCAAAGTAAAAACAAATTTATATACCATATCAAGCACACAATCAAAATGAATCTAAAAAGTGACATGTATCAATACATAAATAACAAATAAGAAAACAATATGGATCTGAAAGAAAATTAAATTGATGAATCCAATCAAAATGAATCATCAAAGTAAATCCATAAATCAAGATTCACACATAACATTGTGTGAGGGGGAAAATAATATATGATAAATAAGATAAATGAAAATTATATAGAGATCTAATCTATAATCAAGAACACTAATCTAAGATCTATTCCTACAATTTCAAAATGAAACTAAGCTATTACAAAATTCAAGAAATAAGATTAAAACATGAAAGAATACATAAATTTATTAGAAATATGGGTAGAGTAAGATAATTTGAAAAACGTTTAACACAAGATAATAAGATTCTTCTTCTTCATCATTTTCATTAAATACATTTACATATATAGAATGTACATATCCTATATTATAAGAGACTACCTATAACAACTTGATAAAGATATGAGTTGTTTCAAAAAATCACAATACACACAAACAAATAATCACAACCAAATAAAAAATACTCTACGAGAATGATGTGACATTCCCAACACTCATAACGAACCTACTAAATTATTATCTTATGCATCCTATGATGCAATATTTTCAACACCTATGTGAACACTAATTCCAAACACCCCCCTTAGTGTGAACATGGGGTGAAAGTACATCACAAAACTTAATGACCACGCACAACAACTTACCAAACAATATAAGATAAGAGTTGGACATACACATCTACTCATGTCAAGAAATAGTGGAACTATTCTCACTATTCTTAGTACTTCCATCCAAGGATAGGGACAAATACATCTACCCATGGAACTGAGAATAGGGACTAACACATCTATCCAAGGTCTTACATCAAGTTTGGATAGGGACAAACACATCTATCCAACATCAAGGTTATGAACAGGGAAAAACATATCTTCTCACAATAATTATGATTGGGGACACACAATCCAATCATAATCACCAACTCTTATGATTGGGGACAAAAAATTCCAATCACTTACATCATCTTGTGAATAGGGACAAACACATCCATTCACATACAACCAAAAAAATGTGATTGGAGACATACACATCCAACCACATCATAAAAATCTTGAACACCAAGCCCTCATTGTCATGTATGCAACCACCATTATAGATCATTTCCACTTTGATCACAAATGATATTAGATGGTTACCGCTGCCACATGGAAACCAATCTTGGCTTTAGTCATTTTGGCACAAGTTGTTTTTGTCACTAAAACAATTTTGCAACCCTATCGCTAGTGACTCACGAGAGGTTGTTGAGTATCCTCCAACCTCTGGTGCCTCCATCCTCCAATAAATTTGCTACTTAGCAAATTCAACTTTGAAGCCCAATTTTGGAAATACCCCTTGATGTGAACACTTTACAAGGAGTGTTGGGTACCACCAATCATGCACTCCAAATACAAATCAAAATCAAAGTATGTATACTACCAAAAAAATCTCTCAACGAATTATGCACACAAATATTTATTGACCAAAACTTCACGTAACTAAAGCATGCCTCAAATTATATGCTTAGACAATGTCAAAATTTCAGATTCTCTCCCCATTTACTCACTACAATCATAGCACTATCACCAAACCTAATCTTGGCTTCCATCATGTCCTATTCACCATAGAATTTTAGCTATTTAAAAAAATAGAGAAGATGAATAATTGAGCTTGCTCGAGTGAGTGCTTTCACCATTGAGAGAACATACAATAATTTTGTTGAGGATCATGAAAATTTGAGAGGCTACATAGATAAAGAACATAAACTTGGGAATTAAGGTCATAGATAAGGCTATTTTTCTGCTGCAATAATCTTTTGTATAGATCAACTAATATTTCAAGATTTATATATCAAGAACATGATATTCAAATCATCTAGAAACTCCCCCATGGTGCCCACTAGCACTATTGTAATGATCAGAAAATAAAGATCAATGGTACCAAAGCTCTAGAGATCAATAATTGGAAATGCATGCATTCCTCCTTTATCCACATAGTCCACCTGCCACGCTTGGTTCGCTATGGTTTCCTTGGATGGGAGAATCATTGTTGCATAGATTGTAATGGTATTGTGGCAATATTCAAAGCTATATGAACATAACTGAATATCTTGTGACATGCCAATCTTAAGAACTCATTGGTCGTGTTGGCATTTTTTATAACAACCCAAGTAGAACCCACAAGAGCTTCTATGAGCTTGCCATACTCAATTATTAAAGTCCTGAAGGCACTGTGCCAACTTAATGAGAAGATAACAGTAAAGTTGCTATTTCTCCTACACTTTGGACTTTGTAAGATCCAAGAGGTTTTTCATAAAATATGTTGTCATTCATGGTAGAAATGATTTGCTCATACGTGGATAAACAATAGATAAATTCCCGTCAGTGTTAAAAGAGATAAAACTTCAAGAAGTCGGCTACTTCTTAGAAAAGCTTGGCTCTACTTAACAAGGAATTGAAATAACACCTAAGTGTGTTGATATGAGTTATTCGATTGAAATTTCTTGAAGCTATAACAAAAAATACAAGGACAAGAAGCAGTCAGAGTTCTAGTGCCATATCCTAAAGCATAGAGTCAAACCAGGAACTAAACTACAGGGTAATTTCATCTAAAGCATCTATGATCTGTATGCATAGCATTACAATCCATACATCGATACTTGAGTTTATTACTCCTTGATAAATCCTATGTGTTAATTCACATAAACTTGTTGGATAACTAAAGCATTTGACCGATCCTTTGAACTAGAGCTATAGTCAAACATAATCCACAGTAAATAACAAATGGAGATTAATGAAAATCATCTTTGATCGATACTTCATTAATAATTCATGCAAGCTATTACAATAGGAGAGAAAATAGACTCAAAACAATCACAAGGTTAACATAAGTATGCTCAAGAACCCCATGATTTACTAAGTTCTCAAAAAAGACTCAAAGCTTCAAAACTTGGATATATTCTTCTCTCTATACTACTTGACTCTTATCTTATGTATCTTGAGTAATTTCAACAGACCCTTCTCTCGGCTCAGAATTCCCTTTTATAAAAACAAGGGAGCCAACAAGCTTCAGGCCAGAGAATACACATGTCCACTTTTTACTGGACCGCTAATCCCTAATCAGTTAACTTTACATCAATTTTTGGTAAGAGAAGAAAATCCCAAAACAAAAATGATCATTAGTTTGTTGTGGAGGAAGGAAATGCATTGTTCCAAGTGTCACTCCCCTGACACCAAAGCATCTTTTAACTGTTTTATGCACTGATTTTATTTGAACAATTTGCACCTGAATCCGGAAAGAGAATGCATCTTAAAATACAATACCCAAGGCCAGACCTATACTTTACATGACCAAATTGCAATTCTCGTCCAAATTATTCATAATTCAAGTTCATCAATGAACACCCTTTTCCATGACTTGAAATCCTCCTCAGATGGCCAATTGAAAGCCACCACCTGGTCCACCATTTTTTGATAAGGTACATACTTTATCATCAATGATGTGGTTGTTTCATCAAAGTTTTCCAGGAAACTAATGACAAATGATAACTTTTCTAAAGTGTTTTCCAGCATGCGAATATCAGCATTTTTGCATATCTCATGAGTCTAGGCAGTCATTATATTATTCATTTGCTCCTTCCATGCCTGCAAAGGCTTGACCCTATCCTGACTATGCAGAATATGAGGTAGTGGAGTCAAATCCTTTCCATCATAAATATCCTTCAATGCTTTGATTTTGGACTCCATAGGAGCAGCAGACCCCTGGAAAATTTTCTCGACAATACTCTTAACAAATTGATATGTTGTTATGACTGTAGGATATTTGTTCCCATGTTGTTTTGCCCCAACTGCCATAAATTTTAACTTCTCCATTCCAGGGCCCCATCTATTTAGCAAAGGGATAGCAAATTCTCCGTCCCTTGGAAACAATTCAAGTGCTTGCAACATCAAGGCATAATTTGCATGAACACCATTCAGCTTACTCTGGACCTGTTTATATAAATTCCTTAACATAGTATCAACAATTTCTAAATTATTCCTTCCTACTGCATCTTGGATTTGGTTTACCATCTCCTTATATTTTTCAACCTGCTGGATCAACTCTTCCCTAAAAGGATCTCCGCTTGAGCTATTGGCCTTTTCAACTGCAATGGGCACTTGTCCCATATTATATGGGACCATAGCCCAAGATTGAACCTGTGCAGAAGGTTGGGGTTCATCTACTGGCGGGTCAGGAATAATGTGGCTAGAGCTAGCCTGCCTTTGAGACCTCAAGGTTTCCATATGTTGTCTTAGTAAGGCCATTTCAATTTCCAATTTTGCCACCCTTTGCTGACTCTTATTATACTCAATAATAATGTCATTATACTGGCTCCTCAAAGTGTCTCGGCTTTTAGTTAAATCCTCCACAATTGCCATAGTGAATTTGGCAACATTCACAACCATGTCAACAGCCTCCAATGCAGGGGTATCAACAACTCTTTTCATGATCAAATGACCATTGAAGTCGGATGTTTCAACAACAATAGGTTTTCAAGACCTCATGGATAGTGACCATATTGCCAAAGAATCCCATTCCTCACTAAAGGCTGATCCTTTAAGTGCCAATGCAGCCTCCTCCTCCATTACAAGAAGCGGCTTATTGGCCCTTCTTATTGTGTCAAATACCACAGCATCAACAATATCCCATTCAGGGAGTAGCAATATTTCACACTTTTGAACCAATGTCGTGCCCTGTTCTGGTGTGATTTCTTTAAACTTCTCCTTCATTTGCACTCTAACCCTGGATTGGATTACCTGCTCTGGGAGCTCTAGATGCAAACTTCATTCATGTGCTACCTCCTTAGTATATGATGAGAGATGAGCTCTCCCTACAAAATCTTCAAAAGCAGGAGTATGAATAAAAGAGTCATCCATCATGAACTCTTTACAAGCCTCCATTCTCAAATCATCATTATTTGTAATCCATTTAATCTCATCCTTCCCCAATCTTAGGGTGATTGCTCTTGAACTCATTGCAATGTCAGCTAGATCTAGTGGCATCTCCAGATTCATTTCATCCAAAGTTACAATGATGTCCTCCTCGTCATTACCCTTTAGGCCAACATCCCTCACACTATCAGTTCTATGCCTCTTTGGGGATGATGGGTGAATCTGTTCTAAAATTTTTGGAGGCAAATCCAGATCAATAATACAGAGCACTGATTGCCTTGGGACATATGATGCACCACTCATTGTAACCTCCTTTTTCCTACTTCTCTTCCTCCTAGAAAATACCTTTATCTTCCCCTGAGGCTGATAGGTAGGCCTTTCTTCAATTCTTATCTCAGGGTACTCCTCAATAACTTGTGACTTTCCCCTTCCTTCTATAATCCTTTCCTCCTTTAAGACCCCTACTACGCTCTCAAAATTTTCAAGAGCATAGATTGCCTTGCTGAGCTCATCTTTGGCATTAGGTATAGGATCAAAACTAGGTATCTTCTCCTATTTACTTCTCACCATTTTTGAATAGGCAATGTACATTGTCTTTCTCTCGTCCTGTAAGTCCTTATCAAAAATGTTCCTGATGATATCTTCAAGAAAGTAAAAGTTGTGGACAAAGGTCCCAATCCAGTGCCTAGCCTTCATTTGGGAAATAAAACCCTCAGGATCATAATTCCTAGGGCGTACAGTCCTTAGCCTATATGACTTGAGTAACAAGTGCAAATTTCTCCACCCTCCCTTTATCATGACAAAATCGGCAAAAGTTGTATATTCAGGGAAGAAAGATCCCTTCTTGTGTTTAGCAGGAAAATGGAAATCCTGAGATGCTCCCAACTGCCTCATGATTTTTATAAAACCAAGTCTAAGGGGGACCTCCTTGGGTAGAACAAATGGGATGGAATTTGTGCCAAAAACCCTGAAAACTGTAGTGCCATGATTGGGGATAATATCACCCCAATTATGTGTTAAATTCAACTCAGGCTTCCTCTCCATAGGTCTTAGGAAGTCATGAATTTCCTTTGAAATCTTGGGGGGATCAACAATTAAGGCCTTTCTTAACTTGGATCTGAAAACATTATGAAAGGTTACATAATCAAACTTATGATCATGCATGTCCAGGACTCTAGTCCAATATTGGATAGGCATCTCAATGTCTCCTTCTCTTTTCTTCAATTCCATATCTTTTTCAAATACCTTCTGGCCCCTATATAAAAACATATGAATTAGCAGTGAAAACCATTTGAATCCTACCCAATTCTTCCCCAGCTTCAAAGCTGCTAAGCCAGAATGCATTTTCTCTGCAAGGTGAGTGGAAAAATCATATACCACATTATAACCAGGGTGTTGGAGGTTTACAGCCATATACATCACCTCTATAGGCAGAGTCTTCTTCAAATCAATCCCTAAAACCTGACATAATGCACAAACGGTCTTCTTAAAATGGGGGTGAAATAGTCCACTGGGAAAGGTTCAGGCTCATTCCTACCAATAACAACTTTCTTTTGATTTTTTCCTCTTCCCGACACAGCCAAATGGGGTATCAAAAGGGATGTCCTGATCAAACCCTTGGTGTTTTTGTATTCCTCCCTGAAGACCTCCAATTTGATGGGAATCATATCCTGGCTCCATTTGTGCAAACCAAAAATCTCTGCGATTTCCTCCTTGGTTACTTTAATCATTGGCTTGCCAAGATGTGTTCTAACAGTTCTAGTCATAGGGTCATACCTTGTAGCAATATCCTTCAATAGGTCTACATCCTCGTAGACATTGGGTACCACCAGCTTACCCAGGTCCAATCTCCATGGATTACACAAAGGAACTACCAAATTTCTATTCCCAAACCAGTTGGAAAACAACTGCCAACCAGTGGACGGCAATTCGGCATCATGAATTGTACACTGTTTATCCACTAAACCTTCCTGGATCAAGGGTCCATAAAACAATACCCTTCCATCCTGCTTCTTGCTTGTAGAAGGCTTAAAAAAATCAATAATATCTTGTGAATAACCCTTAGGCGTAGCCTCGGAACCAACAGTTCGTGCCTTGGGTGCCATTTGCATCAAACAGATGATAATTCGAGCTAGGGTTTTTAAATAAAAAAAAATTACACCCTTCTTTCTATTGCCATCACAGAAAGTTCTTCTATATTCACAAATCTCTAGCAATTATCTATATAAGCTCTAACAGACAATTTGCTCAACAATTCACCAGGAATCGAAAAGAAAATAGTCACCAATTGTTCAATAAGCAATGCTAACACCTTCTGAAAACACAAGAGAAGGCGTACGTATTACTTATGGTTTATTTTTGCAAAGCATCAAATGTCGCGAGACTGGAGAACTGCGATAGTAGCTGCTTCCTTAAGCACCAAAAAATTTCTTACAAACCAAAATGCAATACTGAAATAGCAATTCACTGGTCATTTGACATTTAATTATGCAAGCCGAGTCGAACTTGGCCATTACTATTTGCTCATGCGAGATAGAACGGCTATAGTACAACACCAGTTCGTTTGAAAACAAGTTGTTGATCAAAAGCACAGTTGGCCAGGCCGATGGCCCAGATTTAGTCAAAAACAGTTTGAAAATACCACATCTGCCTTCCAGTCATTAGGTGAGCAAGAAAAATTTCCCATCAGGTACCACATCAGCACGGAACAGGCCCCACCACGTTCATTGATCGATAACACTAGCGTCCACGCGTCAGCAAATCACGTACCTCGCAACATTATTGAAACTGAAGTTTTAATTGTGCAAGGTCAGCAAGGGATGACCGAGATGCATCAGAAGGTACACAACTATCGACATTAGCATTTGTCCATCAATTAGCAATCAAAATTGGCCCCACCAAGCTATGCAACAGGTGGTAGCATCTCGCAAGCCTCGTAGCATTTCTCATGACGTAAGCACAAACCTTGCGAGGTGTGTGATGAACGGTTAAGATCAAAGTCACTGCATCCGTCGTTCAATATAATCTGCACATGCAAAATAGTTATTTTAAAGAAGGGGACCGACTAGGCAGATGGGGAAAAAACCCTTGGGTTCGAAAAGACAATTTAATGGTTAAGTTGTAAAATTAGTCGCCAAAAATTATAGGGACACAAAGGTCATGACGCAAAACCAAAAGGACGAGTAAAAGGGGCCAGTAAAGTTATGACCAAAGAGGGATAAAACATGACTTAAGTGACTGATCACCACTGATAACAAGTCAACGCTCAGAAAGAAAAACCCCTAATGCCTAGACCAACCAAAGGTAATGAAAATTATCCCACCACAGAGGGGAAGAAAATAAAAAGCTCCACCAGGTCGCTCCCTTATGTGAGACCTACAAATAATAAATTCATATAATCCTCACTTTGACGAGGACTATCGTGTCTTATGATGCCACATTTATAATTTGAGAGCTGGTACATTATTATATTTCATCTTGTGAATTTGTTCCTCTATAAATACTGATATTGTATGAAGAAAAAAATGCACTTGTTGGGTCTCTCCACTACCCACTCTATTTCAATAAAAATTCACACTAAATTATTTTTAATAATGATTCGAAGAACACAACAAAAACCAAATAAAGAAAATCAAAATTACACTCTTTCAGTGAGAAAGTGAAAGCACAATTCTTATACAACCAGTCAAAGAAATTGTGGCTAGACTAATGGAAATAACTTGATCTCTTAGTTGATTTTTAGGAACACTCTTTAACGCTATACTTCTCCACTAAAGGCGTTATCTAAGATCTCACCTCCATCACCTTTGTTGCATAGCTACGAGCTTGGAATAACATTTATCTAAAATCAGACTGTCATAATGCTCCACTTTCTAACGCTGCTTTTAGACTATCATAGATGGTCACGACAACACCCATTCTTGATTTCTACAACAACAATAGAAAATTATTTGTTTGCAGACTAAAATTAGATAGCCATGTAAAATTTCTCTAATGCCATATTAGAAATATGGGCAGAGTAAGAGAAGTTGAAGTTTTTCAAACACAAGATAATAAGATGCTTCTTCTTCATCATTTTCATTCAATACATTTACATATATAGGATATACATATCCTATATTATAGGAGACTACCTATAACAAATTGCTAAAGATACAAGTTGTTTTAGCAACTCACAATAAACATAAACAAATAATCACAACCAAATAACAAATACTCTATGAGAATGATGTGATATTTCCAACACTCATAACCAACCTACTAAACTATTATCTTATGCATCATATGATGCAATATTTTCAACATCTATATGAACACTAATTCCCAAAAAAATTCATGAAAAATAATAGTGTTACCATCTCATATCAGAGTGTATTCGTCTGATGTTTGATTGCTCGTATCACTGTGAAGCCTCCATAGTTCATGTGTAAAGGCTTGAAGAATGATGTCTTGGTTGGTTGATCGAAGATATGTGTTGAAGCTCTAACAATGGTGGTTGTGAATGTCAGTAGTACTTCATTATGAAAATGGTGTTGACTCTTCGATTCTTATTTGTGAGGAAAGAGGTTTTTTATATATAAAATGTGATTCAAAATGGACGATCATGATTAAACAATGTTGAATCAAGATCAACGATCGACAGATGTTGAGAGGATTTAGACATGAATGATTTGTGCAAAGTAGATTGCACAATTTTGTGATTGAGGAATAGATTGGTTAGTTAGGGTTTAGATTGATCAACCGAGATTTAGATTGCTTAGTGAGGAAATTAGATGGCTCAGTCAGCAATTATAATTTTCTCAATTAGAAAGTGGGTGAGGATAATTGATTATTTGAGTTAATTAATTAATTCCTTTTTAGAGTTGAACATGCAAATCAAGTTGTAGTTTTACAAAGTTGCATTAGTTTGATTTGATTTTTGATAATGTGTTTGAATAGTTTATTTAAATTATTCAAATTTTGGAGGGAAAGTGGGTTAATTAAATTATCATGATTTAATAATTCAATCGACTTAGGGGAATAAAGTGATTTAGTGATGTAATTAAATAATTGGTGTTATTTAACTAATCAAGATGAAATAAAGTTAGATTAGGACATTATTACATGAATGAAATTTATTTAATTGGTCAAAATTGATGAAAAGTGAATTAGTTAAATAATATTGTTTTATTCAATTTAATAGTAGAAATAGTGTGTTAGGACTTTATTAAATAAATTCCATTTATTTAATTAGTCAAAAATGATGAAAATTTTAATTAATTAAATAATGTCATATTATTCAATTAATAGAGGAAATTAGGGTTTTTGATGCAATTGATGTGAAATGCAGTGATGTTTGATGATAATGATGTCAGTGATGTGAAAATGTCATTTAGGGTATGTGATAGGTGTCAAGTCAATTTTACATGTCTACATTTTCCCCCTCTTTGAGATAAAGTACTGGTTGCTTTATTTTAAATATTGCGATGTTAAGATCAAGATTTTTGAAAAAAAAAATTATGCCCACTATGCCTCGATGGTCAGTGGAATGATGGTAGGACTCTTTACTACCCCCTCGAGAGGTTGGACAAAAAAATTGATTTTGAGGTCATGATCATGAAACTATTCTATTTGAATTTAGATGAGGAAAGGACAAAAAATTAAGTCTATAGGTCCCTCGTTGCTTGTTTGAATATGTTTGAGAGCTCCTAATTTGAATATAGGAAGGTTCCTTAAGTAAAAATTTGGGTTTCTTAGGTGAAATTTATGGTTTTTTATGGTAAATATAGGTAATTAGGCTTCTAATTGCCTCATTTGTGCTTTGATCCTATAGTAAAACCTTATCTTTAGATTTCCCATTCTGTTAGTTGTCGAGGAGAAATGCCTAGGATTCAGGGAGTCCCACATCATTTAGACCTAGTTAGAGAGTTTGGATGGCTCATAGGCATCAGTGACCCCGTATATACCCTCTTAATTCTTGTTTTCATCTTGTCATGTTCTCATATTTTGTGTACAAATTTCTCTTTGTCAATAGTGAAGTTTTAGGATTTTTTGTGCATTTGCATTGTTTTGTTTGCTTTTAATAGTTTAGGAAGGTTTCTCTTAAAAAATATTTGTACACTAGCTCTAGATCCTTGCATTTGACCTAAACCTTCACCTCTGAAACTTGCATGTGCTCTATTTCTTCACTTTTGTTTGCTTGGGTTTGTTTTCTATGCATATACTTTAGATCTTTGCTCTTTCCAGGTTTCCTCTCTTTTGCTATTCTCGCATTTGACCTAAACCAACACATTTGACTTAAACCATCACTTTTTCTAAATGTTGTTCACTTTTTCCTATTTAGAACCCTAAATGTCATTTTTAATTGTTTTTGTGTCATTTTATGTGTTTAGAGTGAAACGCTAACATCATGGGTTAAAATGATTGCAAGTGGTCCTTAAACCACTACAACCGAGGGAGAGATGACCTTGGGGTCTATTCGATCCGATCGCCCATTTTGATGTTTTGGAGTGATATTTTCTAGATGCGGTCGGGCTTCATCATATTTGTAACATGCCTCCCATCTGGACTACTATTACACTCGAGGATGTGCAGATGATTCTTTGCATTCATATCCATGGCGAGCTCATGACACACCATGTTCGATGGGCTACCCATGCCATGTGGCATGTTCTGGGTTGCAAACACTTGGAGGTGCAAAATTTCAAGATTGATTTGCTTGAGTTAATTGGTAGTGTAGACCCTAATTCTCTTGTCCTTTGTGGTTTGATTTTGGGACTATTTTTTCCTGATAGGAGAGGTTATTAGTTCCTTGTTGGATGGGGTATATGCATTGAGGGTATGTTTGAGCATGGGACCAGATATGCATGGGGTCCGTGTCTTCTCACCCAACTCTACAAAGATATGCCTGAGGTTGTATATCAGGGCAATAAATCTATTTTCGTAGGTGTTTCTCTTTTGCATATTTGGGCCTAGGAGCACATTGCAGTTGCTTGACCAGATGGTATTCAATATCATACAGTTGGGGATCCATATTCCTATTGTTATGGAGATTTATTATATTACACCTTGCTTGGGGACCTTCTGCATTGGCATTGTGTGTTTGATGGCATGCCATGTCTTTGGAGACCCTATATGGACTGTGAGGCACAACTAGAGGATCTAGAGAAAATTGTTTACTGTCGATAGACTAGATGGTTGATTGTTCATTCTCATTCTCTTCTAGAGAGGTACTTGACAAAGTATGTCATCATTTTGGAGAGGGACATGGCCGATTCTTAATACTTATGAGGCTCATTTTGGTTAGACCACCTGAGATGTCCGAGTATGGGGTCATAAGGCAAACAAAGATGCTGCTACTACTACATTTAGAGCTCTTGCCTAGTTGGATGGGGTTGGCTGGTTGGTTTAGCAGATCCAAGTACCACACCCAATTTTGATTAGTGGTGGGAATGAAGCATTCCTTTGATGTTTAAAGATCTAGGGGGTGGTCTTGTATTAGGTAGAGCGGGAATTATAGGTTGTCGTGGGGAGAAAAAATGCATTTAGGTTCTTATAGAGCAACTAGATAGGGCCCGATAGGATGGGGCACAGGGTGATCAGGCGTGGGTTGATTAGATTCTACAAGTGCATGGATAGGTTCTAGGTCCTCCTCCCCCACCTGGAGATGGAGGTGCTCAGCTAGCTATAGAGGTAGTGTGACGATAGGAATTGGAGGCTCAAGTTTCTACTCTAATCGTAGAGAGGGATAATCTGAGGACTGAGTGAGATAGTGAGAGTGAGTGATGACATGATGTAGAGGCTCAAGTATAGTTTATTATGACTAAGAGAGATACTCTTAGGGAAGAGTGTGATAGTTTCAGAGCTGAGTGGGATTTTTTGTTACAGACGTTGACTTACTATCATACCTTGTATGATGCTACTATTCCTAAGGCTTCTCAACATCCATGGGTTGGAGAGCTTAGTGTTGCAGGAGGTGGAGGTGGAAAGGAGGGTTCTATGAGACAAACAAATCTATATGGTGTTTCTCAGCCTAGTCTATAAGGTTCTCTCCTTCATGTTGGGAAATTTATATTTGTACTTGATCTTTATGTTGTTTATTACTTAGAGGCATATTACAGACATGATTTTTGTATATATAATCATCGACGTAGTTGAGGCATTGTATAGATGTATTATTTTGTATTATCCTATCACACATTTCATTGATGATGATGTACTATGACATTCTCCCTTTCTTGATGATGATATATATGAGATATACCTTCTTTGATTTGACTCATTTATTTGATGATGTATGGATGACGATGTATGGTGATATATGTTTTATATGTGTTTTTGTACTTTTTGGATGTATGCATATGATGTGAATGGATGGATCATATATTGTTTCATATTATGTTTTATTATGGATGATAAATATATCATTTGACATATGATGTTGATAATGATGGATGTATGCCCCATACATTGTACATGATGTTTTTATTGCTTTATTATCATCATTATTTATTGACGGCATTGTGGATGCAGGGTGGATATGGTACTAATGATATTTCTATGTTAGATGGATGTCAATTAGAAGAAATATTTTTGATGATGGATATAAATTTGATGTTGCTAGTATTGAATTTGAATTGCTTGGAGACTTCGTAGTTTGAACAATCCTATTTGATATAGCGAATAGATACGATGCACCAAGGTATTAATGACCAAGGTGACTTTATATCTATTGTGTGTACTTTGAATCTAGAAACATATATTTTTTTCTCATACCAGACATACGAAAAATTTCTTTAAAGTATATAGTCGAGTTGTGTTAAAAAAAATTCAGACCAATTACACAAAGAGGTATAGAACACCTAGCATGTAACTACTTCATAATTTTTTTCAATATAACTTTCATACAATCAATAAAGCAAGTATTCACCATGGTAATATTACAAAAAATATCTTACAAATAACAAACCATAATGATGCTCAATTTCCCCCATTCCTTCTTTTGTAAATCCTTATGGACATCCTCAAGAGATATTTGGAATGAGTCAATAAAATAAATTGAAAAGATAAGACTAAAAAGAAGAAAATTGTGTACCTCTCTTTCACTTCTAGGGTTTTGGACCTAAAAGGAGAGAGACCATTTTCTTACTCTTCATTCAAGAATAAACCCTTGGGATTTCAATGTAAAGGAGATTGAAATCTTACAAAGGGAATATTCTAGGGATTGAATGATATATAATGAGGGGTTCACCACCAAGTTTGGACTTGGAAAGACATTGCAATGAAGGATGAAATGCAAAAACCTAGTTTGATGCAATGCTTCAATGAATGAACTAGAAATGACCATGAAACAAAAAAAAATGTTATAAAATTGAAAGTGTGAACTTAGGAATTTGAAGAAGGTAGAATGGAGATATGGATCACTGAAAAATCTATTGTTTATGTTGACTAGGACTCATTCACCAAGCTGGGCGAATCAGTCTAGTTTCTAAGAAAATTCACAGAGACTGGTTTCAACCAAAAGGGTATCCAAATCTGCAAAAAACTTTATCAATCTTGTATAGTGGGACTCATTCGCGAATAGTGGTGAATCAATCAACTTTTTCTATTTTGGAAGTTCTAGATTGGATTATGTGCCTTTCGTTCTACTCTGCTCTTTTTGACTGGTTTCTAGATCCGAATATGCAAAATGCCACCTGTAGGTCTTCTCCAAGCTTCTCCAAGGCTTGATGAAAACTTTTCTCTAACTTTGCTTCTTGTCAAATTTGGAACCTAGCCCTGAAAATCACACACAAGAAGAGAGAAAATTTTTGTGGGGTTAGAAAATAGGGGTTTGCCTTGGTCAAACCCCTTGTTGGTAATTAAACCTTTAAATGAAAGAAAATATGAAGGGATAATGATGAATGAAAAAATAACGATGTTGAAACTCACCAAACCCTAGCAATACGGTGCTGCAAACATGTTTGAAATGGCTGTAATGGATGTGGTCTTTGAATCTTGCTTGAATGATGCTAATCTTGAATGTAATGCTTGAATCACAAACTCTACATCACAATTGTTAGCACAATAACAAACATGAAGAATGCAATATTTAACATGATGATTGGAAATTGAATGCTACTCTAGAGTGCTTAATAATCTGCCCTTGAAATTCCTTGAATACTCTTGTGAACTCTTGAATGCTTAGGATTTCTTGATTTCTTGTTAGGATTCTAGGTATGAAAATGAGAGAAAGAAACTTGTATTTATACTCAATTATGGAAGATTCTTGAAATTGCAACACTACAAGCCAACATTAGATCTAAGAGAATAAAATCCCATCAAAAATTTGAATTTTGGTCACATGGGACTCATTCACCCAAGGTGGCGAATGAGTCCACTTAGGCACAATATATGGGACCAAAAATGAAAATTTCTTAGAAATTTGTGAAACCTAAATCGAGGCCAAAAAGACCTAGGTGGGACTCATTTTACCAAGGTTACGAATGAGTCCCATACAATAAATCTAGGTCACACAAGCCAGGAACACATGGATTATGATTGGTTACTATTTGGTGTTAGGATTATCCTTGAAAAGATGCAATAAATGGGGCTTGTGGATGAAAAATAGGGCCAATTAAAGCATAAGAAAGCCCAATTATTAATGAAAAGCCTAGAGTAATGTGAAAATGTGTTACAACACTTTACAACACTCCAAATAAGGCAAGATTCATGTTAATTATGATAAAAATTATGTTTATTTAATTCATAAAAACCTAGAAAAGTGTGAAACTGTGTTACAACACTTCGCAACACTTTTGCAAGGTACCATTAAAATCCATTAGTTTAAAAGGGCCCAAGACCTAATGTGAATGTGGTATCCATATTACAACACTAAATCAAGGCAACATTAAGCCAAAATCCACAAGAAGGACTCAAACGTGTGTGAAAATGTCAAAGGACCCATTTTTCGACACTACATTTAGCCCAAACTTTAGTGAGAGGATGAACCTACTTCAAAATCACACTAAAGTAGACAAACATGTACCAAGAGGGGTTCCAATATACTGATGCTAGCAAGATGAGATGGCAATGATCAAGAGGGGTGATCAAGGCCCCAGGATCAAGATCCCATGACAAACCAACATAAGCACAAGGGAACACATGTCCAAAAAATGCATACTCACTCTGAGGAAATGAAAATTCTGGTTGTCTGTTAGGTGAGAAGGCCTAAAAGGTGAGGCACATACTCTCATGGCTGGTATGCAGTCACACACACACAAGTGTCTATGGGGAAAGTCATGCCTCAGTCAGGGCTTCCCGCTCAACCATACCAAAGTTATACCTCCTGATAACTTTGATTAGGTGCCACACAAAAATGAATTGATTTTTTAGCTTCATGAGACAAGAGAAACTTCATATGCTTGGAGCTCATGAACAAATAGGATGGCACCATAGGCATGCAAGTTGTGTTATGCAAGGTGGCCATATAACAACAAATGCAAAATAGGAAATGTTCAAAGGAGTCTTGGTTAGTTCATGCAAGGTTTTAACTTAGGGAACATTGTGCCTAATGTCTCCAAGAGAGGACCAATCAAAGATTTGAAGATTCACAACTTAGGGGATGTAGTGCATCACATCAAGCCACTAAGAGGAATATAATATGCTGAGAGATCATGCTATGGAAGGACATTACACCCAATGTCATCCAAAAAGTGGTAAACACATCATATGAAGTGAGAAGGATGCAATAAGAACCATGAAAAGTAAAATGTAAAAGAATAATGCCAATTTATGCCCCAACTTTAAAGAAATTTCTAAACACCTTGTTGTGAACAATTACTTTAAAGTAGCAAATGATAAATGCTAACAAAATAGAATACATGAGAGCCAACTTGGAAAGCCCTATGCCAAGTCAAATGTTTTCAAGTAAAGCTACATCATTCAAGAGAAAGAGAAAAGAGAGGGGTTGCCCCTAAAATGAAAACATCAAACACATAAGGGATATATGGATTTAGGGGCACTATGTTCTTGCTACAATTTTTTTAGAGAGCTCAAAACTGTCATCATCCCCCAAATATGTTGCAAGTATGGATGTGTTTGGTGGTGTTGTCATTAATGTTGGCAATGATGTTAGCATAGTTTAGATGGTATTTGTATAATTGAGATATTGTAGAAATGATTAGAGTACATGGATCTATATTTATGAAGTTGTAGTTGTGTTTTTTCCAAGTGCTTTTGAGAAAATTTGAGAAATAATGAAAGTAGTGTTGAAGTGTGTTCTAAGTGTGCTCCGATATTGTGCTCCAAATTTCTTCTATGTTGATCTTATGCCTATGAAGATCTGTGAGTGTGTTCATAATCTTCAATGGATCGTATATCCTGAGTTTTAGCTTCTAGGTCGACAAAGAGTAGAAGAA
Organism: Sequoiadendron giganteum; assembly: GCA_007115665.2. Taxonomy (NCBI): domain Eukaryota; kingdom Viridiplantae; phylum Streptophyta; class Pinopsida; order Cupressales; family Cupressaceae; genus Sequoiadendron; species Sequoiadendron giganteum. Next base: position 230,116,630 of record CM021110.1, on the reverse strand, counting down.
ATGTTCACCAATGTGTGAACTAGTTTGACAAAAATATTTGTTTGTGGATTGGGAGAAATGTTTTTACTCCACAGGCTTCTGATATATGGTTTTAGATCTTGCGGATCTAGGAGATGACTATTTCTGATGGTTTTTGTGTTCTGATAAATTTGCTTGTGGTTTGGCACTCTAGAAGACTTTCTCCAGAGTTCCTGTGTTTTGTTGGTTGGTCTAAATGGATTGGTAAAGAGTTCTCTATGAATGAAGTTTGTTGTAATTGTTTCAGATGTACTTGAGGTGTTCTTAGAGTTGGTAAAATGTCTCGTGAAGCATGTTGAGCGATCCACATGAGATTATCTTGTTGGAGATGTATGTACTTCAAAGATCATTGGTGTTTTCATTAGGTTTGGCCGACCTGGTGTCTACATGTTACATTAAGTCTTACATTGGCTTAAGGAAGCACGTACTTGATCCAAGATGTTGATTGGGTCCTAAATTAAATATTTAATTGGTTCTCTCTCATTCTTATCCATCGTGGGAATGTTGAGTAGCCGACCTAATTTGAATTTGTAACTTGAAATTGTATAGCTAACCTTGGAAAATGCTTCTAGGGTTGAATATGGTATAAAAGAAAATGAAGTTGTAGAAAATCTGATATTCATCATCCACAAATTGAGAAAGTGAGTGAAGTGTGCGAACAAGTGCGAAAAGAAGAGTGTGGAGGAGCGAATTGAGGTAACAGTACTTTAAGGTGTTAGATTCCTGAAAGCAATGAGCTGATGGTATCTACAATCTTCTGATCAGGTTGTGAATGTGTGGAATCCTAGTGGTGGATCTTCACTTTATCTCCTTTTATTATTTGTAGGCAGTGACCCTCCTTTATGGACAGTGAGTCCTTTGAAGGCAGTGAGCCTTTATATCCACATTACTAATATATTTTGAGTTAATCCTCATCATGGTTTTTACCTCATTGGATTTTCCATGTAAATCTGGTGTCTATGGTGTTCACTTGTTGTTATTTACATTTCATGTTTACACTTAATAAAAGATTGAAGTTAAGGTGAAAATATTAAGTTTATAAGTAAAGTGGTTTGATACAACTGATTCACCCCCCCTCTTAGTTGTCTTGTACATTTCAACAATTGGTATTAGAGCTCTGGTTCCTGGGTGAAAATATTAACCACTTGTGGTAGATTAGATGGCACACAAGTTGCAGATTCCTATTTTTGATGGAGCTAATTATAGTGACTAGAAAGAATAGATGACAAGTTATCTAATTTCACTTAGTTTCAATACCTAGAAAGTTGTAGAGACAAAGTATGTGATACCGACTGTTGGTCTTCCTTTGTTGATGAGTTTATATCTTTTGAAGAGAATGAGAGAGCAAGGTATGCTATCTTTAGTGCTTTATCTAAAATTGAAAGAAGAAAACTTATTTCTCTAGCTACTACTCTTGAAGTATGGACAAAAATGAAAGACATTTATGAAGGGAATGATAGAGTAAAGTTTTCAAGGAAACTAACTGCTAAGCGAAAATTTCAGAATTTGAGAATGGAAGATGGAGAAGGCCTTGCAAGCTATTATTAGAGAGTTGAAATTATAGCAACTGAAGTCAAGAATCAAGGTGGTACCATGACAGATGAAGATATAATTGAAAAGATCTTGATGACCTTACCGGACAATTACAGTGACAAAGTATCTACTCTTGAAGAATAATATGATCCAAAGACATTTACTAAGGAACATCTATTTGGTGTCCTGACTGCATTTGAAATGAGAAATTTTTCAAGAAATAAGGAGAAAACTAAAACAACATTTAAAGAAATGAAGATAGGAGATGATTCAGATGATGATGATTCAAAAGATTTGGAAGCAAATTTCTCAAGGAGATTGAAGAAAGGTACTGGTAAATACAAAGCTAAGTTGCCTTTTAAGTGTTTCAGTTGTGTAAATATTGTTCATTATGCATCAAGATGTCCTAATAGATCTACACAAAAGAAGAATAAGGATATTTTTTAATAATCACAAAGACAAAAAGGATAGGAAGTTCAATAAATTGTATTATGTCAAAGAAGATGCAAGAATTTTTGATGATGAATTTGACTTTGAGCAAGATAAAGATGAATCATTGTTTATGGCCCTAGAAAATAAAGCTATATCTACTAACCATGGAAGATAAGCAAAGGAATCTGCTCTAGAGAGCAAGAAGGATGAAATAAAAAGTACTCTGGTAATTTATTGTCATGCTAGACAGGATGAATACTTTCGGGTAATTGACAATGGATGTTTAAACCATATGACTGGAGATAAGAGCAAGTTTACTAAACTTGAGAAGAATTATGGAGGAATGGTTATGTTTGGAGATGACTCTGGTGCTAAGATTGTTGGTAAAAGAACAATTAGCTTTGATGGAAAAAATATTACTGACGATTTTTATTATGTAAAGGGCTTAAGGAATAATCTCTTGAGTGTTGGACAAATGTGCAGCAAAGGTTTTAAGCTTGTGTTTTAGGATAACACTTGTGAGATTAGAAAAGGATCTGAAACTATGCTAGCAGCTGGAAGAACTCATGGAAACATCTATCAACTTAAGGGTGGTGATGGTCAGTGTTTTATTTCTCAGATTAATGAGATTTGGCTCTAGCATTGGAGGATGGGACATGTGAATTTTGATAATCTAATCAAGATCAGTTCTAGGGAAGTTTTCAGAGATCTACCTAGAATCATAAAGCCTTCAAATTCAATTTGTAGAAGTTGCTAGATGGGAAAACATACAAGAAATAGTTTTAAAGGAAAGGATCAATCATCTACCATAATGCTAGAATTAATCCACATAGACCTCTATGGTCCTACAAGAACATGAAGCCTTAATGGTGACAAGTACTTTATGCTCTTGATTGATGATTACTCTAGGATGAAATGGGTTACATTTATTAGAGAAAAGGCTTAGGCTCTTGACAGATTCAAAGTGTTTAAGACAAGAGAATAAAATTAGGAAAACCTAATATCAAATGCTTAAGGTTTGATAGAGGTGGAGAATTTACATCTGGTGAGCTCAATGCATTCTATGAAGAGCATGGCATAAAAAGACATTATTATGCTCCTAGAACCCCTCAAAAGAATGGAGTTGTGGAAAGAAAGAACCAGACTACTCAAGAGGCTACCAAAACTCTGATGAAAGAAGAATATTTTCCTGATGTGTATTGGACATAAGCAATCCACACTACTGTTTACATTCTTAACAAATTTTAGATAAGAGGTAACAACACTAAGACCCCTTATGAGTTGTGGACTAGTAAGACTCCTACTATTAAATACTTTAAGGTATTTGGAAGTAGATGCTACATTAGAAGAGATGATAAAAATCTTGGAAAGCTTGATGCTAGATGTGATGAAGGAATTTTCCTTGGATATTCAAATAACAACAAGGCTTATAAATGTTTTAATAAGAGACCGAGGAAAATAATTGAAAGTGCTAATGTAAAGGTTGATGAAGCTATGTATAGACCAGTGGAAATAAATGAAGTTGAACTTGATGATCCTATCTGTGTACAAATACAAGAAAATAAAAGGAGGAGAAAGAACAAAGTGATGAAAAGGAAGAGACTCTGGAACCTACACCTAAGGCTCCTAAATATGTCTAGAAAAATCATCTAGAGGAACAAATAATTGGAGACAAAAGTGGAGTGAAGACAAGAAGCAAAGTGGTTGAGGTAAACCTATGTTTAATTTCGAAGATAGAACCTAAGACTATGAATGAAGCATTTAAGGATGAAATTTGGGTGATAGAAATGAAAGAGGAACTACAACAGATAGAGAAGAATGAGACATGGTAACTAGTCCCTAGACCTACAAACAAGAATGTAATTGGTTCAAAATGGATATTCATAAACAAGTTAAATGAATATGGTGAAGTGGTAAGAAATAAAGCAAGACTTGTATGTAAAGGATATTCATAGGTTGAAGGAATAGATTTTGAAGAAACTTTTGCACTTGTAGAAAGAATGGAAGCCATTCAAATGTTCTTGGCATTTTCGGCTCATAAATACTTCAAAGTATATCAGATGGATGTCAAGTCCACATTTCTGAATGGAGAATTGGAAGAAGAAGTATATATGGAGCAACCAGAAGGTTTTCAACTTTCTAACAAAAACCACACATGGTTTGTACATTAAATAATGCACTATATGGACTTAAACAAGCTCCTAGAGCTTGGTATGCAATATTGGACATATACCTAACAAATCAAGGTTTCAACAAAGGGTATGCAAACAATAATCTTTACTTCAAGGTTGAGAAAAACAAGATATTGATAGTTGTGGTATATATTAATGACATCATCTTTGGTGGAAGTGAAGTTATGTGTAAGAAATTTTCTAAAGAGATGCAAAAAGAATTTGAAATGTCTATGATTGATGAATTGAATTTCTTCCTTGAACTTCAAGTTAATCAAACTAACAAGGGGATATTCATTTCACAATACAAGTATGTTAAGGAATTGTTAAAGAAGTTTGGAATGGATGACTCCAAACTAGTTTGTAACCCTATGGTAACTAGATGTAAGGTGAGTAAGAATGATGAATCTACTAAAGTTGATCAAAGCATGTATAAATCCATGATTGGTGGACTGTTCTATCTTACTGCTACTAGACCTGATATCTTGCATGCAGTATGTTTAGTTACAAGATTTCAAGTAGAACTTAAGGAGGCACATGTTACAGTTATGAAGAGGATATTAAGATATCTTAAAGGAACTCTAGATTATGGGCTATGGTATCCGAAGGATAATGATTTCACTCTGAATTCCTACACTGATGCAGATTGGGTTGGTTGTGTAGATGACTGGAAGAGTACAAGTGGTGGTGAATTCTTCCTTGGAGGAATATTAGTTTCATGGTTGAGAAAGAAACAAGATTCAGTGTCTTTATCCACTGTAGAAGCAGAGTATATTGCAGCAGCATCCTGTTGTACACAGGTACTTTGGATAAAGAAAACCTTGATGGACATAGGTGTGGTGAGTGATGAACCTATCTCTATATTTTGTGACAATACAAGTGCTATAAACATTTCAAAGAATCTAGTGATGCATTCTAGAACAAAGCACATATATTTCAAGTATCACTTCTTGAGGGAGAAGGTATTGAAGAATGAAGTTAGACTTGAATATGTACCTACCAAAGAAAAAGTTGCAGACATATTCACCAAGGCCTTTCCAAAAGATAATTTTGAGTATCTCAAAGGGAAGTTAGGGGTTATTTCCCCTCCTTCTTTGAACTAAGTGCACATGAATGTGTATCAGTCTAGTGGATTCATTGACTCCTTTTGATCTGGACTGATGATGGAGGTCTACTCCTCAAGGGGAGTAGAGAAGTGAATTATTTAAGTATGTGATGTGGTTGTACTCCTTAGGGGGAGTGAATAGAGATTTATATGGTAAGAATTTCCTTTTCCATTGATGTCAAAGGGGGAGAGAGAATCATGTGAAAATTTTATGCTTGGCAAGTTGTCTCTTCTGAAAATCATGTATGTTGTCTTTGTTGATTTTTCACATCATGTGTTGCCATGAATGACAAAGGGGGAGATTATTGCAAATATGGATGTGTTTAATGGTGTTTTCATTAATGTTGTAATTGATTTCAACAAAATTTAGATTGTGTTTAGATGGTATTTTTATATTTGAGAAATTGTAGAAATGCTTAGAGTACATGGAGCTATATTTATGAAGTTGTAGTTGTGTTTTTGCCAAGTGCTTTTGAAAAAAATTGAGAAATGATGAAAGTAGTGTTCAAGTGTGCTCCGGTATTGTTCTCCACATTTCTTTTGTGTTGATCCTATTCCTATGCGGATCTATGAGTGTGTTCATAAGCTTCAATGGATTGTATATCTTGATTTTTAGCTTCTGGTTCGAGGGAGAGTAGAAGATATGTTCACTAGTGTGTGAACTGGTTTGATAGAACTATTTGTTTGTGGATTGGGAGAAATGTTTTTGCTCCATAGTCTTTTTGAAGGGAGAAAAGGGGACAGTGCGGAATACCTCCCTAACACTAATACAATAGAGGAGAGGAGAAAAAATAGGTTCTATAGCTTCTTAAAAACTTTTGAGATGAATACAAACAACATAAAAGAGATAACAAAAAATAGGCATTCACAGATTGACACAAGTATTTACATGGGAAAGCCTTTTCAGGTAAAAAATCCACCACACCAAGCAAAGACAATTTGTATTACAGTAATGAAAAAATTACATACAAATTTCAATCTTCACTCTCTGATAATCAGCTCACAACAGCACTCAAGTTCAGTCACTGTTATAATGCTCATAGCATACAATGAATACCACTCTACTTGACTTAGCTTACAACTTACCAAAAAACCGTCACCTTTTTGTTTACATATAAAATAATGTAATCGACTATCAAGTATTACATTTTAATTCAATGTCTCAACCAATCACAGACCTTCAGGTTCATGGACTAATCACCCAATCAACAAACCGATCTTCACTGACAGATCTCCTTTGCATTGGGCCACCCAGGTAATAAATTCATTGCCCATATCGGATCATGTTCATCAACCGAACAATTCAAGTATTAACTGCTTTATCATTTTGGCCTTTAGCCAATAGGATGTCTGACACTGAGCCACATTTCCATCTTTCATTCGCTTGCTGCTATGACTTTTGGTGCAAGTCGGTCAAACTCGGTTGACCGAGCTTCAAGCTCATACTGTCTCCATCGCGCCACCGCTACGAGCTCTCATACCCACGGCAACATGGCAGTGAGCCCACTTGACCCACCCTCGGCCTTTCCCATAGTACCACCAAGCTCTCCAAGTCTCCTTGTGGTGTGGCGGTGACAACTAGGCAAACCACAGGTGGTCATATTGCACTACCGGACCCTGACCAGTAGCCTTCCACGATAGAGTGGTGACCGCTTGCCCAGACTACTAATGGTAAACCATGCTACCATAGAAGCCACCAGGCCACCCCCTGGCAAGGTAGTGACTACCCTATCAAACCACTAACAATCAACTCTGCTACCGTGGAGGCCACCGAGCCACCCGCGGTAGGCCGGTGATTGCCTTGGTAGACTGCCAGCAGTCTCACCGCAGCCATTGCAGTGAGCTAGATCACTGCCCATGGTGCGGTGATAGCTGACGTGACTATGGTAGGGTGGTGATCACCCTAGTAGACTGCCAGTGGTCAATCATGCTACCACAAAGGCCACTAAGCTACCCCGCGATAGGGAGGTGACTGCCCTGGTAGACCACCAATGGTCTCACCACTACCACCACGGTGAGCTAGATCACCGCCCACGATGTGGTGAGCTATATCATTTCCCATAGTGTGGTGGTAGCTGGTGTGACAGAATACTACCTAGCTACCATGGCCACAACGGTGAGGGAAGACACCATTCGTGGTAAGGTGGTGATTGCCAACCTTCTCATCATAGTACCGCCAAGGCATAAACAAATTGTTGAGGTAAAGCGGTAAGGGCATAAATGATGCATTTTTCACCAAGTCTTTTCTGATAGAGGCACAAGATTGGAATTTGAGACATAATTTCCCAACAAGCTCCCACTTGACAAAGACTTCCAGCTTCCTCTAGACTTCAAAAATTTACTGACGGTCATAGGCCTCAATGCCCATTGATTTTGTGCACCATACAAACTTGTTTGTGCTCACTGGATTCGTTAATGCATCTGCAATATTCTTCAAAGTGTTGAACTTTTCAAGAAAAACCTTTCCATTTTCAACAATGTCCCTCACAAAATGATATTGCACATCAATGTGCTTTGTCCTAGCATGGAAAGTTGGATTCTTTGCTAAAAAAATGGCACTTTGACTGTCACAACAAATATTAATCTTCCCTACATTAAAACTAATATCCGAACACAAAAGTCTCATCCAAATTGCTTCCTTGCAGGCATGAGTGGCTACAATGTACTCTGCCTCAGTAGTGGATAAAGCAACTACAACTTGTTGCTTGCTCATCCAACTAACTGATCCACCATTTAACATGAACCTGTATCCACTGATGGATCTCCTACTGTCAATGTCCCCAGCCCAATCAAAATTAACATATCCATGAATGCAGAGTGTTCTCTGTGATGCAACCAGACTGCCATGGTAACACAAAGCATACTCTAAAGTCCCCTTCAAATATCTAAACACTCTCTTCACAACATCCCAATGCGTTCTTCTCGGATTTTCCATAAAATGACTGAGAACTCCCACTGCTTGGGAAATGTCAGGTCTTGTATAGACCATCACATACATTAAACTACCAACAACATTTGCATATGGCACCCTGGTCATGTCCTCCATCTCAATAGCATACTTTGGACAATCCTCAACAAATAGTTTTGTTCCCTTCATAACTGGAACAAATAGCTGCTTGCAGTCATCCATACCAAATCTCTCCAAAACCGTATTGACATACTTACTATGACTTACCTAGATTTTTCTGCTCGTTCTGTCCCTGGTTATCTCCATTCCCAGAATATACCTTGCTGCACCTAGATCTTTCATTTTGAACTTTGCAGACAACTGAGATTTAAGCTCAGAAATCATAGAATTGTTATTTCCTATGAACAACATATCGTCCATGTACAGTGTAATAACAAGCACATGATCATTTTCAGATTTATAATAAACACAATGTTCAGATTTTGATCTAACAAATCCCATAGATAACACAAACATGTCAAATTTTTGGTACCACATTCTAGGAGACTGCTTCAAACCGTACATAGATTTTTTAATTTACATACCAGATATTGTTTACCTTTTTCAACGAAGTGCTCAGAGTGGGACATATAAATTTATTCTTCCAACTCACCATGAAGAAACATTGTCTTCACATCCATCTACTCAATTTATAAATCATACTCTGCTGCCAATGACAACAAAAATCTGATAGATGTCAGCTTTGCTACAGGTGAAAAAATCTCTCCATAATTAATTCCCTCAATTTGGGAAAATCCCTTTGCAACCAACCTTACCTTATACTTCTCAACATTGCCATCAAGACCTGTCTTCTTTTTGAATACCCACTTACAACCAACATGCTTTCTCCCTTTAGGCAAAGGTACCATATCCCAAGTTTCATTCTTCTTCAATGAATCCAGTTCTTCATTCATGGCTTCCAGACAAGAATTCAAATTAGACATGTCAATTGCTTCTTTTACAATCCTAGGCTCATCAGTGCTAGTAATCAAGGCATAGGCACAATTCAAATCTAACATCGAGAAACCATACCTTTTAGGTTGCTACTTTTCTCATGTAGATCTTCTTACTAGCTGAGGTTGTGGTTCTTCATCATCATAACTCTGAGAGCTGCTTGAACTCTACTCAGTTTTAGGTACACCATGCAATTCTTCCTTTTCTAGAGTTTGAGGAATCTCAACTACATCATTCTTCTTTTCTTTCTGATCTGTCTTGAGTTGTTGATCACTTTCTAAAGGTTTCAGCTCATGAAATATCATGCTTCTATTGTACAAAATCTTCTCAGTAATAGGGTTCCAAAGCTTGTATCCCTTCACACCAATGCCATAGCTGATGAGGATACATTTAACAACCTTGTTATCCAGATTTGACCTTTTCTCATTTGGCACATAAGCATATGCCTCATAGCCAAAGACACAAACATTCCTCAAAGAGGGCTTCTTACTAGACCATGCTTCCAAAGGTGTCTTATCAACAAGAGTAGATCAAGGAGAACGATTTACCAGATAACATGTTGTAGCCACAGCCTCAGCCCAAAAATTTTTCTCCAGACCAACACCGCTCAGCATACTCCTTGCCTTTTCCATCAGGGTCATGTTCAACCTTTCAACAACTCCATTCTGTTGTGGAGTATAAGGTGTTATTTTATGCTTTTTAATTCCATGATCTGTGCAATACCTTTCAAAATTTGTAGAACAAAACTCATCGCCATTGTCTATCCTCAAACATTTAATTTTCCTTCGAGTCTAGTTCTCTACCAAAGTTTTAAATTCTTTAAATTGACTAAACACTTCTGATTTACTTTTAAGAAAGTATACAAATGCCCTTCTCGAACAGTCATAATTAAAAGAAACATAATATCTAGAATTCGATAACGAAGGAACATTAATTGGACCAAACACATCAGAATGAACATAATCCAGTATACCAAAAGATTTATGAGGACTCAAGTAAAATGAAACAGGGTGTTGTTTTCCATAAATACAGTGTTTGCAAAAATCAAACTCAAGGTTACAATCACCAATCCCTTCTAAAATATTTTTATTCTTCAAGGTTTTTAAACCTTTCTCACCTATGTGACCAAGTATATTATGACATAGCATAGTCTTCTCTGCTAGAATTTTTACCTCCAATGCATTTTTAGACAGAGAAGTGTCTTCATCTTCCTCTACAGGAATAAATTTGCTTGACTTTACAAAGGTACTGTTGCATTGAATAGGATGTGCATCCAGCTTGTACAGAGTGCCAGTACAAACACCCGTAGCTAGCACCATTGCACCTCTAGCCATTTTACATCCTTTACTTGAGAAAGAAACTTCTACACCAATATCATTTAACTTATTGACAAAAAGTAAATTTTGAGCCAAACTTGGTATATGCAGTACACCACCAATTCCTTTGACTCTCCCATCAGGAAACTGAATTCTGACTCTACCTCTACCAACGATCTCTAGCATTAAATCACTTGATAGGTACACATTTCCCCCATCATACTTCTCGTACCTAGAGAACCATTCTCTATGGGATGTCATGTGAAAGGATGCACCTGAATCAATGAACCAGACATCATCTGATGCCTGAGTTGCCAAGGCTGTAATGAAGGTGTCTGCATCACTCTGAGAAGAGTCATTTTTTGAAGCATTCTTCTTCTTCTTCTCCTTACAATACTTTTGGATATGACTAGGTTGCCCATAGTTCTAGAATTTCACCTTGGGCTTTCTTCAGGAGACTTTGATCTCTCTGCAGATTTGGATTTCAACTTCTTGTCTTTCTCCTTTGGTCTACCTCGAACATCAAGGGCCTCTTTGGCTATCTCAAAAGACTTCCTTTGCATTTCTTTAGATAGAAGTGAAGCAACCATGTCATCCATCTTGAATGTAATTTTCATGCTTCCAATAGCCATCACTAGATGATCCCAACTGCCAGGTAACAAACACAATAGGAGCATGCAAGGATCCTCCTCCTCAATCTGTATGCCTACAGACACTAGCTAAGTAACACTCATGTTAAATTAGTTCAGATGGTCTGCAACAGATGCACCTTCTTCCATCTTCAAGGAGTATAACTTCTTCCTCAAAAAAATATTATTTACCAGACTTTCCCTGATAAATATCACCAAGATTCTTCCATAATGAAGCTACATACTTCTCCTCATGGATGTTCAGGAGTATAGAATCGGCCAGACTCAGTCTTATCAAACCTCTTTATTTTCTATTAGCAAGGTCCCAATCCTCTTGCTTCATACTTTGTGGCATAGTTTCAGACACTACTACCCAGAGGTCTCTATCCACAAGCAAGTCTTCCATTTTGAGTTTCCATAACTCAAAGTTTCTACCATTGAATTTTTTAATCTCTACTCTACCTAATGTACTCGCCATCTCAAATAGAAACAATTTTTAACAATGAAAGAATCCCACTGGAACAATATTAGCACAAAAAATTGACCTTTCAAACAAGGATAACACAACTGGCCAAGCTCTGATACCACTTGAACGGAGAAAAGGGGACAGTGAGGAATACCTCCCTAACACTAATACAATAGAGGAGAGGAGGAAAAATAGGTTCTATAGCTTCTTAAAAACTTCTGAGATGAATACATACAACATAAAAGAGATAACAAAAAATAGGCATTCACAGATTAACACAAGTATTTACATGGGAAAACCTTTTCAGGTAAAAAACCCACCACACCAAGCAAAGACAATTTGTATTACAGTAATGAAAAAATTACATACAAAGTTCAGTCTTCAATCTCTGATAATCAACTCATAGCAACACTCATGTTCACTCACTGTTGCAATGCTCATAACATACAATGAATACCACTCTACTTTACTTAGCTTACAACTTAGCAAAAAACTGTCACCTTTTTGTTTACATATAAAATAATGTAATCGATTGTACAGTCTTACATTTTCATTCAATGTCTCAACCAATCATAGACCTTCAAGTTCATGCACTGATCACCCAATCAAGAAACCAATCTTCACTAATAGATCTCCTTTGCATCAGGCCGCCCAAGCAATAAATTCATTGCCCATATTGGATCATGTTCATCAACCAAACAAGTCAAGTATTAACTGCTTTATCATTTTGGCCTTTCACCAATAGGACGTTTGACACTGAGTGACATGTCCATATTTCATTCGCTTGCTTCTCTGACTATTGATCTAAGTCAGTCAAAGTCGTTTGACCAAGCTACGAGCTCATACTGTCTCCATTGCGCCACCGCTCTAAGCTCTCATACCCATCGTGGCATGGTGGTGAGCCCACTCAACCCATCCTTGGCCTTTCTTGTGCTACCTCCAAGCTCTCTAAGTCTCCTCGCAGTGTGGCGATGATGACCAGGTAGACCACAGGCAGTCATATCTCGTTACCGGACCCTGACCGCCAACCTTCCGCGGTAGGGTGGTGACTGCTCGCCTAGACTACTAATGGTCAACCGTGCTACCGTGGAGGTTGTCAGGCCACCTTGCAGTAGGGTAGTGACCACCCTAGTAGACCACTAGTGGTCAACCATGCTACCACAGAGGCCACCAAGCCACCCCATAGTAGGGCAGTGACTACCTTGGCAGACCGCCAGCGGTCTCACTGTAGCCACTGCGGTGAGCCAAATCACCACCCACGATGCGACGTTAGCCAGCGTGATAAACAACTAGCTGCCTATCATGGCCACCATGGTGAGGGAAGACATCACGTGCAGTAAGGAAATGATTGCCAACCTTCTCACCATGGTACTGCCAAGGTATAAGTTGACCGCTGCAGTGACGCGATAAGGGCATAAATGATGCATTTTTTCCAAGTCTTTTCTAATAGAGGCACAAGACTAGAAGTTGAGACATAATTTCCCAACACTTTTGATATCTAGTTTTAGATCTTGTGGATCTGGGAGATATCTCTTTCTAATGGTTTTTATGTTCTGACAAATTTTCTTGTGGTTTGGCACTTCAGAAGACTTGCTCCAGAGCTCCTGTGTTTTTTTGGTTGGTATGAATGAACTGGTAAACATTTCTCTTTGAATGAAGTTTTTTGTAATTTCTATGAATGTACCTAAGGTGTTCTTAGAGGTGGTAAAATGTTTGGTGAAGCATGTTGAGCGATTCACATGAGATTATCTTGCTAGAGATGCATGTACTTCAAAGATCATTCGTGTTTTGATGAGGTTTGGTCGAACTAGTGTCTACACGTTACATTAAGTTTTTCATCGACTTAAGGAAGTGCATGCTTGATCCAAGATGTTGATTGGGTCCTAAATTAAATATGTACTTGTTCCTCTCTCATTCTTATCCACCATGGGAATTTTGAGTTGCTGACCTAGTTTGAATTTATAATTTGAAATTGTATAGCCGACCTTGGAAAATGCTTCTAGGGTTGAATATGGTAAAAAAGTAAATCAAGTTATAGCGAATCTGATATCCATCATCCACGAATCGACCAAATGAGTGAAGTGCACGAACAAGTCTAAAAAGAAAAGAGTGGAAGAGAGAATTGAGGCAACAATACTTTAAGGTGTTAGATTCCTGAAAGTAGTGAGCTGATGGCATCTACAATATTCTGATCAGGTTGCGAATGTGTGGAACCCTAGTGGTGGTTCTTCATTTATCTCCTTTTATTTTCTATATACCGTGAGCCTCCTTTCTGTATAGTGATTCCTTTGAAGGAAGTGGGCCCTTGCATCTGAGTAGTGAGCCTTTGTATCTAGGTAGTGAGCCCTCTAGCAATGAGCCTTTGTATCTGGTATTGCATTACTACTATATTGTGAGTTAATCCTCACCATGGTTTTTCCCTCATTGCGTTTTCCACGTAAATCTAGTGTCTCTAGTGTTTACTTTATGTTATTTACATTTCATGTGTACACTTAATAACATATTGAAGTTAAGGTGAAAAGATGAAGTTTATAAGTAAAGTGATTTGATACAACTGATTCACCACCCTCCCCCTCTTAGTTGTCTTGTGCATTTCAAAAAAATACACAGAGTTGGAAGAATGACACGAAGAGAGCGGAAACAAAGGAAAAACCTTTTGGGTCAAGATGGAAGATACATAGGGTGTCTCGATGCCTTGTGTCATCCTGAAAAGGAAAACACAAGACAAAAATGAAAGGGAGATAAAGAAAAGGAAAAAGAAAGAAAAGAAATCCTTTTGGGTCAATATGGAAGAGACATTAATGTCTCGACACCTTGCGTCATCCCCAAAAGGAAAATACAAGACAAAAATGAAAGAGATAAAAAGCGAAAAAGATACATAACATAAAGAAGAATGAAGGTAAAAATAGAGGATTGTCACAAAGAGAGAGAACATAACATCACGAGGGATCACATTACGCTCATGCAATCATAGAAAAGGAAATGAAAAAGAAATGATACAAAAGACTAGTAAGGAAAAGGTGATTCAACCTATGAGAAAGTCATCCACCTCCCAATCTCAGTTTGTATAAGCGGAAGGTAAATAACGAATGCAAGGGACAACAACAAATACATTATTAGGACAAGGCTATCAAATTTTTTCCCCCATTGGGTGCGAGACAAAAATGAGCTGAGGTAAGTGATGGGAGGGTTATGTAATAGTGAGAATAGAATATTATATAACTGTTACATGGTAAGGGGGTGAAACAACACTAGACGATCACATGATAGAAATCATTCCATCAAAGTGAAAGTTTTGCAATATTAACGGGAATGCATGACACTCATTGATACTGTGTCTGAGAGTTTGATGATATGTGCAATGTGGGACCTTTACATCCTTAGGATATAGGACTAATCTATTCATAGGTGGTAATGTCATTAATTATTTTTTCAAAAGAAATTGTAGCTTGCATTCACTTTCAAGTGGTGGACAAGGAAACTTTATTTTTTGTAACTTGTAAGGTCTCTTGCGCTTGCTAGATTCACCAAATTCTCTAGTTAAAGGTTGAGGGAGAGGACCTAGGAAGATCCTATCATCCTTTTCATTGTTATAAATCATTGGTTTTTCTTTAGGAAGGAGATGATATAAGATAATCATACCATTACTACAAAGCCTTGGATATTCTTTGGGAACATGTTTTTTGTGAGGGGGATCTTGATATCCTATCCCTTTTGTATTTTCATTAGTTGGTATTTTCTCCAGGAGCTGATGAATGTCATGTTCATTTATTGTATCACATCCTTGTTTACTCAAAATTATGAAGCCTTTTCCATATGTTTCTTCCAGATTGATGGGAGTGTTTGTTAATTTTTTATCATAGGATGTTTGAGTGTTTGCTTTCCTAGAGGAACCAGGTTCACCTTTTATAGGGAAATTAGGTTTAACTTTTGTTTCAGGATGTAAGTAACTAGACATCTCAAGAGGTGGTATTGTGGGGGGATTCAGTTGTTTCATGGATGGGTAAAATGATGCATTATATTCAAGGTTATTAAGACAATTATTTAGGAACTTGTTCATGTTGTCATCATCTTCTCCAATGATGTCAACTTCATGAGGATGACATGCATTAGGAGTTGAGTGAGCATGAGTGAGTTCAATTTCATTAGGGTCATTTCCAAAAGAACAACTTGACACATCCACTAAGGAATTTAATGACATCAAAATCTTGTTAAAGCACATATCCATGATGTAAATTTCAGATTCTAGAATATGCAACAATGTTGTGAATGCAATTTTGATTTTAAGCAATGCATAAGATGAATGAATTTAAGCTAAATGCAATGAGTTGAATGAAACCAAAAGTTTGCAAGCTGAAATAGAAAGGTAACAACAACAAACAAAGACTCAGAAAATGAACTATGAATGCCTGAAAATGTAGTGAAAAATATGCAAAAGGACTGACTCGCCCAAGGTGGCGAATGAGCCCAAGTACTAATTTTTTTAAAAAAATTAGAATTTTTGAATTGAAATTTATGCTTTTTATATTTTCTGATGTAGATCTAAGATGAACAATGTAGAATTTGATTGATTTTTAATGAAATTAGATGCAATAATGCAAGCTAAATGAGTTTTCACTAACACAAAAATTGAAACCTTAGAATGCAAATTAACCAATGCAAAATCTAATGCAATGTTAATGCAAGCTAAATCTAGGATGTCAATGAACTCCAAATCAACAAAGAAAGAATTCTAAATATAGGTTCACCAAAATGAAAAGAATAAAATGGTGACCTACTCTCTGGCTTCTAGGGTTTTGGACCTAAAAGGAGAGAGACCATTTTCTTACTCTTCACTCAAGAACAAACCCTTGAGATTTCAATCTATTGGTCATTTTTCCAACTAGGCTTTGAAATTCTCTAAAAGATAACCAATCTCTATGTTCACGAATCACAAAAGCTAGTGGCCAACTAATAGATAAAGCTTCTCAAGGCTTTATCCCTAGTATTTAGGCTGTGTGAGGCCAAGGAGGGTGTTCCTATTTGTGCTCATTTGATACCCATTACTACAAGAACACTTCACACACAAATAAATTCCTACTAACTTGCAAACATACAATATTTATCAAAGGTTTGGCTAATCTTTACATAAATAACCACATATTTTCTAGGAATATAGGTATTATGTGAGATTCGCATCTCGTAACAGATAGAATTTGAATGATATAATGTTCTGACCTTGAATCCACATGTAGGTTTTTTTTATTTTAATTACTTAAAATAATTCCAAATGAACTAGCCAGTGCCTCATCAAATTGGGTAGGAGTAACATATAAAATATTTAGTCATACATAAAATTGAACCCTGATATTAGTGAATGATTCTCACAATGCATTACATCATAAGATTTCACAGTATTCAAAGCAATAATCCTTATCAAATCCTTAGCACATTACCACAAACCTACAATATGTTTTCAAGCATTTGATTAACTCATTAAGTTAAGGCAAGAAATAGAATCATACATTCAACTAAACTATTGAAGACAAATGAAAAAATCCTTGATAATTTCATTCATGATCTGTCATAACACACACAGAAGAATAATTGCCTTAAATTTTTAGATCTTTCGATATCTGTAATTTCGTAAGACCCATTAAGACTATCTCATATGCATACCCTACCCAAGACAATTTACCAACTAACTCATCCTAAATTTTGCATTATATGCATTCAATATATACCACCTAGACCTTCAGGATTCAAAAAATCCGACCCTTGCAATGAGCCTTGAGATCTCCTTTATAGAATAGGAGAGCAACAAGCTTCAAGCCCATTTCCATTACATTTCAATAAAATTTCATTTCAAAATGGAATTTTATCCGCTTTTCGCAATTCCCACACAATTGGATGTAATCATTCGGTGAATAGGGGAATCAAAATAGCTACAACCTTCATAACCAGTCAGTACCACCAGAACCATAGAAAAATGCCACCAAGGCCTTGTCACTTTTGTCTGCGTCAGACCCAAAAGGAAACAACATCAACACTAGAACAAATTTGCAGAACCCAGGAAACCATATCAACTCGAACCCGAAACAACACCATGGTCGTAATATAGATGACCGCTTCGTGTCTTCGCCTCAATGGGAGGTGAAAACACCACTTTATCTTCACCAACAACCTCCTCAACACCAAAAATAGGAACAAAAAATAGTGCCATTGCGGTAATTGGAGATACCGCGAGGACCTCTTCATCTTCATCAACCAATTCAGTTAGAGCTGCAATAATCAAAATCGGTCTTAGAACCATCACTACCAAAGTTGTTGGAGACATCAATGGGTGAATTTTGCTACCCTAGAGAGCCTCGAATGAACCTTGGCTTGTCCTTCGATCCTTCACCATGCTCTAAAGACCTCTTTTCCTTTTCACAACTCGTCACCTCAGCTCGTGCAACTCGACCCTTAAGTCGAGAACTGCATCTAGTAACACTCGGGAGGGACCTCATGTTTTCTTCCCTAGAGTCAAGAGTGCCTAGAAGTGTGCTTTGTTCATATTGTTTCACCTCCTCCTGAGATCTTCACGTATCCATTCTCGTAGACCTACGTAGCAGAAAACTAGAAGCAATTAGCTTTCTCATCTTGCACTCAAACCAAAAACCTTTGTAGATCCAACAATCACCCAATGTAGAAACACAAAGGAATTCATACTTTTAATTGCTATGATGCAAATGAATAACTAGCAAGAATTTATCAAGCAAATTGATGCATTGATCATCAATGCTACAACTACAGCACGAGTGAGTGAATGATTATTTGCTGATGTCAATTTAACCATTGTTAGTTTCTAGGTTCATGGAAATCAATGTACTATTCATCATGATTGCAAGGAAATAACCCCTCACACGCATGGAAATCAGGTTGATATCCATCGAAAAGCTTGCGCCATTAATATTTTCCATTTTTAGAGTTCAAAAAACCATAACATGGCTGGTTCGATGTTTTAAATTTGGGTCGTCGATGTGCTAGTGATAGGGAAAACTTTAAGAAACCCCCCCCCCAACAAAGGTGTAAAATACTGGCGAATCCTTTATACTTCCCGATAAAAAATATTAATTTTATTGGAAAAAAATTCATTTTTTGGGAAAAAATTCTCAATTGGTGAATCTTTTATAATCCCTAGAAGTCTATGGAAAATCGTGGTGAATTGCAATTTTTTTTAATCGAATAAAATATTTTTCATTGGCTATTAAAACTATTTTTCAAACCAGAATGTTTTTTCCATTGGCGAATTAATCTTGTTTTCAAAACAAAAAATAAAATTGTTGGCGATTAAAACCTTTTCTACAAGCAAAAAATATATTTTCATTGGCGAATTAAACAAAATCTCAAACTAATAAAAAAATTCAGTGGCGAAATAAATGGAGATGCCAATAAACAATCATAGGAACCATTCGATGAATGTTTGATGGACGATTGTAGTTGCATTCTGGAATTAAATCTCTGAAGCACTAGACTTGAGAATTGAAACCTTCGAAATACCACTAGAACCGTTAGATGCAGACACATGGCGAGATCAAGGCTCATCACGCATCACTCATTCTGTCTTTTCAATGCCTCGACGTTGTAAATTTCATTTAATTGAAATACTCAATATTTTTGAAGAAATTTTGGTTCTCGTACTACTGGTGCTGGAAGT
Organism: Sequoiadendron giganteum; assembly: GCA_007115665.2. Classification (NCBI taxonomy): domain Eukaryota; kingdom Viridiplantae; phylum Streptophyta; class Pinopsida; order Cupressales; family Cupressaceae; genus Sequoiadendron; species Sequoiadendron giganteum. Next base: position 230,097,381 of record CM021110.1, on the reverse strand, counting down.
GGTAGTGGCAACGATTAATGCCATATGTGATATGAAAATCCAAAGAAATTTATTGGACAACTCATAGCTTTAATGAAACAAGATTTGTAATGATTTCATATTGTTTGAGTGGCACTGGTGATTTTAACATCTTGTCAACTTGAGGTATAGTTGGCTTGTAGCCAGACATCAATCAAATTAAACATTTTAATTGTACATGAATCACGATTATCATTATATCCAGGTTGGTAGTGACACTGGTGGCCCATAAATAGGGATAGTGAATAGTGGATGGTGTCATAAGGGTTTTCATTTTCTAGGGTTAATAAGGATTCATGAAGAAGATGATGTGGTATTATTAGGGATACTATAAATTCTCCTGCCTTCAATTATGTAGTTAGAGAGTAATCAATAAAAGATGAATTTCCATCAAGTTCAGAATGGGTGGAATTTGAAAGAAGTTGATTTGGTTAAGCTGATTTCTCAGATAGATTTTGAACCAGGGTGAGGAGCTCTGATGGAGGTAAGTGCTATACCAGTGCATGGAAGTTGCATGCAAAAGATGGGAGCATATTTTCTACTCCTCTTGTATCTTCACAAATCCCTATTCCCCAGCATGGTTGGCCAAGCAAGCCCCATGCATTTATTTTCAAAGAGATATTTGTATTACATCTTCTACATGACTCTAGTTCTCAAAGGGGATAAGTACATTTTGTATCTTCACAGCTCCCATTTCCCCAGAATGATTGGAATAGCCTTTCCCCTAGCATTTATTTTCAATGCCACATTTGTATTACATTGTCATGAGAAGAAGCTTGGAATCATGAATTTATTTTTAGAGTTAGATTTTAATTAAGTTGTCACTAGCAAAAGCTTGGAAATTGGAATCAATTTGTAATCCATTGTCATAAGCAAAAACTTGGAATAAATGATTAAATTGGAATAAAATAAATGGTTATGTTGTGTTATTCTTCGTTATTCATTTACACTTACATTAAAGAATCATTTTATGAGTTTAGAACTTCAGTGTCTATTAATATATTCAAATCTATTTTTTTCCTTTGAGAAATTAAGTAATATACTTTATGCAATATGCACTTGATAATTCCTGGCTATATCGGGCCATCAGGGGAGTGGAATCATTCATTCCACCAATGTTTATGTGTTACAGCGATGTGGTTACTTTTGTTGACTCTATCGGTATATCGGGGAGAGCACCTTATGAGTCAGCTCGATAGAGTATTGTTACACCAATACTAGGTTGTGAGATATTTTCTTCGGGCCATTCGCAGGGCTACGATGGGGGTTCTATTGATAAAGCATTGTTAGGCCGATGTCGATGGTATTGAATTTTGTTAGGAATAGAGGAAGGACTACAAGTACGAGATTTCAAATCTGTTTATGGATGCAATGTAGGCTATAATATGGATCTTGCTACACAAATTTCTATAATTTGCATTCATCATAAAATCAAAGTGGTATATTTATTTAATAAATAAATGCATGCAGATTTAAAAGTAAAACATAAAGCAATACAAATGAAAAAAGAAAGTTTCCATCATATTGACAAAAAATATTATAAACACTAAATGTTTTTCGTTATTGATTTATAATTTTTCGTTGACCTTCTCCCCTGGTTCCCCATATCATTATTTATTTTTTAAGTCCTTTGCAACATTAAGTTACTGGCCCCTTGGCCTTGATGTCAATCCTTGCACACAAAATTTTAGAATAATTTTTTCTTTTTTTTTGATACGTAAGAGTCATATTTCTAAAATATAAGTCTGAAGTACATGTGTCTACCATGTAGGTAATTTAAGAAAAAATATATCATGCTACCCCTCCCATCATAATTTCGTTTACAATAGCCAAATGAAATCAAAACAGACCCTAGTAAATACTAACCAAAAAACCCCATTATTAATATTGACATCGATTAACCAAACAAGACTGTCAAAGCATAGACGTAAGACGAACCAAAAACTATCATCTATGAGACAAAAAAGAACTATCACCAGTTTACAAAAAATTATTTAATCGTGCAAATTCTTTGAATTCCTCCTTCCAATCCTCACTATCAACCGCCATTAGACCAAAGAATTTTTTTAGAAAAATCACAACAACCGCGACAATCGCCAGATGGTGCATTAATCCAGGTCCTTGCAAATCCAAAAGAAATGGGTATATCTTCACCATATCCTTCGTTCTCACTCTCTCCACATCGCAAGGCCACGAGTAGCCTTTGCCTTCTACCACCACATGAAGAATCTCATCCATCTCTCCAAGAAAGTCAAGTTTAAACATTTTGAGAATTAAGCTTCTAGCTTCTTCTTTCGGCACCAAGTTATCTAGAAAAGAGGCTAAGAATTGAGAAAAGACTTGCAAATTATCTCTTCCGTACTCTCTACTTTCCAGGTGGTCAAAACCCAAAACCAATTTTCACAGCCACTAACACTAGAAACTCATAATTTAATAGAATCCGCTTGAGCCTTTGGTCTATGATGGCCCTAAAGGAAGTCAGCCTCTCTTTCGTCTGAAGCGAGATGGCAGTATCAACCCCAAACTAAGTGAAGTATGCCACATAAACCTCAATGACAAACTTGGAAGACCTAGCCATTCGGCTCCGCATTGAAAACTCTTGGTAGAAAAATAAACTACACTCTTCACACAAAAATCATTTCGTAATGAAATGCGTAGAGTGATAGGCTTGCTAAATTAAACCTATGGAATCACCCTATAACCATTAGATTTATAAAGATCAACAGTTAAGAATTTGTAACTTGTATACCTAAGATGTTTCATTCACTTTAATGTTCCAATTTTGAGAAAAAAAACATTTAAAGCACTTTGTACTGCTAAGTGTTAAGTGATTTTTTTTAAAGTGAGAGGGTCAACACATAGGGAGATTTTTTTAAGTCCTTTGTAATTTTAAGTTACTGACCCCTTGGTCTTGATGCCAATCCTAGTGCACAAAAGTTTAAAACAACTTTAAAACACATGTGTCATGTTTATTTTTGTAAGTTAGTATCATAAATTACTCAAGTTTCAACCATTGGATGAACATTTGATGTATGGTTGTAGTTGCATTCCATAATGAAATGCACAGAGTGATAGGCTTGTGAACGTAAACCTCTGGAATCATCCTATAATTGTTAGATTTAGAAAGATCAATGGTTAAGAATTTGAAACTTGTAGACCTAAGACATTTCATTCACTCTAATGTTCCAATTTCGAGAAAAAAAAGTATTTAAAGCACTTTGTACTGCTAAGTGTCAACTGTTAAGTGAATTTTTTTAAAGTGAGAGGGTCAGCACATGGGGAGATTTATTCAAGTCCTTTGCAACATTAAGTTACCGACCACTTGGCCTTGATGCCAATCCTAGCGCACAAAAGTTTAAAACAACTTTAAAACACATGTGTCATGTTTATTTTTTTAAGTTAGTATCATAAATTACTCAAATTTCAACCGTTGGATGAAAATTTGATGTATGGTTGTAGTTGCATTCCGTAATGAAATGCACAAAGCGATAGGCTTCCAAACTTAAATCTCTAGAATCATCCTATAATTGTTAGATTTAGAAAGATCAACGCTTAAGAATTTGCAACTTGTAGACCTAAGACGTTTCATTCGCTTTAATGTTCCAATTTTGAGAAAAAAATCATTTAAAGCACTTTGTGTTGTTAAGTGTCAAAGTGATTTTTTTTTAAGTGAGAGGGTTAGCACACGAGGAGATTTCAGTCTTCACTCTTCAGATTGATCATTGTAGTGCACCACCTTGTTTTGGATTCCACAGTTCCACTTCCAACAAAGCCATTCTAGTTTCCACAACTATTAGCATTAATCTTTTCAAGAGTCAGGACTCAGAATCTGGGTAAGTGAAAGAATTCCTGTGGCTACGTTTCATCATTTGACATTTCTTAAAATCTTATTTTGTCAAACTTTGAAGTTTGGGTTTAGAGACTTAAGAACTAAGAAAAATTAAGGAGGACTAATAGGTATTAGGCAATTCAAATTTCACAACTTCACATTATATAAGCATGTCTACCACCAGTACCACTAGAGAAATGTCCGATAAAAATATACATTATGTAGAATTGCTTAAAACCCCAAGTTTTACTGATGGGTACCATGATATTTATGATCCTGAAATGTATGGTAGGCATACCTCAGAACTTAGATTTTCATCTCAAAATAATGCTACAAAGAAAATGCAAGTTAATAGTATCAGTGCACCATGGGTAATTAGATTAGGGCACATGATGTTACATGAGGTTTTCCCTTGCCCAAAATTAATCATGGTCTATGCCCAAAATTATGATAATAACAAAAGAGAAATTGTTAATAAAGATATAAAAGAAGTATTGTTATCCATTAATGCAGAATAACTTCGAAAAGTGTTGGGGTTTACAACCGAAGAATTTGGAGACATCCGCAATCACATTGACCTAGAAAAGCTTGCTAGTGATTATGAAGAAGTGGAAGAAAGGGAGAAAAATGCTTTCTTAAAGAAAATAGTTCAGGATAAAAACAAATTGAAAGGTGATCATAAACCTCCTTATGATTTAGATATTTTTAAACCATGCGTTCAGGATACTATTCCATGCTAGCATTTTGCCTCGGTCTGGATAGCAATTTGGAAGTGGGTGCAAGCCTCCTTGAAATGGTATTTAATATCCATTATGGTCTTCAACATGTCAAATATAATTTTATTCAACACATTATAGAATCCATGCATAAACAATTTTTAATGATTAAAGTAGGTTCCACCAAGACATTTAGGTTCACAACCTACTTGTGTTATCTTTTTCTATTCAAATTTAGAGGAATTTTTCAGACCAACAAGCTTCAGATTCGACCCTATAGTAATGTTGAGGAAAATAAAATGGCTCTAGTATATGAATGGACCACTGAGATAAGGATGCATGATTCTCGAAGGAATTACAGTCATTTTGTAGACTACTTTTTGGCTCCATTTCATCAAGCAATTACAAATACTCCAATGCCTAGATTGCCTATGTCATGTAGAAACTGCATTCAACTAGGAAAAGAAATACAATTGGCTGATTGGTACTTAATGGAAGAATATATTGTGCTAAGATTTTATGGATTGGGAGTACAACCACACAAACTTTCAAGACATGTGACATAAAGGGTTTTTGCATTGGAATATGTAAGGTAGGTGCAGAGTATTGATGAACTACACTTTCTTAGTTAGAAATAGAAGACCTTATTTCTGTTAGAAACCAAGATCACCTACATGCAATCACCTATCACATGAAAAAGACATGCAGAACCAAAGAAGATGTTCTGTAAACCTCAAAGTAAAAATGCATTATTGAGAATCAATTATTACAAAGAGATCAATCCTTATGAAGGAGATCAAGAAACCCTAAAAGGGAAACCCTAAATGAAACCCTAGTGTGAACACTTAATAATTAATCAATAATTAATGTGCCTAAGTTTAGCTTAAGTAACTAAAGAAATAAGTGACTTAATTAATTAACTAGTATGATATAATTAATTAAGTGTAATAACTTATTACTCTAACACCTCCCCTTAAGATGAACTTAGGAAGAAGCTAAAACACTAGAAGAAGATGCATGCAAGAGAGGATGGGTCTCGAAAACTAGGCCTGATCAGGTACCCATTTACAAATGCAAGAAAGAGGTAGAGAAGGAAAACCTAGTGGGAAAAACCCCCCTACAATGAGATGATTGTTGCAAAGAAGCACTGGAAGAACACTATGGAGTAACACTAGAACTGTAATCTGGAAAGCAAGGAAAGATACTTCTATCTACAAGAAACCATATCTGAATCATAACAATGCAACAGCAAACCCGATGCCATGGAACACTCGAACACACCAAACTGGAACAACCCTGGAATCTATGAAGTATTAGTTGATTATTGAATGATGTATTACTGAAAACGAAGTGCAAAGATGCAAGTTGCACCCTCCCAACTACCAAAACATCCAAGTAATCTCCAAACAACCCATCAGGCCAAATATGGACTAAGCAATCAACTTGGGATAGATACAAAAAAAGTTCATGGACAGAAACATAGAGCTCCTCAATACCTTTACAATGCCGCAAAGATAGCTAAAATCGGAGATCGTGGCAAAAAGTTATGAGCCCAAAAGCATAGAATAAACATATGACTTAAAATAGAAATAAAAATCACCAGCTGCAAAATCTGACCAAAAAAATAGCACCATTGGATAGTGCTCGGAACTAGCTTTCCAACAATATCTCATTTTCCCAATTTTGACAACTGAGCGAAATGTTATGCCCGTTTTCCCGATTATGCTTATTTTGCAAAAAAAGCAAAAAAAAGGCCTCCAGGGCTGAGCATTGGTCGCCCATATGACCTTGGTAGCAGATTTTATTTTATTTTTTAAATTAAAAAAAACTAGACCCGTTGGTGATTAGCCAGACGGTTGGCGGTCACCGCTAGACCGAGTGGGTACCGCAGCCATGCGGTTGGTAGGCTCCGCTGGAGCTCTACTCCATGGGCAGTGCGCCACTGTGGCGCCGCTCTGATGACACCCCCTTTTTTTAATTATTTTTTGAAAAATATCACCTTGAACTACATGTCGAGGAGGCCGTACGGTCTCCATAGCAAAAAAAAATTCCTCAGAAATGAACTGCTCTAAAATCGTCAATTTAACAAGCATTCATAAGTTTTTGGGTGCTCTAAACGCGATGACGACGTTTGTTTGGCCCAAAAATCCATAGAAAAATTGGCTTCCCCCAGATCTTGCAAAAAAGATGCTTGTGGAAACCCTTGCCCTTGAAACTCACTGAAAGGCCATATCTTCAGATCATGAACAGGCAGTTGCAAGTCTGGAGCTCTGATACCATGTTAGAAACCAAGATCACCTACATGCAATCACCTATCACATGCAAAAGACATGCAGAACCAAAGAAGATGTTACGTAAATCTCAAAGTAAAAATGCATTATTGAGAATTAAATATTACAAAGAGATCAATCCTTATGAAGGAGATCAAGAAACCCTAAAAGGGAAACCCTAAATGAAACCCTAGTGTGCACACTTAATAATTAATCAATTATTAATGTGCTTAAGTTTAGCTTAAGTAACTAAAGGAATAAGTGACTTAATTAATTAACCAGTATGATATAATTAATTAAGTGTAATAACTTATTACTCTAACAATTTCCTTCTTTACCTTTTTCATGTGGAGGGTTCACATTCAAGAGAAAAATATTTAGTGTGGCACATAATCTTTTGAATTTTTTTTATTTTGATGCTATCTGTCACTGGCAGTATGATCCATGTGACATCATTAAATCAATGATTGTGGCCAATAGGAATGTTGCAAGTAGAATTCAACATCAAAGTAAACCCTTGCTTGAAAACTTGAGAAACAAGGATTCTTGGGATGAGGTCAAAATAACAATGGAGAAAAGTGTTGTCGAGAATGGTATTTCTTTTGAACAATTGTCAGCAGAAATTATGGCATTGCATCGAAAGACAATCAGGACATACAACAATTTTTTTGAAAAAAGTGATAAACCATCTAGTAGAGTAAAAATTCTAGGTTCTCTAGAGAAGGAAGTTATAGATAAAAATTGGTCATGATAAAAAATTTCTACCTTTTGATCTATGAGGAAGGAGCTAGGTGAACCAAGAGCTCTTGCAGAGTATGGAGATAACAAAGAAGATAAAGAGTTTAGCAAATTGTGGAATATAGAGCGTCCTGATGAACATGGAAACAAAGAAAGTGATGATGAATCTAATGATGATAGGGAAGTAGATCGAAGCCATGTCAATTACAAACTTGGTTTAAGTGAGGCCACAAAAGAAGAATATTCTTTAGGAGCAGTCATAGCTGAAAAAATGGGTTATGAAAGTGGTGGTTTGGGGTCGCAAGGACAAGGATTTCCTACAGTAATAGATGTACAACATATAAAACTAGTTGATAGATCTGGCATTGGAGAGAATATAGTAGACCAAGGGCATACAAGTAGAGATGAAACAATTCAATTTGTTAGAACTTCTCATCCTCATCCGCGTGGTCAGATACAATCACAACTAGGACATGGCCATGGTGGAGAGCTTAGTGCAATTGTCACTGCCATTGATGGCGATGGTATGGGTAGCAGTACTAGTAGTGGTCAACATGTGCTACAACAAAAAAATAACACACAAAAGGAAAACAAAACAAGATACCATAGAAACACCAAGTGATCAAGGCAAAAAAAAGATGCAAAGGATTTTGACAGGTCCAAGTCACACTATCAATGGATCCACCACAAAGGAGTTATTTCCAGGAATTCATCCACTTCTAGTTAGTGTGGCTATGACATCATTAGTAACTACAAGTAATCCTATTCCTTCACCATTCAAGCATTCCATTGTTCCTGCATTCCCAGGTTATGATTTCATTGAAGATTTTAAAAAGAAATCAGACTTGTATAAAAAAGAAAAGAAGCAACTGATGGAGAGTGTGTCTGCTATAACTTCAGAGCCTGCAACAACCATGGTATTACCCACATTTGACACAAATAATTAAATCATGGAGTACACAATTTTTGTTCCCACAGTTCAAAACAAACCAACATATCACATGGATCGATTTGAATACCAGGTGACCAATTTTCAATTGGATTTTTTTGACCTAACAAATACTGACAAAATTAATGTATGAAAGAAGAAAAATTAATTGGTGTACACATCATTGCTAAATCAAGATAGAGAGAAGGAAAGGTCGCAAACCCAAATAGAAAATTTACAGGAAGACCTGGCAAATGAGAAAGCAAAGAGGAAAGTAGCAGATAACAAGAGCAGTGAATTAGAAAAAAAGAATTAAAAAATCTGCCTGTACATCAACAAGCAAAGAGGATAAACCAAATGAGAGAGAAGTCAATGACCTGAAGTAGAGGCTAGATGAGAGCAACAAGAAAGATGATGAGAAAAAATACACTTCAAAAAAATTAAGAATAAGCATTGCAAATGGAAATGCACAGTGTGAACAAATATTGGAGAAATAGAGAAAAACAAATGAAAGATTGGATACAGAGTTGACAAAAGAAAAAGAATAAATTAACTCTTGTCAAAATAAGTTATTTGCATTTTGTAGAGATACAATGAGGCATATGAAACAAAATATTTGGGATGAAATAATGTAGAGGTTTGATCATTTGTGTGACATGTTTCAATTGATTGATTCTATCAAACAACATTATAACAAGCTCAACAAATATTTAGTGGACAACAAAACTGTGCTAGAATTAGATAAATCTTCAAATCAAGTTCTACAAACAGTCTACAAAGCCAGTGACAATGATTTGAAATCAAAAGGGATTACTAATCGGATTGATACCTCAATGAAGTCATCTATCATTGAAAAGTGTTTGAGAATGTGTGGAATAAAGGAATATTTGCATTTGGTTGCAGGCAAGATGAAGGTGGTGAATGAAAAGGTAAGGAACTTCACAGAGCTTGGTTTTCCAAAGGCTTTTGACACAAATGACTAATTCATTGGAAAGGATGATTTTAGAAAGAAGATGGAGGGTGCAAGGAAGATTGATTTGGACTGGTTTCCTCATAACCCAGATGTGGTGAACTAGTTGGATTCCATCAGAACACTGATAACCTTGAATACAAGATTGACTGAAGAATTCAAGACAAGTTCCACTTCCTATTACAATCATGAAATGTTAACAAAACTTCAAGTCAAACAACATTAGTTAGAACAAATGGCAATTCCACCACCTGAAGAGTGGAATTTTGTAAAAAAGGTGATACAATGACTTGATTTTTAATTTTTAATCTTTGATAATATGAGTTTCCAAGTTCCAACTCAGCTCTGTGCAGACTTGTCTTTGGGAATTGACAAGATTTTGCATTGTCGATGCCTATAGGTACTCCTTCATGTGAAAATCAATAAGAAAGCTCAAATTCAGACTTCAGTAATGTGATGATGTTCAATTATCTATATTATCTATTTTATCATTTGAAGAAAAAGTCTATGGTTTCAAATACGAGATACATTGCTCAAATTTTGTTAATGCTCAACTTGGAGCTCACTATGATATTAATAATTTGACGATGGATAAATCATAACAACATAAGCATTTTCATCTTGACAATCATTCCCATTATCTGATCCTTTAATTATATTTGTATATGGTGTGCTGGAATAACCAACACTTGCGACCATATACCCTTTCATCATTGAGTACTTCAAATTATTCTCAATATCCATGGCAGTTTGTTCGTTATCCCTTAATAGATAGCTCATATTTTTATCAAATGCACCTAAGTATATGACCAAAAATTCAACATCATTTGGTTTCATACTCTCTGGAATTTCCCTTATTGCCTTTACAAATCAAAGATTAAAAACAGGGACCAACTCATCTTGACTTCTATGGATTGCCATAAAGTATTTTCTTACCACACTTGGATTTACCCTTTCTCCAAATTGTTCAACAAATGTTGTCATAAACTGATTCCATGAAGTAATAGAACATGCTAGTACATATGAGAACTAATCCCTAGCATCATCCTTCAAATATTGAACAAAAAGTTTCATGACAACATCCTCATGTTTTACCTCATAATCGCTCATCACATCTATGAAGTTTTGCAAATGTTTTGAGGCTGATTCAGTACTCTGCCTTGTGAACTTGGGCAAATATTTTCTAACATTTTTAGGAATCAGGTTCGGGAAACCTTTAATACCACTGAAAACAAATTGCATATACCTTTCAATCGTAAAATACCTTTGAGGGCTAGGTGAATATTGTTTGCCCTACATATTTTTACTTAATATTTCATAGGATAACCCTCTTATATCCATATTTAATCATTATCAACTTCATACATGGTTTTCAATTGCATCATTTACTAATTAAACCATGATTCTAAAACATAGATTGAAACATTATGCCTTAAAGCTTTCTCAGAGGCATAATTCAATCATAAGCATACTTCTCAAATCATTATAGTCATTACACATTAGAAGTATGAATAGAACTACTAGTATTCCCTATCTTAATGCAATTTCATCTAATAGGGAACCATTTATCATCTCAAGCCTTGAACATTTCTCATAAAATTCTTTCAAATAGAGTAATGATTTCGTTAGATTTATGAGAATACTTGTAAACTTTGTAGTAGTGATTAAACTTTCTTCCTGACTGTGAATTATACAAAATTGGAAGTCTTCTTCACAATTCAACTGGTCCTTTAGATAGAGTCACCACCTCCTTTATAGAGGATTCAACTTCGAAGAAACATGAAGTTATTTCAAGAGTAAATCTTGCTTTGGGTCTTCTCTAACAGTGGATTCACTGATAAATATTTCAACACAATAATGCAACAACACCTCTTCCAGGTCCAAAACTTTCAAACATCTAAACTTAAAGTTTGGATTCACCTAATACTTGGCTCTGTGATACTACCATCTGTGCCTGGGATTCCTTTTTATTTAAATTTTTCAAAAGTTCTCCCCAGTAGAGTTGCCAATCTTTTGGTCATTTTTACGGATAGGCTTTGAAATTCTCTAAAAGATAGCCAATATCTATTTTCAAGAATCAAAAAATCTAGTGGCCAACTGATAGATAAAGCTTCTTAGGGCTTTATCCCTACTCTTTAGGTTGTGTGAGGCCAAGGAGGGTGTTCCTATTTGTGTTCATTTGATACCCATTATCGCAAGAACACTTCACACATAGATGAATTCCTACTAACTTTCAGACATACATGATTTATCAAAGGTTTGGTTGACCTTTACACAAATAACCGTATATTTGCTAGGAATATAGGTATTATGTGAGATTTTCATCTCGTAACAGATAGAATTTGAATTAAATAATGTTTTGACCTTGAATCCACATGTAGGTGCTTTCTGATTTTAATTACTTAAAATAATTCCAAATGAACTAGCCAGTGCCTCATCAAATTGGGCAGGAGTCACATATAAAATATTCAGTCATACATAAAATTGAACCTTGATATCAGTGAATGAATCTCACAATGCATTACATCATAAGACTTCACAGTATTCAAAGCAATACTCCTTATCAAATCCTTAGCACATTACCACAGACCTACAATCCCTTTTCAAGCATTTGATTAACTCATTAAGTTAAGGCGAGAAATAGAATCATGCATTCAACTAAACTATTGAAGACAAATGAAATAATCCTTGATAATTTAATTCATGATCTATCACAACACACACAGGAGAGTAATTTCCTTAAATTTTTAGAGTTATTTCAATATTAGTAATTTCATAAGACCCATTAAGACTATCTCATATACATACCCTACCCAAGACAATTTACCAACTAACTCATCCTAAATTATGCATTATATGCATTCAGTATATACCACCTAGACCTTCAGGATTCAAAAAAATCTGACCCTTGTAATAAGCCTTGAGAGCTCCTTTATAGAACAAGAGAGCAACAAGCTTCTGGCCCATTTCCATTAAATTTCAATAAAATTTCATTTCAAAATGGAATTTTATCTGCATTTTGCAATTCCCACACAATTGGATGTAATCATTCAGTGAATAAGGGAATCAAAACAATTACAACCTTTGTAACCAATCGGTACCACCATAATCACATAAAAATGCCACCAAGGCCTTGTTGCTTTTGTCCACGTCATACCCAAAAGGAAACAACATCAGCACCAAAACAAAATTGCAGAACCCAGAAAACCATATCAACTAGAACCTGGAGCAACAACATGGCCGCAATACAAATGGATGCTTCACTTCTTCACCTCAGTGGGAGGCAAAAACACCACTTTATCTTCACCAACACCCTCCTCAACACCAGAACTAGGAACAACACATAGTGAAACCATGCTAATTAGAGATACCATGAGGACCTCTTCATCTTCTTTAGCCAATTCAGTCAGACCTATGAGGTAGCTGCGATAATCAGAATCAGTCTCAAAACCATCACTACCAGAGACATCAATGGGCCATTTTTTCTTCCCTAGAGAACCTCGACTGAACCTTGGTTTGTCCTTTGATCCTTTACCACACTCTATAGACCTCTTTTCCTTTTCACAACTCGTCACCTCAGCTCGTGCAACTCAAACCTTAAGCCAAGAACTTCATCTAGTGACACTCGGGAGGGACCTCATGTTTTCTTCCCTAGAGTCAAGAGCGCCTGGAAGTGTGCTCTATTCATATTGTTTCACATCCTCTTGATATCTTCACATATCCATTCTCGTAGACCTATGTAGCAGTGAACTAGAAGCAATTGGCTTGCTCATCTTGCACTCAAACCCAAAACCTTTACAGATCCAACAATCACCCAATGCAAAAACATAGAGGAATTCAGTCTCTTAATTTCTATGATGCAAATGAATAACCAACAAGCATTTATCAAGAAAATTGATGCAGTGATCATCAATGCTCCAACTACAACATGAGTGATCGAATGATTACTCATTGATGTCAATTTCACCATTGTTAGTTTCCAGGTTCATGGAAATCAACGTATTATTCATCATGATTACAAGGAAATAACCCCTCACATGCATGGAAATCAGGTTGATATCCATTGAAAAGCTTGCGCCATTAATATTTTTCATTTGCAAAGCTCAAACAACCATCACATGGCTAGTTCGATGTTTTGAATTTGGGTCATCGATGTGTTGATGATTTGGCATGTTGAACGACTCAGATCGAGTCAAACACCCTTGAAAATTCCATGTTGTCACATGGTAGGCCCATCGGGCCAATGATACACACCCTAGTTAGAATACATGCACGTCACTTGCGAGCCCCAACCAGCCACATTGTGCCACCAAACGAATCCACATGTCACCCATTGGCACACCTCGCAACATCTTTAAAACCATTATTTTAATCATGACCGGTTAGTGAGGAATGACCATGATTAATATTCATCATCCCATGAGTCATTGATTAGAAATCCCTTATTAATATTGCTAGTGAATTCAAATTGGGCCCCAATACCATAAGCGACATGTGGCAACATCTCACACACCTCGCCATTCATCTATGATGTCATTGAATCTCTTTGCAAGGACAACAAGGAACAGTCAGGATCAAATCCATCAATTTGTCAGCTCAGAAGACAACCCGACACATGCATGGGGATTAGAATTAAAACCCATCACAACAAGACCGACCAGTCAGGTAAAGGGGCCAGTAAATGCACGACATAAAAGGCTCAATCAATGACTTAAGTAATCAACTACCCAAAGAAATAGGTCAACATGAAAAAATAATGTGAGGGTTCAAAATATGTGAAGATTTTAAACAAGGGCAATAAACCCCTAAACCCTTCTATTTGACCCCTAAGCACAAGGGCAATAGCTCGACAAGACTTCTCACAAAGCTAGTCAAGATTTGTAGCAATTTTTAAAAGCTCTATCACAATGCAAAGGAGATTGAAATATTGCAAAGGGACTGTTCTAGGGATTGAATGATAGATAATGAGGGGTTCACCACCAATTTTGGACTTGGAAAGAAAATGCAATGAGGGATGAAATGCAAAACCCTAGTTTGATGCAATGCTTCAATAAATGACCTAGAAATGACCATGAAACAAAACATAAAGCTACAAAACTGAAAGTGTGCACCTAGGAAATTGAAGAAGGAATAATGGAGATCTAGATCACTGAAAAATATGTTATTAATGTTGATTGGGACTCATTCACCAAGCTAGGTGAATCAGTCCAGTTTCTTGGAAAATGTGCAAAGATTAGTTTCAGCCAAAAGGGTATCAAAATATGCAAAAACCTTTGTCAGGCCTATATAGTAGGACTCAATCACCAATAGTGGCAAATCAATCCATTTTTTCTTTTTTGGAAGTTCTAAATTGGATTTTGTCGTTCGGTTTTCTCTACTCATTTTGACTAATTTTCGGATCCGATTCTGCAAAATTCCACCTGTAGGTCTTCTCCAAGCTTCTCCAAGGATTGATGACAACTTTTACAACTTTGGGGATTTGACAACTTTTCTCCAACTTTGCTTCTTGAAAATCTGCAACCTATCCCTACAAGTCACAAATAAGAACAGGGAAGAATTTTGTGAGGTTAGAGGATAGGGGGTTGCCTTGGTCAAACCCCTTGTTGGTAATTAAACCTTCAAATGAAAGCAAATATGAAGGTAAAATGATGAATAAAAAAATAACAATGTTGTAACTCACCAAACCCTAGCAATAAGGTGTTCCAAACATGTTTGAAATGGTTGCAATGGATGCGGTCTTTGACTCTTGCTTGAATGATGGTTATCTTGAATGTAATGCTTGAATCGCAAACCCTACATCACAATTATTAGCACAATAACAAACATGAAGAATGAAATATTTGACATTATGATTGGAACTTGAATGTTTCTCTAGAATGCTTGATAATTTTCCCTTGAAATGCCTTGAATGCTCTTGTGAATTCTCATTGATCTTTGGTGGACTTTTGAATGCTTAGGATCGCTTGATTTCTTATTAGGATGCTAGGTATGAGAATGAGAGAAAGAACCTTGTATTTATACTTGAGCAATTATGCAAGAATTCTTGAAATTGCAACATTGCAAGCTGACATCAGATCTAGGAGAATAAAATCTTGCCAAAAAATTGAATTAAATTTGAATTTTGTTCACACGTGACTCATTCAACCAAGGTAGCAAATGAGTCCACCCAGCCACAATTTATGGGACCAAAAATGAAAAGTGCTTAGAAATGTGTGAAACCTGCATCGGGTCCAAAAAGACCTAGGTTGGACTCATTTTCCCAAGGTGGTGAATGAGTTTGAAACACTAAATTTTGGCCACACACGCTAGGAACACTTGGATTATGATTGGTTATTGTTTGGTGTCAGGATTATCCTCAAAAAGATGCAATAAATGAGGCTTGTGGATTTAAAATATGGCCAATTAAAGCATAATAAATCATAATTATTAATGAAAATCCTAGAGGAATGTGAAAGTGTGTTACAACACTTCAAATAAGGCAAGATTAATGTTAATTATGATTAAAATTATGTTTATTATGTTTAATTAATTGATGAAACCTTAAAAAAAAGTGAAAGTGTGTTACAACACTTCACAACACTTTTGCAAGGCACCAATAAAATACATTAGTTCACAAGGGCCCAAGACCTAATGTGAATGTGTTATCTACATTACAACACTAAATCAAGGAAAAATTAAGCCAAAATCCACAAGGAGGACCTAAACGAGTGTGAAAATGTCAAAATACCCATTTTTTGACACTATAAAGAGTAAAAAAAGATAAAAACAAAGTTGCAGTATCACTTGCCATATATGTTTAGGGTTGGGTTATTATCTAATGTTTATCATGTCTATCATAAGAATTGATTTGTGAAGGGATATCTCAGGATGTTGTTGGGACTTTCTCAAAAAGATAGGTAGTTGATACGATGACCTTGTTTTTGTTTGTTTTGTAATCATATCTTTGCGGTCATTTGCTTGAAAGTTATAGATTTTGATGTTTTCTTTGTTTTTTTGTTTGCTTCATCAAAGGGTGAAGGAGACAATTTGTTTATTATGGGTGAAAGTTTATTTGTGATGATGGAGATAGGATTTTTATTTTTATTTTATGAGTTGTATGATGTTGTTTTTGTTGTTTTCAGAAGACTAACCTAGGGCTTCAAGATAATCAAAGATAATCCTTTCCAATGTTGTACACATAGAGGCTCGTAGTTTTCTTGGTTTGAATATTTTTTCACTTCTCTATTTTATGAATGTTTTTGGATTTTGACCTTTTGATTGTTTTTGCATTTTGAATATTTTTTTTGGACTGTTTTTGGATTTTGTATTTTTTGACTAAGTTGAAATAAAGCATGATAGAAACCTAAGGGGATTGACGTAAGGCCTTGGGGGCTGTTAGGCCTTGCCTACATTATACATGCAGAGACCACGAAGTTTGACCATTTGACTCAAAGCATAAATTTTTTTGGGATTCAAACAACATTGATAACTTGGATTGATATTCCTCTTCCGTGTCTAGGGGATATGATGTGGGAAATCTACTTGAACTATCTATGGGGTTCAAGAAAATTTTGATATCTTAAACTTTTTGAGTGAAGGAATAACCCAATGATGTTGTTTTGTTTTTGATGTTTTCAAAAAAAAATAAAAAATTGTTTGTTGTTTTCTAGATGTTTTTAATTTTTTTTGTTTATTGTTTTTGAACATGATAGGACACTCAAAGATCTAACCCACAACTAGATTTGGGATGTTGCCCCCAGTTTGAGACAAGACTACTTTCCTCAATCGGTAACAAGCCATGGTTGGGCATATGTTTTATTATGGAATGGATGGGTGAATGATGTGGATAGTACTAATAGATAATGATGTGAGATTTATTCAAAAACAGTGCATGTTTACCAGGTTTTCACTATGGTACATGTTCAATGAGCACCATAAATTGGTTTTCACTCAAAGAATGTTTTATTTCTCTTTACTTTGTTTCTTGATTTTTTTTTAAAACAATTGTGATTTTTTTGGATTTTTACCCTTTTTCCTGGGGTATAATATGTTGAAAACTTGGATTGATATTTCACTTTTGGTTCTAGAGGATATGTTGTAGGAAATTTACTTGAACTAGCTATGAGGTTCAAACAGATGTTGATATCTTAGAATTTTTGTGTGAAGGAATAATCCATGTTGTTGGCATATTTGAAGGTTACCTTGGTAGTGTGCTAGTGGTACACCTTTTCTTTGGGACGAGTTGTTTTGAAGGCTACCTTGGTGGTACATTAGTGGGAATATACCTTTTTGGGGGGATAAATTGTTTATTGGGAAGGGTACCTTGTGGAACACCTTGTTGTTGGGATGAACTGTTTCAAAGGTTACCCTGATAGTGTGTCAGTGGTATACCTTTTTGTTAGGACAATGCCTAGATCACAATGTGAGATATAAGACATAGATCAAGTTTTATTTCAAAGCGAGATGTAAGTACTTGCCCCCCAGTGTCTAGCCATGTAGGTAATGGGTTATCTTGTGATAGGATATCATGTTTCGATAGAGTATGCCCCTTTTGGACAATGCCTCATGACTCAAATAATTTTGGATAGGATAGGATCAATGATAGTGACCCATGTCAATATTTTTTCCATAAGAAGTGTAAAGTGTATACTGAACATTTGTCAAAATCAAGATAAGTTGAATTTGGATTTATTATGGAACAGTTGAGATGCTTCCACCTAAAATGGTGCATGTAGATGCTAGATTCTACACATGTTGCATGTTTACTAGGTTTTCATCATGGTACTTGTCCAAAGCACCACCATAGTGGTTTTCACTGGAGGACAATTTTTCTCTTGACTATTTTCTTTATTTTTTTGTTTTTTATGATTTTTGATGTCACACAAAATGCCTATTTACTAGGTTTTCATCATGGTGATAATTTTTTTTGCTCATGTTGAACCACCTGGTGTTGTTGATGTAAATGTTGATGGTTTTGATATGATTTTTATTATTGTCATGGTGTGCCAATGATATCCTGCTTGGAGGAGTTATTTTGCTAGGATATGAGCACTTGCATGTAACCCCTAACAATTCTTATCTTTCTTGTTGATACCAGAGTTAACCTTACCTTGATGTGCACATCGTGATAGAGTTTCCTTAGAATCCTTATGATAAAGAGTTTCTTCCAACACATGGTCAATGTGAGATTTGGATATTATGGATGATTAGATGCATTGAGGGATACAAGATTAAGATGGATTGGTTGACAATTTGGAACCTTTTATTTTCCAAACTTGGGATGGTGACCAATGATGGGTGAATATGGAGATTAGATTGGGACCAAAGTCTTGATATACCTTGTAGGTCACTCTTGAACCTTTCTTCTGTATTGTTGGACATATTTGATGGATGAAATTCCCTTTTTGATTTTTCCCCATAGTTTCTTTAACTAGTGGAGTTTGATAGGGATGATTTTATTTATTTTGATTTTGTATCCATTTGAATTTTGCTTATCCATTTTGTTTTTTTGAATCTTTTTCTTCAATGAATTGTTCCTTTCTTTGATATAGCTTTTTCTCTTGTTGTTGGTCCCAATGAGAGGGTGGAAAAATATGTGGATGACTATTAATGATATGGCTATTTGTAGCATTAGAAGAAATTTCATCATAAGGACTCTTTGTTATATTTATTTTGATGCTTGCATTAGATAAAGTTGTGCCCAGTATCGTAGAGGTATCACTGATATGTTTAGATCCCTTAATTTCTGAATAAACAAGACCTTGATTCTTAGGATTTCTAATAATCTGCACTAGTTCTAAGATACCCTGTTCATGTAGGCCTAATCCTCTATCTTGATAATGAATCCATTGAGAATTTTTATTTGCAATAGGATATGTTTTATCTTTGAAACAAGGTGCTAATCCTTCTCTACTTCATTATGGATCTTCAAATTGGATAACTTCTTCACTAATGGGATCCTTCATATGTGGGATAACTTCTTGATTTATATCTTTGGCTTGATTATGTGAAATATTAGATTTTGATGGCCCTTCAAGATATATTGATGCTTCTTTGATTGTTGCATACCCAAATCTCTATTGCTCAATATTTTCAATTATCTTTGTTGATTTTATGATACCATGCTCCATATTTTCATGCTTGATGTCTTCAATCTTCCTAGAGGATGTTTTTGATTTTAATGCTTCTTTTTTATCAATTTTTGATATGTCTATAGATAATGTTGTACTTTGATCCTATGTAAATATGTTAAGAGTAGGTGACTCTTATTCCTTGGTAATGATATCAAGAGTATGAGGCTCTTTTTTTGGATGAAGATCATCTGCATGTCCATTAGGAGTAAGCATCTCATGGGTAGATGTGTGTGCACTTGGTGTATGGTTTTTTTCTTCTTTTGGAAAACCTTGGATGTCTTGGAAGATATCTGCCAATTCATTGTAGTATTTTGATGATAAGGATTCTTGATCTTGAATTTGTGTGGTATCATCTTTGATATGCTTTGGATCACATTCTTGACATGGATCAATTTCAAAGAAGGGATTGCTTGTAAAGGATCCTTGTATTTCTTCAAAATGTGGACATATGGGTACTAACTCTTGGCTTAGATCTCCTACACTGACTGTAAGTGTTGGATTAAGAGTCTCTTGATTATCAATATGTACTTCCATGAGGTTGGATTATGTCAATGTATCTTGGACTGTATCATTGCTAGACTTGGGCGATTGAGTTTGATCATGATTGGGATTAAATTCTTGATGTATGTCCTCTTGCTCACTAGATGATTTAGAGACATTGTTAATACGATCAGTGATAGATAGCTCTTGATTGTTGTTTACAATATTTGAGTTTGAGATATTTTCCATGTTGTCATTGGTAGATGGCCCTTGAATGTCATCTTCAATAGTTATTTCTCCTTGATCAATAAGGTCTTGTATGATATTTTTGAGTGTAACACATTATGAAGCATCGTGACCTTTGATTTTGTGGAACTCACATCATTTGTACACTTTATACCTAGGGGGTTTAAATTTTGGTTCACCATAAGTTGGATTTTTGTTGATTTTGACAATGTCCTATTGTACTAGTTTGTGCATGATCATCTCTAAAGTCTCTCCCAAAGGGGAGAATTTCCTTTTTGGTTGATCGTATCACCTCTATTGCCCTCCCTGATTTGTATGCTCTTGATTTTGTTGTTGGTGGTTTGATTAATTTTTTTGGTAACCAAGTTGATTATTATTTTGTAATTGCAAGTTTATATTGTTCGTAGGTGTGTTTGTTTGGTTTGGAAGGATGTTATAACCTTATTGAAGGTGGGGTGCACTTTGATATTGAACTTGAGGAATCCTTTGATCTTGATTTTGAGGTGTGCCTTGATTTTGTAGAACTCCTTGATACTGTGTTTGAGGTACATCTTGATATTTCATTTGAGGTACACCTTGATATTGCATTTGAGGTACACCTTGATATTGCATTTGAAGTACATCTTGATATTGCATTTGAGGTACACCTTGATATTGTGGATTTTATTTTGGCCATTGATTTTGTTGCCATATGTGATGTTGTGACCCTTGATAAGAGTGATTTGGGTAATAGATTGTTGTTGACATGTTTTTTATGATGGTCAATACCTTATCATTAAGTTCATGTGGTTTATATCCTCATGGTTCCCTTCTATCATTTTTGGTTTTTGTTGGGGTGTACCAGCACTGCTTTTGTCTAGTTCCATTTTTTTCTTCTATTTTGTGAATGTGTCATTGTCATAAATAAGCATCAAGATCTTTGTGAATATTTTGGGACTCCTAACTATGGAAAAATTTGGCCCCTTACAGAGCGTAAGAAGAAATGATATAGTCAATTTTGACAGGTGTGATATCTTCTCAAGATGTATCCTTTGGAAAACTTTAGATTAGGACTATTCTTTGAAATCCATAATATGAATTTTTGCTTAAGTATTTTTCTCTTGTTGGATCTACGGGTTTCTCTCTTTTCGTAGATCATGAGGGATATATATCTATTTCCATGCAAGTGGTGGTAACATGGGTCTTTCGACTAATATGTCTACTTTCTCTTCCTCTTCGTCTAGGATTTGTGTTGTGTTTCTCCACTGGTTGGGTGTTTCATTCTTTTCAAATATGAAGATTCTTAAACTGCTAATGATATCAATTTGTTCCCCTTCAATGTGTGTGAGACTAGGTTGTAGGATTTGTGCTACAAGATTTTACTGTTGTACCAGAGCAACTAGTCGCCAAATGGTCATATGGTGGAAGTGTGGATGTTTTGATATGGCTTTTTATGAAGATCAAGACCCTAGGGTTTGAGTGTTTTTTGGAGGTGTTACTATCTTTGGAACTAAACATACTAAGGGGCTTGGATTGATATCTCACTTCTCTTTCTAGAGGATATGTTGTGGGAGAGCTTATTTTGAACTATCTGTGAGTTTTGAGCAATTGTTGATATCTTAGATGTGCAAGTGAGGGAATAATCCAAGTTTGTGTATTTTGATTATGTTTCTACAAGTAAGATGGAATGTGAGTAGTGGATGAAGGACTATATGACTTATCCGGCTTTCCAATTGTTTTATTCTAACAAGGATCTTATAAGCAACATAGGTTCATTTTTCCCAATTATCAATAAGATAGAGCAATAGCACTGGTTTCTGAGCAAGAGCGGCCAAATTTATTAATTGCGAGCTAAAATGTGTAAAGTGCATGGATTTTTGTGAACAAAGTGCGAGATGGAATGGCATGTATGACTTCTATGTGTTTTTGTCAGATGCAATGATTACTTAGGTGAAATTGAGTTTCTTTTGAAAATGGTGAGTATTTTAGTGACAAGAGTGCTGGTTTAGGAGCAACAAATGCAAAAAAATAAGAGCAAGTGCATGAGTTCCACATCAAGTGCATAGATTCTATCAAATGAAACTGATTTTCATTAGTGAAGTTTCTGGTATAGAGAGAAAATGCAATGAATATTTAGAAACTACAATAGAAAATGGGGCAACTGTGCTAGAATCTTGTGCAAAGGTGTCCACTATGTGTTTTGTTTCTAGTTTGGGCAATCTTTCTTTGGATTTTTGTAAGTTCAAGTTGGTTTTTTTCTCAATTCCTTTGTTTTTGGAGTATGACAAGTGATACAACAATACTTGTCTGACTCAAAAATCATGGACTTTGTGTGACCTTCATGTCTATGGATTTAAGTTTGGAAGAAGCCTTTAAGGAAAATCCTTTCAAGGAGTGCAAATATAGGGCTTCTTTTACAATCATACACTAAGTCAAAGGGTTTGTGATTCAACCATCATGTTTAGTGTTTGTTTGGATGTGTTCTTTTTAGATCAAGCACAAATTTTGATGTCAAGTTTGTTTTGAATGTTTTTGGAAAGTTTAACACGAACAAACATTTACAACCCTAGGGATAGAAACCATTCTTTTAGGTAGGCCTGCCTCATGCTCCAAAGAGATGATTTTACATGCAATTTAAGGTGTGGGCCTGAAGTTGGTCATGGCAAGTAACTTCTCGAAAGTAAATTCTGATGCACCATTTTTAAAGAATGTTTTTAGATAAAGGGGTAGCTTCTAAAATAATTTGTCTCTTAGTAATGTTTTGGGGATATTATTTTTAGGCCCCTATACATGCGATATTTTTCTCAATTAAGAGACCTCCCAGCCCTTGTAGGTTTTTACACATCATGAGGATATTGAGGGAGAATACATTGGTGTAGGCCAATAACACCTGATGGGATTATGAAATTTCCTCACACCCACAATTTATTTATAAAGCGGTCTAGAATGAAAATACCGCTTGGGTCAGCTATGAGTTCTCTAATGTAGGATGTTTCTCAATAGGCCCAAGCCCTCTAAAAGATATGCTTTGAAAATAAAGGTGTGAAGCTCAAGATGTTTTCGCTCACCCAAGATCACCAAAAGGTGTGAAGGGAGAAGACAACACTGAATGTACAACATACAATTCATAGCAGTTTGATTCTTTTTAAGAACCTTGAGTGGTGTTATCCCCAAATATGAGTGTTTCTAGATTGATCGTAGTCTTACTTAGTCAACAAAAGAAAATATGAGCATGTGTCAACAAAAATAAACCATTTTGGTCATTTGCGTTGTTCTTTTTATGCACCTGTGCGAGGGGGAGAATGTTAGATTGGAAGATGGATCAAAACATGCTAATATAATAATCTAAGCTAAGATTAGCATATTAATCTAAGATCTAAACCTACACATATAAAATGAAACTAAGCTATCCTAACATGCATAAATTAATCTATGATTGCAAAATGAATGTGTAAAATAACATAGCATTACCATCTCGTAGTGGAGTGTATTCATCTGATGTTGGGTTGTTCTTATTACTACAAAGCCTCCAAAGCTTGATGAGTGACTGTTTTGTTTGGTTGATCAAAGAAAATGGTGAAGCTATGTCAATGGTGTTCTTGACAAAACTTCGTTGCTCAATGTATGTTGATTCTCCGATCCTTATTTGTGAGGAAATGGGTTTGTTATATAGAAGATGTGATTTGAAATGGATGATCAAGATCGTGTTGAAAAATATCCAAATCAATGGTTGGAGTGTGTTGAGAGGATTTAGACATGAGAAAATTGTGCAAAGTTGATTGCACAATTTGGGTGATTGAGAAATAGATTGGCCAGCCAAGGATGTGATTGATTAGTTAACAGATTTAGATTGATCAACTAGGAATGTGATGGATTAGTTAGGAATGTGATAGTTAACAAAATATATTGTTCAGTTAACAATTTGGATTGATCAGTTAACATATTAGATAGCTAAGTTAGCAATCATAATTTTCTCAATCAGAAAGTGGGTGAGGAATATGTATTAATTGATTTAATTAATTAATTCTTTTTTGGAGTTGAACATGCAAATCAAGTTTGACTTTTGCAAACAAATTTGCATTAGTTTGATTTGATTTTTGATAATTGATTTTAATAGTTTGATTTAATTATTCAAATTTTGGAGGGAAAGTGTCGTAATTAAATTAATATTTAATAATTTAATCCGCTTAGGGGAATAAGGTGATTTAGTGACGTAATTAAATAATTGACATTATTTAATCAGTCAAGATGAAATAAATTGAGATTAGGACTTTATTAAACAAATATGATTTATTTAATTGGTTGAGATGATGAAACGTGAATTAACCAAATAATGTTGGTTTTACATAATCAATAGAGGAATTAGGGTTTTTAGGATTTTATTAAATAAATAAAATTTATTTAATTTGTTTGAATGATGAAAAAGTGAATTAATTAAATAATGTTGTATTATTCAATTAATAGAGGAATTAGGGTTTTTGATGTTGTTTTGATGTGGTGCAATGTGGGAATGTTGTGGTATGATTATGAGATGATTTCGAGCCATTCAGAGATGTTACAAGATGATTTTGAGTCATTCCAAGATGTTACGAGATGATTTTGAGTCATTATGAGGTGTTACAGAATAATTTTGAGTTGTTATGAGATGTTACAGGACATTTCTGAGTCATTCTGAGATGTTATGGGATGATTCTGAGTCATTCCAAGCTATTATGAGATGATTTTGAGTCATTCTGAGATGTTGCGAGAAGATGTTATGAGATGTTGTTTGATATTGTTTGAGGTTGTTTGATGTTTGATGTTGTTCAGTGTTGTTTAAGGTGCGTGATAGGTGTCAAGTCAATTTTACATGTCTACATCTTGCCCCTCCTTGATACAAAGTACTGGTTACTTTGTTTCAAAGGTTCTATTTTTAAGATCAAGTTTTTGAAAAAAATTATGCCCTACTATGCCCTGACATTAAATGGAATGATGGTAGGAATCTGTGTTGCCTTCTCGAGAGGTTGAGCGAAAATTTCAAGCTTTAAGGTTAGGGTCTTGACACTACTGTACTATCATTTTTTATGTTTTCAGGTGAAATGTTATATGAATATGTGTATCGTTTCTCGTTTCGATGTTTTCCAAAGCTTATAATTTGAAAGTAGGAAGATTACCTAATTGTAATTAGGGTTTCCAAGATGAAATTTGGATTTTCTTGAGGTGTTATATAGGCACTTTGTCTTTAAATTGGGTCATTTGTGCTTTATTCCTTTTGCTAATTCTTGTCTCTGGATTCCACATTTTGTCAGTTGTTTGAGGAAGAATGTTGAGATTGGAGGTTTCCCCACATCGTTTTGAGATTTTTCGAGAGTATGGATGGCCTTCAGGCATTAGTGGCCTGGTATATACCTTCTCACTTATCGCTTTCATCATGTTTTTCTCTCATTATGCGTGTGTGAAGTCTTGTCAAACAATAGCACTATTTTTGAGATTCTTGTGTAGTTGCATCAGTTTTGGTGCTTTTGTACTATGAAAAACTATGCTTTTGTCTAAAAACTTTGCTATTGTTCTATACTTGCGCTATTGTTTCATGCTTTTGTTCAAAAACTGTGCTATTGTCAAAAACTGCGCTATTGTTCTAAAATTGTGCTAGTCCTAAACTTGCGCTATTGTTTATGTGCTATTGTTCTAAACTTTCACTTTTATTTTATGCTTTTGTTAGAAACTATACGATTATCTTAAAACAATGCTTTTGTCTAGTTTTTGTTGAGCATTTGTTCCAGAACCTAGAAATTGACTTCTCCTTCTATCGTTTGCTCTTAAATTTTGTTCTAAATCCTAGCATGTGTATGTTTTTCATCATGTTCATGTTGTTTTATGTTGCTTTGCATTTTTAAAGTGAAACCCTAATATTTTGGTTTAAAAATGATTTGTAGGTGAGTCTCCAACCACTTGTGATGAGAGAGAGATGTCCTCGTCATTTTTTTGATCTAATTGCCCATTTTAGAGCATTGGAGCAGGACTTTATTGACATTGTGGGATTGCTTTATATTTGTTACATGTCTCCTATCAAGACCCATATGATGATAATGATTGCTCTTGTGGAGAGGTCGCATTCTAAGACGTCCTCTTTTCATTTTCCTATAGGGAGGCAACTATTACGCTCGAGGATGCGTGGAGGATTCTTTGTCTTTCTATTCACAGTGAGCTTGTTACATACTAGTTTTGACAAGGTGCCCATGCTATGCAGTATACATTAGGTGTGGCACACTTGGATGTTCGTGGTTCAAAGGTTGATTTATTTGATTTTTATGACAACACAAATCCTATCATTCTTGTCCTCTATGGCTTAGTTTCAGGATTGGTTGTTTTTGATAGATGAGGTCAAAATTTTGTAGTGGGTTGGGGTATATGTATTGAGAGCATGCTAGAGCATGGTACGAGATATGCCTAGGGTATCTATTTACGTGCTCATCTCTACTGTGATATGCACAAAGTGGTGTATCGGGGTGGGAAGTCGATGTCTATACGTGTGTCACTTTTGCATGTTTGGGCATGGGAGCATATTGAAGTGACCCATCTAGATGGGATTCAAGATCATTCTCTAGATGATCCATACTCTTATCGTTATAGAGAGTTTATGCATTACACCTTTCTTGGTGATCTGCATTATTGGCACCGTGTGTTTGATGAGATGCCTAGTTTTGTGTGGAGACCTTATATGAACTATGAGGTTTTTCCAAATGATTTGGATCAGCTTGTGTTTTTTCGACAGACCCAGTGGTTGCTTGGTCATTCATCATCTACGATAGAGCATTATCTACCACACTGATTCTATCGCCATTTCGAAGAGAGACAAGGTTGCGTTCTTGATGAGTATGAGGCTCATTTTAGTCAGACTTGTCAGGAGGTTTGTGTATGAGGTCTCCAAGTTGATGTAGACACTATGATTTCCGAGTTTGGAGCACTTGCCCCAGTTGGTTGGGGTTGGTCGGTGGTGTGGTAGATCTACGTACTACTCACAATTATGAGGAGTGTTGGGCACAATGCAAGACTTTGAGGCTTACTGATCCTAGAGGTGATCCCATTTTGGGTAGAGCAGGCATTATAGGTCATCACAATGAGATACAACGTGTTGAGGTTCTTGCAGAGCAGTTGGATTGAGCTCAACGTGACAAGGCACAAGATATATAGGATGAGTGAGTACCTCCTGCACAAAGTCAGAGATAGGTTTCGGGTCCTCCTCCACCAGCTAGGGATTTTGATGTATTGTTAGCTTAGATGACTTTGGCTAGAGATGAAAAGAGTGTGTGGTGATAGGCTATAGAGGCTTTGGTAGACACTCTGAAGGCTGAGTGAGAGAGTGTGATTGTTAGACTGCATGTTGTAAAGGCTCGAGTAGTGTTACTGACAGCACACAGAGATACTCTTTGGGTAAATCGAGAGAGCAATATTGGTAGATGGAATACTGCACAGGCTCAAGTATTGTTACTGACAACAGAGAGAGATACTCTCTAAGTAGATCATGATAGTATGTGCATTGAGCGAGATCGGTATCTACAAGAATCCACCTATTATTAGACCTTATATGATGCTACTATTCCTAGGGTCTCTCAGCGTCCACGGTTTGGGGAGCCAAGTGATGTGAGCGAAGATGGTGGTGGTAGTGGTGTAGGTGATTAGTCTATGAGACAACCAGATCATTTTGGTTTTCATTAGTGTCATGTCCCTCTTGCTGGGGTCTTACAATTTTTGGTGCTTGATCTTCATGTTGTTTCATGGTGTAGAGGCATTGTGTAGACATGTGTGTTATATACATTCATTGGTCTAGTCGAGACCTTGTATATATATGTTATGATTTTGTATTTTCCTCTCACACTTGTGTCATTGTGGATGATGTATTTATGACATATTCCATTTTTGATGATGATATATATGATATACCTTCTTCGATTTAGCCTCATTTTATGTTTATGTGATTGTGAAATATGATGGTGTATGTATATATGTGTTTTTGTGCTTTTCTGATGTATGAATTTGATGTGGATGAATGAATCATACTTTGTCTCATTTCATGATGTGATATTTGTTTGATATAGGAATGCCCCATACATGATACATGATGTTTTATTTGGTTTATTATCATCATGATATTTATTGATAACATTTTTGGATGTAGTATGGATATGGTATTGATTATGTTTTATGTAGGATTAATGTTAAATAGAATAAATATGATGATAGATAGAGATATGATGTTAATTAGAATAAATATGATGATGTTTGTTAGTTAGTAGAAATATGATGATGGATAGAGATATGATGTTAATTAGAAGAAATACGATGATGTTTGTTATTCAATAGAAATATGATGATGATTAGAATTGATGATGTTAATTAGAAGAAATATGATAATGGATATTGTTTAATGAGTTTCCTTTGCTTCTCTTTAGAGACTTTGAAGTTTAAAAAACCCTATTTGATGTAGCAAAAAAATACAATGCACCAGGGTATGAATTACCAAGGTGACCTAGTATCTATTGTATGGACTTTGACTCTACAAACAAACAATATCTTTCTTCATACTAGACATATGGAAACGTTGTTTAAAGTATAGGGGGGTTGCATGAAAACATTTTCGACCAGTCACACAGAGAGGTATAGAGCACCTAACATGTAACTGCTTCATGAATTGTTTTAATTCAACTTCCATACTAAATAAAGCAAGTATTCGCCATGGTAATATTACAAAAATATCTTACAAACAACAAATCAAAATGATGCTCAATTTCCCCCATTCCTTCCTCTCTAAATCCTTATGGACATCCTTCAGAGATCCTGGGAATGAGTCAATAAAATAAATCACAAAAAGTAAGACCACGAAAAGATAAAAACAAAGTTACAGTATCACTTGCCATTTTTGTTTAGGGTGGGGCTATTATCCATTGATGATCATTTATATCGTAGGAATGGATCCGTTAAGACATATCTCAGGATGTTGTTGGGACTTGTTTAAAAAGATAGGTAGTTGATACTTTGGCATTGTTTTCATCTATTTATAGTCAACTCTTACGTAATTTTTTTTGCTTGAAAGTTCTATCTTTTGATATTTGCTTTGTTTATTTGGTTTTTTTTCAAAGGATGATTGAGATGGTTTGCTTATTATGTGAAATATTTATTTTGGATGTTGATGATGGGATGGGTCTTTTTTTTTTCTAAGTTTTTATGAGGTTTTTTTGTTTTTTTTAGGGGACTAACCTAGGGCCTCAGGGGCTCATCAAAGATAAGCCTTTCCTACATTGTACATGCAGAGGCTCGTAGTTTTATTGGTTTGACCTTTTCTATTTTATGAATGTTTTTTGGATTTTGTATTGTATATGTTTTTGCGATTTTTCATTTATTGACTACTAAGTTGAAATAAAGCATGTTGTAAACCTAAGGGGACTGATCTAGGGTCTTAGGGGCTAAAAATCCTTGATTACGTTGTACACGCAGAGACCACCTTGTTCGACCATTTGACTCAAAGCATGAATTGTTTTTGGGTAAGCAACATGTTTGGATTGATATCTCATTTCTATGTCTAGAGGATATGTTGTGGGAAATTCACTTGAACTAGCCGTGAGGTCCAAGCAAATTTTGATATCTTAGATTGTTTGAGTGAAGGAATAATCCAACAATTTTATTTTGCTTTTGTTGTTTTTCACATGTTTTTGATTTTTTTGTTTTCTTGTGTTTTTGACTTTTTGTTGTTTTCTGTTTTTTTGACTGCCGCAAGATCTAATCCACAACTAGCTTCGGGATAAAATGACTTATCTTAATCAATGACAAGCCATGGTTGGACACATGATTCATGAAATCAATAGGTGGATGTTGTGAAAAAGTGATGATAGATAATAATGCATGTTTTATTCATGCATAACACCTGCTTGCCAGGTTTTCACTATGGTACCTATTCTAGGAGCACCAAAAAGTGGTTTTCACTCAAAGAACATTTTATTTCTATTTACTATTTTTCTTGATTTTTTATCTTTTTGTTTTTTTTATCTCTTTTTTTCATTTTTTTGATTTTTACCCTTTTTCCTAGAGTATTCTGATGTGTTTCATGTATAGAACTTCTTGAGGTGGTTGTTGTTCAGCGGTTCAGCTAAAGGTTCTCCTTTGGTAGTAGCCAACTAATATGCCCCAAATCGATAGCTTGTTGTTATGATGAATGGACCTAACCAGTTAGGTTCAAATTTTTCCATGTCGTCTTGATTCGGTTGTATCTTTTGATTCTCCTTGAGGACTAAGTCACCAACTTGAAAGTTTTATCTTTGAATGTCTTGTCATAGCTTCGTTTGAGATAATTTTGATAGACCTATAGATGGTTTAATATGCTCAAACGCCTTTCATCTAGGAGCTCTAATTCATTCAGTCCGGATACCCTGTATTCTTCATTTCTTACCATGCCTTTTAGTGAGACTCACAATGAGGGGATTTCAACCTCAATAGGTAGCATGACTTTTGATCTATAGACCAAGGAAAAAGGTGTGGCACCAGTAGGTGTGTGAATGCTAGTTTGATAAGCACATAATGTTGGATTTAGCTGCAAATGCCAATCATGATTGACATCATTGACAGTCTTTTTCAATATTTTTAGGATTATTTTATTAGATGTCTTTGTTTGACCCTTTCCTTGAGGATAGTAGGATGTATAAAATCTATGTTGGATAGAGAATTTGGAAAAGAGTTCTTGGACATCCTGATTTTTGAATGGGGTGCTATTGTCTATTATAATTGTCTATGGGATTCCATACCTACAAATGAGATAATTCAAAATGAATTTTGATATTTGTTTGTTGGCGATATAGGTCAATGGAATTGCCTCTATCTATTTAGTGAAGTATTTTTTTGTTTTGATAATGAATTTATGCTTGTTGGATGAAGCGAGTGATATTTTACCTACCAAGTCTGATCCCCATTGCGAAAAAGGCCATGGCATTGTGATAGGTCTCAACTCTTGTGTTGTTGCATGAACTAGATCATTGTGTTGCTAACATTGTCAACACCTTCTAGAATGTTGAATGCAGTCTTGCTCCATGGAAGGCCAATAGTACTTTTCTCTGCGTATCTTCCAGACTAAGTTAGGTCTACTAGAGTGGGATCCATAAATACCTTCGTTTACCTCTTATAAGGCCATTTCTACTTCTTTTGTGTTAAGGCACCAGAGTAACATACCATCTAGGCTACGATGGGATAGGTTTTCTCCTAAGATCATAAAATGGGAGGTTCTACGGATGAAGGTTTTTTTTTGAGTAGTCGTTAAGTCAAGCGATATGATATCATTCTGGATATAGTCAAAAGTATCTTGGTACCATGGGGAGTTAGGACCAACAAAAACACATACCATTTTTTATTCTAGGATTTTGAATTTTGGCGTTAGTAGTTGTTCCATGAGGAATTCATATTTAGGTACATTCTGAGGAATATCTATCAGTGAGCCTATCATTGCCATTGTGTCAACAGCTTTGTTATTAATCTGAGGAACTTGTTCAAAGGTTATTTTGATGAAATAATCCTTGAAGTTGTCCACCATCCTTTTTTATGATAGAAATTTGTCATCTTTTGTTTGGTATTCATCATTTACCTATTTGATTACTAGTCGAGAGTCTCCAAAGATATGTAGCTCTTTTATTCTCCATTTGATCACCATTTTGCACCCCGTAATAAGAGCTTCATACTCTGAGATGTTGTTTGTGAAGGGGAATGTAATCTTGTAGGCCTTGGGTATACTATCTCCTTGTAGTGTGAGAAATAAAATACCTACTCTAGAACCATGTTGATTATGGGACCCATCAAAGTATAGAGTCCATCGGCCTATCTGTTTTGTCATCAAGACACTCTCATTTGGAAAATCCACTATGAGAGGTTTATGATCATCTATGGGTGCTTCGGCCAATTGTTTTTCTATGTCTTGTCCCTTTATATCTCTCATGTCTATGTAATCTATATCAAATTCACTCAGGATCATCACCCATTTGGCTATTTGACCCGTTAAGGCTACTTTTGCTAGTAAATATTTGAGTGGGTCCACCTTCGAAATTAGTTTTACTTTTCTATTTAAGATATAATGTCTTAGCTTTTGTGTTGAAAACACGACTGAGATACATGATCTTTCAATGGGTGAATAGTTTATTTCATATCCCACCAGTGTTCTGTTGATATAGTAGACTACCCTTTCTTTATTGTTATCATCTAGTTGTGCCAGGAGAGCTCCCAATGATGCTTGTGTGGTAGACACATAAAGTAGCATCTCCTTTTTTGGAATTGGTGGCATGAGTACAGGAGGAGTAAGTAGACACTCCTTGAATTGATGGAATGATTGATCACATCTCCCATCCCATTTGAAGGTGATTTCATTGTGGGAGATGAGTGAAAGGGTGGAATTTGTCTTCTAGTTGTGCGATAGATCGTTTGATTGATTGTAGCTTCCCTTGTAGGCTCCTCAGTTTTTTGAGTGTCTTTGGCGGAGGTATCTCCATTATAGCTTTTACCTTGGTAGGATCAACTTCTATCCCTCTTCTTGACACTATGTACCCTAATAGCTTTACGGATGTTACTCTGAACACATATTTCTTATATTGAGTCTCATATTGTACTATTCCAATTGATCAAATACCCTTGCTAGGTTTGTCAAGTGATCTGCCCTTCTAATTGAATTTGATAGGATGTTGTCCACATAGTCCTTAATGATTGTGTGTAGCATGTCATGGAATATGGTTTTCATGTCTCTTTGATAGGTTGTCATCACTCTTTGATAGGTTGCTCCTACATTCTTTGGACCAAAAGGAATTACATTCCAACATAAAGTTCCCCAAGCACAAGTGAATGTTGTTTTGTGTTGGTCGTTTGGAGAGATCTTTATTTGGTTGTATCCAGAGAAACCATCCATCAAGGATAACATCTCATGCCCTACTATTAGATCTACAATCATGTCAATGCTTGGCAATGGAAAGTCATTTTTGGATAGGTCTTGTTCAAGTCTCTAAATTTTGTACATATCCTTATGCTCCAGTAGGTTTGGACACTGGTACTAGATTTGATATCCATTGTGGATAGTCGATGGGTCTGATGAGACCCACATCTAGTAGCTTCTTTAGTCTACCTTTACTAGTAATGTTATTTGGGGATGCATTTTTTTGAGTTTCTACTTGATAGGCTTTGCTCCAGGGATGACAAATAGATGATGTACCAGTAATGCTGGATCTAGTCCAGGCATGCGAGCACAGGTCCAAGAAAATTTTACCTTTCTCTCGTTGATGAACACTGTGAAATTTTCTTTCTCCTCAGGATCAAGTGATGCTACATGGTATGTTATATTTGGGTCCTTTGTTGTACCAACATTTATGGATTATGTTTCTTATATAAAAAGTGTTGATATTTCTTGATATTTTGATATGGGGAGATTGAATTCTCCATCCTCGGGTGCCTCTGGGAGGTTTTCACCTTTAGATGCATCCTTTATTTTTCTCTTTTCTGGATTTGATAGATCCACAGTGTGGTTTTCTCTAGGGGATCGTATCTTTATGTTTTTTCTTTCATTTTTGCGACTGGAAGATTCCATCTCTCCACCAAAGTATGCCTCTTGTTCTAGTTCCGTGATGAACCCTTCTTTGTGATCTCCTACTGGTATGTCTGTTTGAAGTCCAATGAACTCTGTGATGGTCTCATCATTCTAGAATTGATCCAAAATAGGTGTATGTTTTTGTTGATCCCAATCTATGAGTTGTGGGTAACAGAGTGGGAGACTATCTTCTTGGTTTGCAAAACTTATAGAAGTGGGTGAAAGGGTCAATATGGATCTGGTGTCTTTTTCCCACTGGGTGTCTAGTTCATCATTAGTAGAGTCGGGGGAATCATATCATGTGTCAAAGGAAAGAGAATCGTATTCATTAGAGTCTGTTTCAGAATGGTAATAGATGTTGGGAATGGTTTCCATGTACTAGAGAGGGAACCAATCAATTCTAAAGTTGTCAAATAAGTATTCAATGGGTAATTCATTGTCCATGACATGGTAAATATATAGTGCCTTAATGCTAGCAGAAGTTTCTCATTTCTTCCAAGAGGTTCATCCAGTTTTTGGAATGACCACGTCTTTCGGTTTATAACCTAGCCCCATATTCGTCTATCTCTGTTGCACTATGATAGGATTTTATTGTCCTTGTTTGTGTAGCATGAGGCCACCTATTCCATTGTATCCCATTTTTTTTACTAATTGATACCCTCTAGTGTTAGGATCAATTAAAATAGGTTGTGGATTTTGTGGTTCTTTTTGGTCCTACTTATAGATCGTAGATGAAAAGTCTTCCTCAAATATTTCATCATCTTTCATGTCTCCCTGTCTAGTAAAGATAGTGGGTTTGAATATCATTTGTACTATCTTGATCTCTTTTGGACCTCCATATACTCAAGGTTTTGGTGGAAGCATGTCGATGCAAAATGCTTGGTTAAAATGGTAGTTCCCATTGTCTTTGGCGAGTACTTGAATCTTGGCTTCTGCTTTCAGTTGCTCACTCGATGTGTTTTTAGTGGAGGTTGATGGAAGCATGGAAGGGTTGACATAAGAAAAGGAATGGAAGGCTATATCATTGCTAGGTACATGTTGGATTTTTTTGTATTTCTCCTCCAACTTTGCACAAAAATGGAAAGGTTCAGGATCAGCATATAGTGTTACTTCCTTTCCTTCATGGGGAAACTTTAGGTATTGATGGAAAGTGGAAGGGACTACTTGTAATGTGTGGATCCAAGGGTGTCCTAGGAGTAGGTTGTATGGAAACTCAAGATCCAGTACTTCACAGGTATTTTCTATTACTATTGGTCCTCTCTGCACGGACAACCTGACTATTCCTTTAGAATTTCTCTCCAAGTCATTATAGGCCCTTATGGTGACACTCTTGCCTTTGTCAATCACGTCATTCGATTACCCCAACTGTTTTATGAATTTTAAGGTACAATTTTTAAAACTTGCACCATTATCTATCAATACTCTTTTGATCATGGTCTTATGAACACCATGACTTGGAACTGGTTGGGATCGAGGTCATTACGGACTAACATTTCCAAATCTTTTTTTAATATCTCCCTATGCGCGGGTGACAGTTTTAACAATTCTAAGATTGAGATGAGGGTAGGTGTCTTCTTTAACTATTCCACAATGTTGTAGTCACTTGGTGACTTAATAATGGGTTTGGGAGGTGCTCCTTGTATTGTAACTCTTCCGCAATGGGTATGTTGCAAGTTTTTCCTCCTCCTCATATCATTACTATGTTTTCCTGATTGTCATCAAATCATGAGAGGGTTCCTAAAACTGTGTCACCATATGTGTAATTAACATTATGGTACTCTTTTCCCTTTCCTTTATTGTTTCTCTTAGCATGGTTTGGGATCGGGTTTGAGTATATTTGTAGGTCCTTATTTCTAGGCCAATAATCAACATCTACTTCCCCTTTGTCTATTAAGTCTCAAATAATATGTTTGAGGTGCATGCAATTGTTAGTCGTATGTCCTTTGATCATATGGAAATCACACAAGTCCTCATTATACCATGGTGTTTTAAAGCTAGGTTCCTCATAATTTGGGCAGTCATTCATTTTGATGAGGTTCTATTGCACTAGTTTGTGCATAATTGTTTCAAGTAACTCACCTAATATAGTAAATTGCCTCCTAGGTTGATCATATTGCCTTTGTTTCCCTCCCTAATTTATTTGTTGGTTTATATCTTGATTGTTCTTGGGATAGGTAATTTGGTTGCTTTGTGTGTTTTTGGGACCATATATTGTTTGTGCCACATGTGGTTTGTTCTGATTTATGTTCTGTGTGTTCCATATTACTCTAGCATCTACCACTCCATCATTGTAACGTTCTTGTTTTTAGCCCAGATTTTGGGTTTCTCATTTCAACTAGAGGGACTATCTTTTGAGCTATTTTTTCTTAAGGTTCCTCTTGCTATGAGGGCTCTCTCAATATGTAATCTCTTTTTTATTTTTTCTTCAAAGTCTACAGGACATAGCATAGTGAGTTGGTAGTTTATTTCAGGCAGGACATTTGAGATGAAAATATCCACTAACTCTTCATCTAGAAAGGGCCATTTGCATTGACGTGCTTTATGTCTCCATCTCTATAGGTAGGAGGTGAAGGACTATCCTAGTTTTTTTTATTGTGGATATACTTTTGATGGTTACATCTTGTTCTTTCTTAAATGAGAAGTGGGTTATAAATTTGCTAGATAGTTCATCAAAAGTTCTGATTATGGGTTATAAATGAGTGAACCACTCCATAGAATGACTTGTAAGGCTACGTGGAAAGAGCCTCATGAGATAGGAATCATTGTTCTATACCTCCATACATAATATCAAAAAGTCTCGTACATGCTCTACTGGATCTCCTAATCCTTTGCACTTTCTTTCAAATCTGGGTATCTCAAAGGTTTTTGGAAAGGGTAGTGTTGTGATGGAATGATCAAATGGGAACAAAAAATATCCTATAGAGTGTAGGTCTCCATTCTTTTCCTATTTTCATATCTGCTATTTGTTGGGTGACAACATCTAGCCTTAGTTCCATCTCTATTTTGGGTATATGTGTTTGTAAACCCTACGTGCAATACCCTTGATGTCCTACTAGGTTTTGGTTATAGATCGATTATTGTGAAGGTATAGGAACTTGATAACCATATGGGATATAAGGAGGGTTAATTCCTTGTTGTTCATAAGAAGGGTTAACTCCTTGTTGTTGGGGTGGAACATATGGAAGGCTTCCCTGATGATGTGTTTGTGGGTGACCTTGTTGATAGGATGACTGAAGAAGGGCGCTTTGTGGTACACCTTGATGGGTAGGACTAAATTGAAGGTTTCCCTGGTGATGCATTGGTGGGACACATTGTTGTTGGGATGACTGATTAAGGGCACTCTGTGGCACACCCTGCTAGGTAGGACTAAAATGAAGGTTACCCTGATGATGTGTTGGTGGGACACCTTGTTGTTGGGATGACTGAATTAGGGCACTCTGTGGCACACCTTGTTGAGTAGGACTAAAATGAAGGTTACCCTGATGATGTGTTGTTAGGACACCTTGTTGTTGGGATTGTTGGTGTGAGTAAATTTCTTGTACCTAGCTAATTCACTCACTAGGTAATTAGGGGACATATTCACATAGTTAAGTTTACTTAGGATAAAATATTCTTTCTAGAAGTCTTAGTTGGCTTTTCTAGAACTTATCTTATCTAGCTAGTATTGCTTGATTCCTAGGTAGTTAGTTTGTTAGTTTTCTCATGTCATAGGATTAAGACACTTGTCATGATCTTGTCTAATCCTACATCTCTACCTTGCCTTTATAAGCAAGGTATCTCTTGTACATTTGTACTGAATCAATTCAAGATTATTCAAGCATATTCAAGCATTAATCAATCTTGCATTGTTGAAGCAAGCTTTCTTGCCATTCTCTCTCTTGTGGAAGTGGTTTTGGTCTAGCAATTGTTCCTAGGGGTGTTGGGGAGTCATCATTTACTCCCACATGGTATTAGACCTCCAGATGTTGCAGATTTCTTCCCAAATCTAAGGGTTTCATGTTGTATTGAAGATTTTAATAGGTGCATATTGGGGTTTCATTAACCTCATAGTTGAATGTAGGACATCGAAGAAAGTCAGGTTTTCCTTTCATTTCATCAAATTCGGATATGTTTTGGCTAATCTATGAAGGGTTTGAAAAAGTGTGAAAAGTAGTTGATCCAAGAGGTCACTAATTTTTCGAAGCACTTTGGGCCCAGATCTACATCACCACTGTGCTCAGAAGGCCTCACAAATGAATTTTGACTATAAATTCTTCCATTTTTGGTATAATTTGTTTTTGACGCAAACATTCCTAGGTAGGCCATACAACCTCCTAGGTCGACATTATTTTTGCAAAAATATTTCTGTGCTCTGTTTAAAAAAAAATTGGGGCAAAAATTATTGTATCGGGCACAATAATTTTTTGGGGGGTTTATAAAAAAAATTGGGCAAAAATTTTGGTCAGCAACATTGGATTGTTTATACGCAGACATTGTCGGTTATTGTTATGAATTTTTTGCTATAGCTCAAATTGGTGGAGCTGAATTAAATATTGTTATATTTGAAAGTGAAAATATAGTTATTTTTTCATATGCTTAAGTGTTGCTTGCACGTTATTTATCATTTATCAAGTGACAGTCATGCAAGTTTTTGAGAAGGCTGAATTTTAGAAAATATTATTCATGTTTTTTGCAAGAAATTCAAATGGAGTACTGAGTTGAATATACAAATAATAAAGCATAGCATAATGCTTTCATTTATCTCATGAAGTGATCCACATTAAATATGTTCATTCGATTGCAAGAATACAAATGATGGTACAACTTTGCATTTTAATGCTTTTCTTTCAGAATGGAAATGAAAGAACAAATTTGAATATCCACACAAGTCATGGTTTTTAACCAATTCTATTCATTGTGGAAAGTGAATTCTATAGCTGAAGATAAAAGAGTTGAGAAAGTAGATAGAAAAAGACATATCTATCATTGCATGTTTCTTCATCTTCGGTCGAGGTGCTGCTGCTTGCTCTGTCCTGCTTCCACTCTTGAGTGTGCCTACAAGAGATTGAGAGGGGTGTCAATTAAGAGCTCTGGATATGAGTTGTACTACAAGCTCTACCAATAGACATATAATTTACTCTTCAAAATGCATAGAATCAACTAAGGAAAGGAACTGAAGCATGAACTGAAAAGATAAAACATCATCATCATTCTTTATTTTATATGTTAACATTGTTTGTTTCCTTGTGCAGGTATAGGAAAAGTCATGTAGTTGATTATCATTTGAAGACCAAGCATGTGGGGAAAAATGGGCTCCCACAAGGGTAGAGCCCGACATGCTGCCCTTATACATTACAAGAGGGCTGAGAAGGAAAAATGCAATCCACTTTCTCTTCTGAGCTTTACAACTTAAAGGAATAATCAAATTTGTCATGCATTCATAACAATCAGATCAAAACATGAAGTGAAAATTACAAATGGACAATAAATTTGATGAACTTGTTTCAATTGAAAGTGATCATGTTGTCTGAAAATTTTTGTTACTATTGTCATAATACTGTTTTGTTGCTTTAAGTTTGTTCACATAAATGTTGTTTCATATTTTTTTTGTTTTGGAGCAGCAGTGTTCTATCTCATAATGATGATAGTGAACAGGCATACATATGCCTCATTAATACAATATTGTTCGATAAAGCAAGCATGTGCAGAGTTTCGAGTTTCATTTGAATGGATGGGGACAAGTATCAGGTAATCCATCATAACTGTAATGCATAAGGGTAAATGTAGCATTAAGTAAATTTTATGCATCACTATCTTTGAAGGGTAAACGGTCAAAATACACTGTTTTGGAGACTTGTTCTGACTTTCAATTGTTCTATCATTCAAAGTATATTTTTCAAAGAATAATTTACAATTATCAGGCGGACAAGCATAGATAGATTACTCAAGGATTGCAATGTGAAGAGTTTGTTTCCAGAATGAGCAGGGAATGGCAAAGCAAGAGGGAGCTTTACGAATTAAAGCCATAATTATGAAACAATATAAAATGACTTGTGAATCAAGAATTCTTGTGTGAAAGGTGGTAAATGAGTGAAGGAATGTGCTCCATATGTTGTTTTGAAAATACGGGGGTTTTGAAGATACAGGATTTTTGTCGTTTAGTTGAAATATACAAGGCCAAGCTAGGGTTTTCCATACAATCAAAGGAGATGTAGTAATTGGAAATAAAATGGAGTAGGGTTCATGTTTACTCATTTTTCAAAAAATGGAGCAGGTTATTTATGTTGATTCTCAGAAGTGAGAGAAAATAGCTAGAGCCGAAATGCAAGCTATGCAGAAATTTCAATACCCATATGAATTTTATTTCAGAAATGTGGTCTTCTTTAAGATGCATTAGAGTGAACCATTTTCTTCAAAATAAAAAATACCCACATTTAGAGTTCTTATTCAAATGCATATTTATTTTGGTTTCCAGAATCCCATATGAACATTTTTATTAAAATACAAATTTATTCGAAATAATGGACACCCACATTGGGTTTTTGGCAAGAGTGCAGTATATTTACAATACAGGAAGCCCATATATAGAATTTTACTCAAAGTGCAAATAGTTCATTTTCTAGTTTACCCATGCAAGGGTTTTCAACAGAAAGACAAGATAAACGTTTTCTCTCAGAATCAAGAATACCCGTTTAAGGTTCTAGGAAAATATTCAAATTACATATTGAAATCATGAGTCTAGCTCATCCATAAAGAGGAACTAGAGAAGAAGGTAATAGATTAAGTGCAACTTCAAATTTAAATACCCATTTTAGGTATGAGTGGCCACAGCCTCACGAGTTTTCTTATCTTTTTCACCAGAAGAAAGTCGTTTTAAGTTTTGTCTAAGTTTTTCAAGCTGAGAAAGGTGAGAAAATGCAGTAAGAATTCATGGAGGAACCCATTTATGCTACATGAAGTGGCACGACCTGTGTGATTGCCTATAAATTTGCATGATAAATGATATTTTGCAGAGTTAAAGCTTCATAAGCTTTAGTTTGTTACAGAGAACATTAGAAAAGAGTTGGAGGAGGAGTATCTTACCTTGTGATGTCTGTTGAGGGGTAGACGTGGCACGGCCAAGCTCATTAGAGCTCTCAAGAATAAGGGTCGAGCTCTCCCATGGCGGCCAATAATAATTCAAATACAAAATAATGGAAAAAAAAATCAGAATTGGAGAGGAGAGGTTGCGACCTTATGGTTTTCTATTGCTTTCAAAACACAAGAGAGAAATCCATAATCATAAATAAATCAACTTACCATAGTTGTTGTGAAGAATCGACCATCTGAAGACCAAAAATCATGGAGTTCCCAAGCATTTTCAGGTTCAAAATCAAGCATGTACATGGCGGCAGCTACAGAGCCATTTTTTTTCCAAGCCTTCACTCTCAAAAGTGTGAAATGATGGAGATTAGGGTTTTTGCCCCACTTTTGTTTCATGTTGCCCTAATTCGAACTTCAGGGATTTTAAGTGCTTTCATTTTAAATTGATGTCTTAATTTTATTGCCATGGTCTCATATGCCTTAGGTCATTTTTGTTAGGGACTTCATATATTTCTATGTGCCTAAGTCTTAGGCTTGGTCTGATTAAACATTGCCTAGTCCTTAGATTTTAGGTTTTGGATAATATCAAAGTAATGCCTTATTAAAATTGAGAGTGGTCAAGCCTTTAGTGATTTGTTTTTTCAATTGATTTTGATATCAATTAAAAAAAATTGAATATTGGCCAATATAGGATTTAGGCATTTTATTTTTTAATTGATTTTAGAGGAAATCAATTAATCAAGGTATGTAATAGAGATGGCTTTATTATTTTTATGATTTTTTACAAGAAAAATCAAATTTGTATTTGGAGATATAAGGTATTGTTTGCAAAATATTTTTAATCTTTGATTGAAAAAATAATCAAATTGTAAAATTGCATGCATGTAAAGAAGAAGCATAAAACAATACTTTATAATTTGTTTTATGTTTTCTTGCTATTTTTAGCAGTGGACATTGACTTTTCCTCTTGGTCGGATTTGAGATTCATGTTGGACAGATAAGGTGCTTTCTTTTCTTTAAAAGCGATTTTTTGCCTATTTTTAGAGGCCTAACAGTATGCACATGCAAAAAGTGAGACTTTTCCACTTTTGTGTTGACTTTTTGGGTAGTTTTTGAGACCTTTCCTTGAGATTTTTTCTAGAGCTCGGATTAGGGTTTTGAGGGATATATCTTTGAAGAAAACTTAGGATTTTCCAATTGAGATTCTAGTTTCTTGCTCTCACACATTTTTGAGCTTGTAAACTTCTTTGTGCTCAATTTGAGATTTTGGGGCATACTCATATAGTTGAATAAAAAAAAATAGCATTCCTACTTATCATTTTTGGTGTCTATTTGCAGTTTTAGTTTGATGTTACCTTGTGATTTCTGTTTACAGAGTCCTTGTTATGTCCTAAGACTATAATTTTTGATGCAGAAAAGTCCAAGGATACAGGTTGCATGTTGTATTTGAAATCATATCTTCATGCAAATCATTTATGTGTAATTTTTCATGAGAGGTTGTGAGATTTTGTTGTTTTCTGAAAAACTGTTTGTGAGAAAAAACCAGAGTCATCATTAGGTTATTATCAAGTCTTGAAAATCATTTCAAATCATAGATTTTAATTTCAGTTACTCTCTACCCCTTTTCCCAAAAAAAAAATCTTTAGAAGAGGATCATCATACGGAGAACCTGCTCACTCTAGAGATTCTCTTTTCATATAGATTGCCCACATCTGGAAAGAATTTCCATATTTCAACGGATAGTCTAATTTTTCCAAATTTGACAAAGGGTGCATATCTGATTGCTGACAATTATCCACTACAAATTGTAGGCCCTGTCCACATCATCACCGTACCTAGAAGATGTTTTTATAGAGATTTATTAGGGGTTGGCTTATTGTACATGGACTATCACATCGGCATCATCGCTTGAAGTCCTATCTTGACGATCACATCGACGAAATATTCCTTATTTCATCGGCATATTCTTTGCTCCATCGCTAGTCCTATCACATTGTCG
Organism: Sequoiadendron giganteum; assembly: GCA_007115665.2. NCBI lineage: Eukaryota > Viridiplantae > Streptophyta > Pinopsida > Cupressales > Cupressaceae > Sequoiadendron > Sequoiadendron giganteum. The sequence continues at coordinate 230,054,452 of CM021110.1, read as the reverse complement.
TCATCGTACTTGGTACGTCTTAGCTATAGGTTTCAAATATTTTATCTGTCGGCTAGGTATATCAAAATTCATTATATTAATAACACTTTGTTCAAAAAGCTTACAAAGCCGACCACATAGGTTGACCATCCAAGGTTACTTTATACTTTCTTGAAGGCTACACTAAAAGTTCTCATATATTTAAAACTTTGTTTTAAGAAACCTATGTTTGTATGTTACCCAAGTTCCTTTAATATTTTAAACCCTTTATTAAGAAAAAGTTGACCATATTATGTTGAGTCAAATTTTTAGCCCAAGCTTCAAATTGTTTGCCCTTGGTTAGTCCCTAGTGCCCTAAAATAGTCAGTTTTTCATTTTATCATAACTTTTGCAAACAAAGGCCATTTTTTGGAAACGAAATATCGCCTAAAAGAGGATTCTCTCAAATTTTCAGTGGTGCAGATATTTTGCAAACATTTTGTAGTTTTGTGCCACTTTTTCCTGGTTGAAGCCAAATCATTATTTTTCACCTCTGAGCACATATCTTTGTTCTTCGATCTTCGTTTTTCTCCAAATTTGCGGCATCAAGAAGGTATTCAGGAGCACTTCAATTCTACTCATAAATTTTTTGCAGATTTGTTTCCAAATTTTCATAATTTTAGTTTGAAGATGATTTGATATTTTGGGATACTTTGTTGTAAATTTGCAAAAAAAGTGTCAATTTGTTTGGGACAAAGGGGTTAATTGCTTGTATTGTGAAGAAACGTTGTTATTCCTCTCTTGTAATATTTTATTGTATCATGGATTTGCTAAAAGTTGTACTTCTAAACCCATTTAACTATCATGAGTGGAAATCATAAATGGGGATGATATTGTTGAAATTGAAGTTGCAAAGAATCACATATAGCCAAGATCTAGAACCCAATGAAGCTGTAGAAAAAAGGAAATGGTTTGATAGAAGGGATGAATCCCTTGGTGCTCTTCTTTTATCCATTTCTCCAGATCTTAGATGTCATGTTGCATCTTGCACACATCCTAATCAAGTTTGGACTACTTTAGAGAGTCTCTTTGGTAAGACAGATAAAATGAGGAAATTTAAGTTGGAGAATGAACTAATGGGTCTTAATCCATTAGATTTTGACAATATCCAAGACTTCTTCTCTAAGATCAATTCTCTAAGATTGCAGTTATCTAATTGTGGGGTCACTAAAGAGGATGAACAGTTGATTATTTCTATTCTTGCTAAGCTTGGTCTTGATTATTCAGTGTTTGTTTCTACATTCTATGCTGCAATGGATGCCCTTGGAAATGCATACAAAATTCTTTCTCTTGATGAATTTGTTGCTCAGCTCACAAGGGAACAAGAAAAGTTGGTAAATATGGGCACATTGAAGTCTTCATCTCATGCTCTTTTTGCAAAGGATACAAAGGCTTCAAGTGGAAAAGGTCAGAAGCACAAAAAGGCTCCCAAGTCTAATGAGTAAGGTAAAGATCCTCCTTCACATAGCACTCATGATTCCACACCCTCTTCAAAAGAGGAATCATCTAAAAATAAGAAGTTCAAATGTGCATATTGTAAAAGGCTAGGACATGATGAGCATAGATGTTACAATAAGAATATTGATGAACTCACACACCTTCTTTAAGAGAATAATATTCAACTTCCCTCATTAGTGTCTTCTACTTTTTCTTTAGCATCTCAATCGGCAACCCCCTCATCATCATCTCATTCAAATAGCACAGGATCTCCATCTAGGCTACACAAAATGAAAGGACATGCAATATTTGCCTCTGCAAGTCCTAAATCTAGTAGATGGCTTCTTGATTCAAGGGCATCTCATCATATGGTAGCTTCTTTGGATATGTTCTCTTCTTTTGAGCCTTGTAATTCTCCTCATATCTTGATGGGTAACAATACCTATATGAAGGTAAGTGGGAAGGGTTCTATTGATATGGGGGAAGTTACTTTCAATGATGTACTTTGTGTTCCTTCCTTGTCCACAAATCTCCTTTCTATTTATCAAATTACTCATGGGGGTCAAGGTAAAATAGTTGAGTTCACTCTTGATTGAGTGTACATAAGGTACTTGAGGACAAGGGATATTGTTGCTATTCGGGATGGCTGATCATTCATCTCATGTATATTCCTTTTCATACTTTTCTTTAGAAGATGATAATGTTCCTTTGACTGCATCACACACTCCATTGAGTGTGAACCATGAGGAGAAGTTTGGTCATCTACACCTTGGTATTCTAGAGACCAGTGTTGAGCTTTCTCAACCTCCTGCTTCTTCAGCCATCGATGCTTCTATTCAGCAGGATAATCATAGTTTTTCAGATCTTGCTTTGTGGGATGAGTATTTGACAGTTATCGCTAGCTTGTTTGTGGAGTATCATACTAAAAATTTGGAGGACACACTTGAGGGGATTTCTCTCCTCTTTGATGACAGTTTTAGCACAACTGTTATACCATCTACTTTGTCTTTGGAGATTGTCATTCATGAGTCTCCTCCTTCAATTGATTTGTGATGTTTCTTGGTTGAGTTTGACCATGATTATTTTGTGGCTTATTCAAGCTTGGGGACTCCTACTCAGTTTTCAGAGGCATATATATTGAGCATTCATTCTTCCTCCTTTCAGTTGGACATGGAGTGGCTTCTTCATTAGCTTATAGATATGTTTCTTCCTAAGGGAAGATGTGTTGCTTGCAGACATTGGATCATCTTTTTTTTTCAGGCATTCTTCATCAGCATTGGAGCTTCTTTAGTATGGGGGGATATCTTATCTCTCTACTTCCCTCTTATGGGGGGTCATTGATTGTATATATATGATGGATGTAGTCCTTGGGGGTATCATTGAGTCCTCCATACATCATGTTTGTTTTGTTTTGTTTTCTCTCTTTTGGAGAGGAGTTTTGACCCACTGATTTTTCTCCTTTTCTCTGCTTGTGAGAGATTGATTTCATTTTCTTTGTAAATGAGTACCTAACATGGCCTAGTAGCCAAGACCCATAGTCATATTCTTTGCATAATAATCTTCTCCCTAATTTGCACTTAAGGGGGGGTGTTGGTGTGAACAAATGTCTTGTACCTAGCTAATTCACTCACTAGGTAATTAGGGGACATATTCACATAGTTAAGTTTACTTAGCATAAAAGGTTCTTTCTACAAGTCTTAGTTGGCTTTTCTAGAAATTATCTTATCTAGCTAGTATTTCTTGATTCCTATGTAGTTAGTTTGTTAGTTTTCTCATGCCATAGGATTAAGACACTTGTCATGATCTTATCTAATCCTACATCTCTACCTTGCCTTTATAAGCAAGGCATCTCATATACATTTGTATTGAATCAATTCAAGCTTATTCAAACATATTCAACCATTAATCAATCTTTCATTGTTGAAGCAAGATTTCTTGTCATTCTCTCTCTTGTGGAAGTGGTTTTGGTCTAGCAACTGTTTTTGGGGGTGTTGGGGAGTCACCATTTACTCCCACAGGGATGACTGATTGAGGGCGCTCTATGACACACCCTGTTGGGTAGGACTAAAATAAAGGTTACCCTGATGATGCGTTGGTGGGACACCTTGTTGTTGGGACGACTGAATTAGGGTGCTTTGTGGCACACCCTGCTAGGTAGGACTAAAATGAAGGTTACCCTGATGATGCATTGGCAGGACACCTTGTTGTTGGGATGACTAATTGAGGGCACTCTTTGGAAAATTTTATTGGGTACTCGTAGGAATAAAATGAAGGTTACCCTGATGATGTGTTGGCGGGACACCTTATTGTTGGGATGTTTGAATTAGGGCGCTCTATGGCACACCCTGTTGGGCAGGACTAAAATAAAGGTTACCCTGATGATGCATTGGTGGGACACCTTGTTGTTGGGATGATTGATTGAGGGAACTTTGTGGAACATCCTACTGGGTAGGACTAAAATGAAGGTTACCCTAATGATGCATTGGCAAGACACCTTGTTGATAGTATTGTTGGTTTGAAAGGGGACCTTGTGGTACACCCTATTGAAGGTATTGACTATTCAGAGGGGGGCCTTGTGTTCCACCCTATTGGTGGTACTGATTATTTTGGGAAGGGTCGATGCTTGATGTGTTATGTGGTATAAATTGCCCAAGAGGTGGATTTTTTTTTTAGGTTCATATTGAGATGGACCTCCTTGGTACATTTGTGCCACAACTGCTTGTTTAACCTGAGTTGGTTTTCTAAATAAGGGGTTCTCTTTGGGTTGATCACTATTTTGTGAGAACATGGGTGGCATATTTGAAATCTCTAGAGGTTTGGTTTTTTGTCTCACAACTGAGTTGTCCCCTAAGGGAATAAGATTGGGTTCTTTGAGAGCTTCTACGTTGAAGTCCACGGGTAATTTAGCACCGCTTTGTGCTAACTTGAAGAAATAGGAGTTTGGGTTCTTTCTTAGCAACCTATCCATTAATTTAAGGACCTTGGAGTTGTTAGAATGTTCAAATAGTTGTTCCTTGTTTATCTCTTCTTCACTAGTTACCTCCTCTATAGCTACCCTATTTGGGTCCTAGGTACTTTGTTCCACTACCTCCTTTTGTTTGTGGCTTATTTCTTCCTCAATGAAAATGTCTTTGTATACTTGTCTCTTTTGGGGAGTTTCAAGGTCAGTTGGCCTATACCCCCAAGGGCTACTCTCACCGTCCATGGCATTTATTGGTGGGATACTAGTGTTATTTTTGTTGGCTTCCATCTTTTTCCTATGTTGTGATATTGCGGTTGTCATAAACAACTTGGGTCTCTTGTGGGAGAGTGGTGTACTCTCTAGGTGACTTAAAACCTAAAGACCTGATGTTGTCCTAAATGAGAGGATGGATGTGGGTATGTAAATCTGGTTCTTTCCTCTATAGAAGTTCAGTATCATGAAAAAGACTAGGGTTTTGACCAAAAAAAACATATATAACTCTAGATTGTTCTTGGAAGCACGTCTATAAAAGTTTGCTACCAATTTGTCTCTATTTTTATGTACCGCTAAAAGGTGTTTCTTGAGAGCTTTTGGACTAAGATGCCTAAGTCTGAAATGACGACCAATGGACTTTACCTTAGGGATCTTGACCTTGCATGGGATCATGAAGTGGATATTTATTGCCACATTGGTGGTGGTAATATGGGTCTCTATGCTACTATGTTAGCTTTCTATTCCTCTTTGTCTAGGAAAATTGATGCAGTGAGAAACTAGCAGGGTGTTTCATTCTTTGGAAAATAAAAGTTCTCAAGTTGCTTATGATGTCATTTTGTTCACCTTTGATATATGTGATACTATGTTGAAGGATCGGTGCTACAAGATATGGTTCCTAAACTGGGGTAGTTGGTCGCTAGATGTTCATAAAGTTTGATGGTGTTATGGGATGGTTGTTGTGAAGCTCAAGACCCTAGGGTTTGGGTGTTATTTTAGAATGATACTACTTCCTGGAAATCAAAATGTTGAAGAACTAAGTTATATATTCCACTTCCTTGTCTAGAGGATATGTTGTGGGAAAGCTTACTTGTACTATCTACGAGTCCCAAGTAACTGTTGATATCATGGATATTTGAGTGGAGGAATGACCTTAATGGTTTTTTTTATTTTGATTCCAAATAGGTAGGATGGAAATAATGGATGTGGGACTATCTGATGTTTTGTCTTTCCAATTATTTTGGTTCAAATAATGATCTTATAAACAACTCTCACAACTTTTTCTCTATGTTTGAAGTATGAAAAGTAATAAGACAACACTTGAACTGACTCAACAAGCATGGAATTATGTGACCTCCATGTCTATAACTTAGGTTGTGAAATCAAAACACTCAAGCCATAGTTCCCAAATGTTTACTTTGATTAATGTACCTTGAAATCAAAGCCAGAATGTTTGGAAACCTTAAAGGAAAAATCATTTCAAAGGGGTGCAAACATGAGGCTTATTTCACAAGTATGCACTAAATCAAAGGGTTTGTGGTTCAACCATCTTGTTCAGTGTTTGTTTTGAATGTGTTCTTTTCTTCAACCAATCACAGAATTTGATGTTAATTTTTTTTTAATGTAATGGGCCAAGTTTAACATAAACCAGTAATTACAACCCTAGGGGATAGACACCATTCTCTTAGGTAGGCCTACCTCATGCTTCAAAGAGATAATTTTACATGCAACTTATGGCGTGGGCCTGTAGTCAGACATGGAAAGTAACTTCTCATAAGTAAATTTTGATGCACCACTTTTAGAGAATGTTTTTGGATAATAGGATGGCCTCTAAAATAATTTGGTTTTTAGTGGCAACTGTGAACATAGAAATCTGACACTCACCTGATGGCCACTTAAGGCTCTTTAACCATTCCCATTCCACTTAAGGTATGGGATTAGGTGTAGTCTGTTTTCAGCACTGATTGAAGCTACTTTCTTATGATTTCACAACCTTTAATATAGCCCGCTAGTAAATGTGCTTTGAGACCTTGCAATGAGTTCTCCAGCGCGGGATGTATCTCAAGGCAAGCCCCCTCTTTAAGGTAAACTTAAAAATAAGGTGCAATGCTCAAAAATGTTCTTTCGCTCACCCAAGATCACCAAAAGGTGTGAGGGGAGAAGATAACACTTTTAGCTTTACCAATTAATGAATGCACAGTGAACAATCCACAACAATTTGATTCATTTAAACACCTCGAGCGGTGTTATCCCCATAAATATGTGGATAAAATAAACAAATTGTTCTTTTTACTTGCACCAAAAGGAAGTATTCAATATATCATTCAAAAATCACAATGGTGCAATACAAAATAAGTAAATTATTCATTTTAAGCTCCAAATTTGGGTGTTTCTAAAAAAACAATCCTTATCTCTAATTGGTCAACAAATGAAAATTGTGTGTGCATCAAGAAATGGAAATCGTTTGTGCTCTTTTTTATGCACCAAATTTAAAATTCCTAAGTTAAGAAACATTAAATTGGTTCATTTTTAGATCCCAAAATTGAAGTGTTTTTTGTTGTTTTTGTTCTTTTTATGAGCACCAAATTTAGATTCATAAGTTAAGAAAATAGGAAATTGGTTCATTTTTAAACACTAAATCAAATGTGGGTTTGTGTTTTGTTCATTTTAGAGCACAAAATTCAGATTCCTAAGTTAAGAAAGCATGAATTTGTTCAATTTTTAAACACTAAATAAAAAATGAGTTTGTTTTTGTTCGTTTTAGAGCACCAAATTTAGATTCCTAAGTTAATTAAAAGTTAATTAAAAGATGGGACTAATCGTTTTCCCTACAATAAACATGTTAATGTTCCTTGAATCCTGCCTTACATCTATCAATACCTATTTATACATCCAAAAACAAAAAATAGTTAGTTAAAAATCCTATTACAATAGTGCAGGATCCGTGCACTTGCCTGTCAGAACAACTGCTCAGAAAAAAAATACAAATGCATAGAAAAAAGACAACTGCTTAGTTCCAAAAACAACTACTAAAACCAGACAAAAAAATCTAAATTAGTCAAAACACAAGTGCATGGGTTTTAGACAATAGCACCATTCCCATGAAAATAACACAATTCTTGAAAAATAGCGAATTTTTTCTATCAGACAATAGCGCAAGTTTAGAACAATAGCACAATTTTCTTGTTAGACAAGTGTGCAGGTTTTCTGGGCAAACATGTGAAAACTCTATGAAGTGTGTTTTCGGGACCTACAACTTCAAAAATGACTCAAAAGAATGTTAGAGGAGGGGACAAGGGTCCCATCGGACATGCTAGAATGTGTGAGGGGGAGAATGCTAGATTGGAAGACGAATCAAAATATGTTAATCTAAGAATCTAAGCTAAGATTAACATATTAATCTAAGACCTAAACCTACACATACAAAATGAAACTAAGCTATCCTAACATGCATAAATAAATCTATGATTGCAAAATGAATTTGTAAAATAACGTAGCATTACCATCCCATAGTAGAGTGTATTCACCTGATATTGGGTTGTTCTTATCACCACGAAGCCTCCAAAGTTTGTGTGCAAAGCTTGATGAGTGACTGTTGTGTTTCATTGATCGAAGAAAATGGTGAAGCTATGGCAATGGTGTACTTGACAACACTTCATTTCTCAATGTATGTTGATTCTCCGATATTTATTTGTGAGGAAAGGGGTTTGTTATATAGAAGATGTGATTTGAAATGGATGATCAAGATAATATTGAAGAATATCTAGATCAACGGTTGGAGTGTGTTGAAAGGATTTAGACATGAGAAAATTGTGCAAAGTTGATTGGACAATTTGGGTGATTGAGAAATAGATTGGCTAGTCAGGGATGTGATTGATTAGTTAACAGATTTAGATTAATCAGTCATAAATGTGATGGCTTAGTTAGGAATTTGTTGGCTTAGTTAGGAATGTGATGGCTTAGTTACCAAAATAGATTGTTCAGTTTTTAATATTAATTAATTGATTTAATTAATTAATTCCTTTTTAGAGTTGAATGTGCAAATCAAGTTTGACTTTTGCAAACAAAGTTGCATTAGTTTGATTTGATTTTTGATAATTAATTTGAATAGTTTGATTTAATTATTCAAATTTTGGAGGGAAAGTGTTGTAATTAAATTATTATTTAATAATTTAATCCACTTAGGGGAATAAGGTGATTTAGTGACATAATTAAATAATTGGCATTGTTTAATCAATCGGGACGAAATAAGTTGAGATTAAGACTTTATTAAACAAATACAATTTATTGAATTGGTCAAATTGACGGAATTTGAATTAATCAAATAATGTTTGTTTTATTTAATCAATAGAGGAATTAGGGTTTTCAAGATTTTATTAAATAACTGAAATTTATTTAATTTGTTTAAAATGATGAAAAAGTGAATTAACTAAATAATGTTGTATTATTCAATTAATAGAGGAATTGTGGTTTTTGATGTGGTACGATGCGGGAACATTGTGGTACGATTTTGAGATGATCTGAGACATTATGGGATGATTTCGAGTCATTCTAAGATGTTACGGGATGATTTTGAGTCATTTTGAGATGTTACGAGATGATTTTGAGTCATTCTAAGATGTTACAAGATGATTTTAAGTCATTCTAAGATGTTACGAGATGATTCTGAGTCATTTTGAGGTGTTACAAAATAATTTCGAGCTATTATGAGATGGTACGGGACAATTCTGAGTCATTCTGAGATGTTACAAGATGATTTTGAGTCATTTTGAGTTGTTACGGGATGATTATGAGTCATTCTGAGATGTTACGAGATGTTGTTTGATGTTTTTCGGTGTTTTTTGAGGTGTGTGACAGGTGTCAAGTCTATTTTACATATCTACAGCACCAAAATCAAGATTCCTAATTATGAAATTTTGGAAATAACTAATTTTTAAAGGACGTAAAATTGAAATGTATGTTGTTCTTTTTAAGCACCAAATAACAATTCCTAATTTAGACAAACTTTGAAGTGGTTCATTTTTAAGAGCACCAAAAATGAAGTGTTCATTTGTGTTGTTCATTTTATGCACCAAATAAAGATTCCTAATTTAATAAAGCATGAAAATGATTCAATTTTTAGGGGCACCAAAATGAAGTATGTATTTGTGTTATTCTTTTTAAGAACCAAATAACGACTCATATTTTAAGGAAGCTTGAATTGGTTCATTTTAAGAGCACCTTAAAAACAAATGTGTTTTGTTCTTTTTATGCACCAAAATAAAATATTCCTAACTTTAAAAAAAAAATTGTAAATCTGGAGTCCTTTGACCTTTCGTCTTCCCTATAGAAAATGTGTTAGTGTTTCTCAAACCCTGCATACAAACATGTTAACCCTTGCCACACATTAAAAAATAGGCATCCATTAGCCAAAAAATCAATTAAAAAATTGCAAATCTTGGACATAGGTCTATAAGCACATAAATTTTAGCAAATGTGCCCTCTATGATCAGTTAAATGTGCTAAAAAAGAGCAAATGAACCCTCTATCAATAGTCAAATGCATGGAAAAAGAGCAAGTGCACAGATCTTAATATCAAATGCATGGTTTTCAAAGTCAAGTGTGTGATTTTCTTGACAGGAAAGCGCAAAATTTTCTAGGACAATACATGAAAACTTTTCCAAAAGCGATTCTAAAACTTGTAACTTCAAAAATGGCTCATGAAATTGTTAGTGTAGGGGACCAGAGACCTACTGGGCGTGCCAAAATGTGTGAGGGGGAAAATCATAGATGCTAAATAAGATAAATGCAAATGATATAAAGACCTAATCTATAATCAAGAATGTACTAATCTAAGATCTATTCCTACACTTACGAAATGAAACTAAGCTATTGCAGAATTCAAGAAATAAGATCAAAATATGAAAGCATACATGGATTCATGAAAAAGCGTAGTGTTACCATCCCGTATCAGAGTGTATTCGCCTGATGTTGGATTGCTCGTATTACTGTGAAGCCTCCATAGTTTGTGTGCAAAAACTTGAAGAACGATGTCTTGGTTGGTTGATTGAAGATATGTGTTGAAGCTCTAACAATTGAGGTTGTGAATGTTAGCAGTACTTCGTTGTGCAAATGATGTTGACTCTTCAGTCCTTATTTGTGAGGAAAGAGGTTTGTTATATAGAAAATTTGATTTGAAATGGACGATCATGATTAAACAATGTTGAATCAAGATCAACAGTCGACAGATGTTGAGAGGATTTAGACATGAATGATTTGTGCAAAGTAGATCACACAATTTGTGTGATTGAGGAATAGATTGGTTAGTCAAGATTTAGATTGACCAGACAAGATTTATATTGATCAATCGGGATTTAGATGGCTTAGTCAGGAAATTAGATGACTTGGTCAAGAAATTAAATGGCTTAGTCAAGAAATTAGATGGCTCAGTTAGCAATCGTAATTTTCTCAATCATAAAGTGGGTGAGGATAATTGATTAATTGAATTAATTAATTAATTCCTTTTCGGAGTTGAATGTGCAAATCAAGTTTGACTTTTGCAAACAAAGTTGCATTAGTTTGATTTGATTTTTGATAATGTTTTGAATAGTTTATTTAAATTATTCAAATTTTGTAGGGAAAGTGGGTTAATTAAATTATTATGATTTAATAATTCAATCGACTTGGGAGAATAAAGTGATTTAGTGACATAATTAAGTAATTGGTGTTATTTAACTAATCAGGACGAAATAAAGTGAGATTAGGACTTCAATAAATAAATGAAATTTATTTAATTGGTCAAAATTGATGAAAAGTGAATTAATTAAATAATGTCATTTTATTCAATTTAATAGCATAAATAGGGTTTTAGGACTTTATTAAATAAATAGAATTTATTAAATTAGTCAAAAATGATGAAAAAGTGAATTAATTAAATAATGTCGTATTATTCAATTAATAGAGGAAATTGGGGTTTTTGAAGCAATTGATGTGAAATGTGGTGATGTGAAATGTGGTGATGTTTGATGATAATGATGTCGATGATGTGAAAATTTTGTTTAGGGTGTGTGATAGGTGTTAAGTCAATTTTACATGTCTACAAACATATAATGGGCATGCACCATCTTCACAATTATCATGTAAAGTTTCACAATTCAAAAATATTGTTGGTCCCAATCCTAAGATAAATCCCAAATCCAAATCTAATTTTACTACTCAATCCCAATGTCCCTCATTCCAATCCAAATCTCAAATCCCTACATCCAAAATCCATAAATCAACACATCCACCTTCAATATTGCACCAATTATCACATTCACAATCCAAATCCCACTCTTCAATTCCAACATCTAAATCCACACAACTTCACCCTAAACCTAAACCAAGAACTAGAATCCATCACATCCTTACCACAACAATTTACAATAAGAGTTATGATGACACTATTTTGAGATGTTTATATTTGGACAAGACCAACCCAACTATCAAATAGCATTACATCATAATTGTGCATTGTATTTAAATGCAACGATCCTAGAAAAGAAACTCCATAAGGCAGGATACTATTGGCATGACAAGATTGAAGAATCCAAATCAATTACATTAGATGCCCATGAACATGATATCTAAAGTCGAAAAGTATAAAATAAAAAATAAAAAATAGTAAAGAGAAATAACATGTCCAACGATGAAAATCGCTTCTTGAGTTGCCTTGGGAAAGTACCATGATGGAACCCATTCATGGAAGTCATGTGTAAATAAACTAGCTATGTGAACCCTAAAATTGGGCACAAGTTGTCTCATCCATTCCACCAAACCTATCCATCCTAACACATAATTCCATAATATCCATCCACCATGTCCATTTATTCATGCATCATCCATATTTCTTACCCACATTGATTAGGATAGAAACAAAATTTTATGTGATCACTTTTTTAGCTGGAAGGATAAATTTATGTTGATGATTAAGCCTCGACATGCTGATTTCAACCCTTCTTTTGAAACTTTCAATAAGATCCTGATTTGTGTTTGGCTTCCTAATCTTCCTCTCCATTTATGGACTAGTCCCCTTTTAGAGGAAGTGGGTGAGGCTCTTGGAGATTTTTTGTTGGTGGATGATGTATCCTCTAATATGTTTCACTCTACCTTTGCCTGCATATTGGTTGAATGGATGTTTCAAAAGGGTTGTCTGTCGAGATTTTACTTAAAACTTCTAAGAGTTCTTGGGTCCAAGCTTTGGACTATGAAGGGATTCCCTTCCAATGTAGAAGATGTTTTAAAACAAGTCATGCTGTTGCACAATGTGGTTTTGAGAAAAAATCCATGAAGGCTACATGGTAGAAAGGTGCTTCTCAGTAGCATTATACAGTTGAGAAGAAAGTTGAGCAACCTAGGAGTTTTTCTGAGGTGGTTGCTTTGGAATCACAGGGCATTGGGGCATCCTCTCCGAATGCCTCTAATGGTGGGGTTACTGATGCTATGCAAGACTACAATGTTGAAACCCCTAAAGAGAAAGAGAGTGGGCCTTTGGCTGCCACTTTTGGTGATAATGCTTTGGTTATCATTCCAGGTGGCTCTCCTGATATGGCCACGCTTGTAGGGAGGAATACGAATCAAATCTCTAAGACAGTAGCTACAGGCTTTCTTATTCAAGATAATGGTTTGTTGGCTTGGCTTGATAAGGCAACACAAGTGGAAGAGGATCGGATTACTGTAAAGGGAAAGAAAGAAAATTCCTCTAAGCCTCCTTTTGACATGACTCTTCGCTCCCACAAGAGTAATTCTAAATGTAAATCTTGATAGTTCTTGTTTGGGGGTTGGTTTTTGGTTGGCTGCTGGCTATTTTGTAGCTTTGTAGTTGGTTGTGGTTCTTTGGTTGTTTTTTATCCTTGGTTTTTTGTGCTTTCATTTTTGTATGTTTAGACAACCTTCTGGTTGAGGGTTCCAGATCCATTCAAAATCTGTTTGTAAAGGGTTTCAGGGTCCCTTCAAAACCAAATTTTCCCTTAATCAAAAACAATTGTTAGACCTTGCCTTTTCATGATCTTATTGGAGATGAGATTTGATATGTTAATGTTACTTGTGATTGTATTGATTTAAAATCATTTTTATGTGATTTCCTAGGTGAATATTTTAGATGAGGAATTTTTATAAATAAAAAAAAAATTCAAAGTTTTAATTTAATAATTGCTTCGACTATTATTATTTATATGAGACATTCGGTGTCTTTAGGATTCATTTCCCTTCATGGGAGAGAATATATGTAATTTTAAATCATACACAAAGATTAATATATGGATATGGATATGTATAGGCATATATATATATATATATATATATATATATATATATATATATAATATGAAGCAAATATAAGAGTTTATCTCTCATGCCCTAAATTTAACACTTTAGGACATGAACACAAGCTACAATTTTTTTCATTATACGTGTAAAACTAATGTGCACTAATAACCATGTACGCACAAGGTCACAAATCTATGTGCACCAGAAGTGTTGCATGGACAATGTTGGATGTCGACACGTCATCGAAGGCGAGTGGAGGAAAAGAGGTTTATACGAGTTGGCACATAACAAGTATGTTCTAGGCTTGATGTTAAAATTACCTAAGGTTTAACTATAATATTAATATCAAACACACAAGTGCTAGTTTTATGGTCACATATAAATATTACTTTTCACTTACCATTAGTGCCAAATGATAGCCATTAATATTCAACAATATTACACCATGCACATTATTAATTTTAAAATTTGTTATAGGTACACCACTATTTAGTACTCACTTTTTAATGATGGTGCCAATTCTAATCCTCCTTATTGAATATTGGTGTTAACTTTATGCACAACGTAGTATCGTTAATATATTAAAAAAAACATTTACTATGAAGTACAATTATGACCATCTATCATGCGAACATCAAGGCTGGTCATATTAGTGACATTAATATAAATGTAGTTTTATCGCTAATACAATTAATATTACTATTTATCCAAACATAAAATGGGCCTATATTTTATTTTATTTTTATAATGACCCCCAAGATATGGAAAGATACATATATATTGGCTACAAAAATATTTGATATTAGTGTCTCCATTTCAAATTTACAATGCTCTCACTAGCAATTGCTATTAAACCTCCTTTTGATAATATTGATTCAACATTATCATCATTAATCTCTAATATCATTATATGCTTATTATTGATGCTATTAGCACCTAAATTGATTTTCTTCTTAATAGTAATATTAACATAACTATTATATCATCAAGAAAATTTTAGTATTATTAATTATTCATAATGACAACATTAGTATGAATATGTTCTTTAGTGACAATTTTATTATGAATATTAGTATAGCATATAACATTAATTCTATTGACACAATTAATATTAATGTTAATATCAAACTTAATGATAGTGACATTACTATCATAGGTAATCTATAACTATTTCTTTCAAGTATTATATTAATGGAAAATTAACCACTAACATTACTCTTAAATATTAACAATCCCATATCACTATTTTTCCTCACATTGAAGTAGTTATCTATCATATTAATATTGACAATAATTTATTATACTTAACTTGATTAATGACTAAATCATTAATTTATTCTACCGGCTATTATGATGTCAACGTCTCACCATTACATCGACTAAGATATCCTAATATCAATCATGTGGTGACAATCCCTAGATACCAATAGTCATATTAATCAATGATAACATATATCATTCCTATTACACAAATTTTTGCTACCCACCCTTCATAATCTTTTCAAGTTAAATTTAATATTAATATTGTCAATTTCATCGATGTATCTATGAATATTATTAACATGTAAGTTTATTTTATAAACCAAAAATAAACCGCCTAGCATATGAGAGTCTATTGAAGATTGTACAGTGAGATCAGAGGAAGCTACATAAGGGGGTTAATAGTAGGAAATTTTCAAGATTTATTCAGCATGGAATGGGTAGACAGAATGGGAGAGCTTATTATCAAATTACACGACAAGAGAATGACACTTCACAATGCTAAAATTGTTGGAGTCACTGTCCCATAGACCACCTTTTGATCTCGTGAACGTTAAAAGTCTTTTATTCTATTCTATTCAACATAAAAAAAAAAACTATCAATAATCAGCTACAAAAATATAATCCACATAAAACAACTAAAATCAGTGATAAAAAGTTTGAAACAAAATTTATTGAAATTAACGCCAACGCCTAGAATATTAACAAAATATTTATTAATCTATCATTTTATTTGATCAAACTTCGGTATCATCAGAACGAGGCAGCCTGTAAAAGCATGTCGATGGCTATCTTGCATCAGTACCAAAGCAAGACGATTAAATAAATCTTACCTGTGCATTAAATTAACCTTTGCTGTCCGTTCAAACCTAGGGCGACATCCTCCTGCTCTGTCTGAGCTCCTTTCATTATTACTATTTTGTTGCACAAGCAAACATTGTGGCGTTGGGAGGAATAGAACATCAGAGAGTTTCAAGTTGTTTGCAGAGTCGACAGGGAGTCCTTTCGTTGCTGCCCCAGGCTCACCAAGGAAGATGTCAACGCTGGTGATACAGAGGAACAGGATGCCTCTTTTTTTTTATATGTTTTGTACTTCTTGTGGAAGGGAAATAATGGCAGAGGAGTTCGGCCCCATTACCATGTCTCACAGCCAGGTCGTGCCCATTAAAGAGAGCCCACGTCTTCTACGCCACTGCATAGTGGTTCACCCTCATTGATAGCAATACATTGACCAACAACCAGAGGGGTCACGAGGCGTGTAAACCCCTATGTTACCTAGCTTCTGGGGATGATGTGCCCTTGCTTGGAACCCAAACACACGAATGAGCAGATAGAAGAGCTTGTCAGAAATAGGGTTAGGACTCGTATCAACACAATGGCATTTTATTTCTTTTTTAATTGAAGATTTTAATTTCCATTCTCCGTTCTTTCCTTTGTACAGATTTGAGAGTAAGGGGCAAGAATCTGAATTGGGGAATATTAATTTGGAGGATGCAAGTACTATGATTAATGTGCAGTTATATGATTTAATGATATGTGAAATGCATATATAATTATTTTTCCAGCCTTCTTGTTCTACTTGCAGGTGACTGGATAAACTCAGGGGATCACCATGTGGATAACTCACAGAAGTTTATGATAACTTTCCGACATCCATAATATGAAACACTACACTCTAACTGTTTCCTCTGCAGATTCAAGACCTAAGAGTGATCCAAATAAAACTAAAAATATGTTCCTCTTTTGAATTTTTAAATACAGATATAGAGTTGCTACTTTAGGATGAACATGATATCCAAAATGGATTTCACTAAGCTTTTGAATTCCATGCAACAATAATACTACACATTTCACTCCTCTGGTATCATATACCTATCTATTGGAACTGGTGTTAATAGATGCATGCATATACACATTTTTAAATGCCTATAGGTCATATAATCATAGAAAGAAAATGAATTTCATATAACATGGAGCACTGCTGGAACATTGTTGAAGGGGAAAGACTTCTTGTTGCCATTTTGAGACCGGCAAGTTAAGCAACCAATGGAGGGAGAAGCTCTTTTCGACCCAATCATTAATGGGTCTTCGATCCATGAAGGCTCTCACCATTACCCCGAGCTAAAATAATCCTCAAGAGATTCACATACACAGAAACAACAGTACCATATTTTTCTCTTAGAGCCTTAGCCAAAGTATAGGACAGGAGACACACTCAAGGGTAGGTTTCCAATGGATAATAAGAGCCACTAACTGATCTCATATGTACACACAACAGAACAATTTAAGCACCAAAGACATCACATAATGTACAAACAACATAGCAAATGCAAGTACCAAAGGAGGGGCAACACAAGGAACTTACAACACATGCATATGCAGCCATGGAAGATTCAGCTTAGCCCTTCCTTCCTATTACTGCCCTCCCATCCTCCCTGTTTCCTTTTCTTCTTTTTCAGCTTTTCTTGACCAGCCCACTAAAATAATTTCCACCCCATTTTCCCCGAAACAAACCTCCTTATAGCTTTCCTTTTGAGATACCCTAACCCTATGAATTTTTGGTGGAGCCTCCAAAAGGGCTTGACAATTTTTATTCCCATTTTTATTTTCTCACCCTCTTACTACTCAAACATTACACCTTAGAACTAGATACACTTATTTGGCTCACACAAGACATAACATTTACCTCACAAACTGCACAATTAAACACATTACTTCATAACACAGGGGTCTAGAGGATTTTCTTGTACTCCATTGGCCATTATTCACCTGCAACTTTTTATAATTGTCAATACACCATAGTATAATTAAATGAAGAAAAATAAACATATTTATATAAAAAGATTGATGACCATTAAATTTACATACCTTGAGTATACCTTGAGTGCGAACTAGTGCACACCATTTGTATGATCTCCCAACACTCAACATTCAAAGTGTTCAAATACTCCATCTTTCCTTCCACATATTATATCATGTGGAACTAGATGATGTTTTATTTTCTTGCATATCGTTATAATAATAATACTTTATCGTTGAGACAAAATCTTTTTTCCAATAATAATGATGTCTTATCATTAGAAACATAATCCTGTCTTATACCTTATCATTAGAAACATAATTCTATCTTATACCTTATCATTAGAAACATAATCCTATCTTCTAATCCAAGTTAGACCTCCTGATGCATAATCAATTAAATAGCAACAAGTATCAAGTCCATTTCCTAACAATTTCCAATTGATACTATAATCTTATCCCTATGGATGCATACATGAGGCTACATCTAGCAAAAACTTTAATCTTCATTCATAAATCATTTTCCATAACAAAATGTCAAATTTAAAAGTAATGGTAAACTTTCAATGTTTAAAGTGAGAGCAACATCTAAAAAACCTTATCATTCAAAGTTAAGTAACAAGTACAGGGTAGTTCTTCCTTTCAATTGTATTTATCAAATAAACAATGATAAGGGAAAAATAGTTATCTTAAATTTTCATTATCATCAATTCACATGCAACATATAACTAATGGTGACAATTGATAAAATATGAATAGGTATCCAATTCCATGAACAAGAGTATATAACCCTTCATTATAAAGAGCTTTACCATCACTAGAGCAACACAACTATATAATACAGATTAACAAGCACCCAGATTCCATCAAGTAACTATTTCCCACACTTATTCTAAAAATCATGTTGATCAATTCCTTTTCCAAGATTCATGTTATATCCCCATGGTACACACACTCCACATAACATACATCATGAGGGTCATATTGGGTCTAGAAGATTTGATAATTTAACTTGAACAATTATTGCTTATGTAACCCACCAACAACATAAGGAGTTGAACTCGTTGCATGAAAGGTATGGCCTTACATTATCTATGAACATGTTATGAATGGATGAGTGATTCTTGTATTGTTAACATAAAAACTATTATCTGTTCACTTGAATAACTTATTGTAAATGGTTACTATGTCTGTCGAGGTATAAACTGACTACTTAAAGAGGTCTTGGGGTACATATCTTTAGATTGTACTTTCCCATTCTTCTTTCCAATAGGTGCCACAATTAGGGGAGGTTGACCCACATAACATTTCATTTTAATCTTCGTAAGGTGGGTGTTAAACATAGATCTATGGTTCAACCACCTTTAACATCAATGATAATAATAAATTTTCCAACGATCACCCCCTTTGTCATTGATGGCAACCCTGCAAAGAAATAATCTTGAAATGCAACATAAACATACTTCTCCCCTTGACTGATATGCTCCCCCTAGCCAACATGCTCCCTCTTGCTCTACTTCTCCCCCTTTGACACCAATGGAAAAGGTCTTCCAAAGGTAAAAGATAACACAATGAATAGCTCCCCTAAACATAAGCTTCTATTAACAAACTAGTGATTGGATGATAATGATATCACTCCCAATTTCGCCCTCATGTACCCAAATCTCTTTGGGTAGTGGCTTCATGAAAATATCCCCAATTTGTTCCTTTAGAAATGTACTCCAACTTCTCCTACTAATCAACTACTTGCCCTCTTAGAAAATAACATTTTATCAGAATTTCCTTTATTTTGGAGTGCATGATAGGGTTCTTTGATATATTGATTGCACTTGTATTATCACAAAAGATGGAAATGTGGTGCTCATACTCAACTTTGATGTCCTTTAAGGTTTGCTTCATCCAAAGGAATTGAGTGCAACAAGAAGCTACTGTAATATATTTTGGTTTTGTTGTGGATAAAGAAACCAACTCTTGTTTCTTACTTAACCATGATATAATATTGTGTCCAAGAAAGAATGCACCTCGAATTGTTCTTTTTCCATCATCAATATCTCCAACCCAATCTGCATTCATGTATGTTGTGAGGGTGAAATCTTTACCTCTTGAGTACCACAACCCAAAAGCCATGGTGTCCTTTAGTTACTTGAATATTTTCTTCATTACTTGCACATACATTTCCTTTGGTGCTGCCCACAACCATGCCACTAATCCAACTACTTGTATAATATCAGGTCATGTTGTTGTCACATATAACAAACTTCCAATCATAGACCTATATAAAGTTCGGTTCATCTTAGGAGATTCATCATTCTTGCTCAATTTGTATCTTGTCACCATGAGATTACTCACTAGATTATAGTCCTCCATCCTAAATTTCTTCAACATTTTTGATATACTTGGTTTGTGAAATGACTATCCCCTTATTTGATTGTGAAATTTTCAACCCGAAAGAGAAAGATAACTCAACAAGCATAGACATTTCGAACTCCTTTTGCATGTTCTTTGTAAATTTTTGGCACATCTTATCATTGATACCTTTCAATATAATTTCACACACATAAACCCTTGAGTACTAATCCCTAGGGGCTTGTTTCAACCCATAAAGTTCCTTCTTTAGTCACATACATATTCCCCATTCTCTGATAGGAGAAAACCTTCTAGATATTCAATATACACTTCTTCCTCCAAGTTTCCATTAAGAGGCTAATTTGACCCATTTGATAGACTTTGAAATTCTTGAAACAAGAAAATGCTAAGAACATCCTTATAGCCTTCATATGAGTAACATGGGAAAAAGTTTCTTCAAAATCAATTCCTTCGACTTGAGTGTATCCCTTGCATACTTATCTTTCCTTGATCCTCACAAATTGGCCATCCTCATTCAACTTGTTCATAAACATCCACTTAGTGCCAATCACATTTTTACCCTTACGCCTTGGGACAAGTTTCCAAGTTTTATTCTTCTCAATTTGATCCAACTCTTCTTCCATAGCCTTTATCCAATATTTGTCTTCACTTACTTTTATAAAAAAAATTGGTTCCATTTTAGAGAGAAAGCACAAGTTTGTATGTTCAAATGAACTCCTCCTTGTTTGAATTTTTGTATCTCTATCACCAGTTATCATATTTTTTGGATGGTTATTTTGAAAAAAATTGGATGGAGTCACAGTGGGTGCTCTTGATGGATTTTTTGGATTTCCTTATTCAACCTATCCATTTTCAACTTCTCTCTCTACTTCTTCTTCTTCTTTGATACTATCTTCTTGATGACCAACTTCTTGTACTATTTTCTTTCGATGTTTTTCTTCATTAACTCTCACATTTTCACTTTCAATAGTTTTGTGTGGTCTCTTGTAATGACATCTATAGGATTTGCTTCTTATGGAATATCCAAGGAAGATGCCTTCATCACACTTGGAGTCAAGCTTACCCAAGCCTTCGTCATCTCGACGGATGTAACATTTGCTTTTGAACACTTTAAAAACTTCACTAATGGAGGCCTTCCCTTCCAAATCTCATAGGGTGTTTTGTTATTGTTTACCCTAATTTCTGCTCAGTTTAGAACATAGACTGTCATGTGCACCATTATTTCAAAAGGTATCACTAAGATTAGATCCATTCAACATTACTCTTGCCATTACTTGGATAGTCTCATTTTTCCTTTTAACAAATCTATTTTGGTGTAGAGTCCTTGAAGCTAAATACTATCTGTTTATTCCATGTTCACATAAATCTTTAAACTCATTTGAGGTGAATTCTCCTTTATCTAACCTCAAACACTTGATTCTCAAACTAGTTTCATTCTCTACTAGTTATTTAAATCTCTTAAACTTCTCAAGATCTTATGATTTTTCTTTAAGGAAAGTAATCCAAGTCATCCTAGAATAATAATCTATTAACAACATGAAGCAAATCTCACCTTGTAATCTATTGATCCTTATTGGCCCACACAAGTTAGTATCAATGAGTTCCAAAGGCTTTGATAAATAATACTCCTTTGATTTGAAACTTGGTCTTGTTTTCTTTCCACATTGGTATTGTTTGCAGATTGTATTAAATGACTTTGTTATCATGGCATGCCCCTTACAACTTGCTTATGGCTAATCTTCACAATTTTATCAAATTTTAAATATCCCATCCTTTTGTGCCATAACTAGCTCTCATATTCTTTTGCCATGCAACACTTTTCTCCTTTGACTTCTCTAAGAGTGTAGAGATTGTTTGTAGTTTTGTTAGCATCTACAAGTTTCCCTATTCTTGTTCTTTTGATTTCACAACCACTTGGGTGAAATGTGAGGGTGTCCCCTTCATCACATAATTGAATCACACTTAGAAGATTGTGCTTCAACCCTTAGACATATAATAGGTTTTCAATATTTGTATTTCCATTGTCAAAACTAAGAGTATATTTTCATGTGATCCTTGTTGCAGCATTATCTCCAAATTTTATAGTGCCCCAATTTATTTCCTTCAAACTGAGGAACTTGCTTTTATCCTGTCATGTGTCTCGAGCAACCATTATCAATGTACCACTAATTTTATTGATTTTGCACATGGAGGGCTACTTGCACTAGCATGGATTTTTCTTTCATTTCTAGCTCCTTCTTCCAAATTTTTGTAGGTTCCCCTTTTGATTTGTCAATAACATCTTCCTTATTGTTTTGTTTCGGAAGTTCAACAAAGTCACTTCTACAAGAATGTGTTGTATGACCAAAATACTTGCATTTGTAGCACATGTTATTATAGTCCATTAGAGGAGAAAATGGATTATAGTTGTAGACATCAGAATTTGACCACCCCTATATGGCCAAATTCATCCCTTTTTATTCTTCTATCCTACGTCCCTCATTGGCCTTAATTAAATAATTTATTATTTAATTGATATTTCTCCTTTTCTAAAGTTCCTAAAGTGTTTAATTAAATAATTAAATACTTCATCATTTATTCCCCTTTCCTCTCTAAATTAGATAAATACTCTTATTTGTTTAATTTAGTCACTTACCTCTATGAATTTAAATTAATTTTTAAATTCATTATTTCTCTCTCCTTGTACCATCCTCCATAATTATTCTCTAATCCAGGTTAATTTAATTAACTTGTGATTAGGATGTGCAGACCCCTTAATCAATATTAGTGTCACATCCTACATAACCCTCCACTTGTCCTTCATCTATCATTAATTCATCTAATCCCTTGTTTGCACAACCTAATCACCTAATTAGGTCAACCTAATCCCTATGCCATTTATGGCATACCCCCAAGTCAACCTTTTATTAATTTATTTCTCCTTTTGGAGAAGGCAACCCTTTCCCAATGTGAATTTCAAATTCACATTTATTCCCCCTAGGCCCTTTAAGGAATTTTTAATTCCTTAAATGTCTTATCACCCACATGTGGACAAGGACCTCCTTTATTAGGAGATCTTGTCCCACTCCCAAGGTACTATGTAGTACCTCCACCTCATCTCCCCTTTTGACACTTCACTCACCACATGGCAAGATGTGAGGGCCTGTGAGTTCTCAACTCACCCTGGCCCTTGATCTTGTCTATGGTGGCTTCATCTTGACCCTCCATGGTTTATTGGTACTTCCCCTAAAATTGGAGGAATTTTCCCTCATTGGAATGGAATCATTCAACTCATTCAATCAATCAATTCAAGCATTCACACAATTAAACACAAAAGCATTCAAGCATCCAAAACCTCCATTGTTGCAGCACCTTTTGCATCCATATTGAGCATCCATTACAATAGCCACTTGCACCATTGCATTTCTCATCATCCCACGATCATTTAGAACTAAGTTTTATGTTGTTTTCCATAAAAAGGAGCACACAAATCAAATGATAAATAGGGCCAACCAACTCATCAACTTGGACAAGGTCAAATTGTTCTCTTTGTCTTTTGTTTTGTTCAATTTCAACTAGGCTAATCACTGAGGTGTTGTTTGTGCTTTTCCTTGCTTGCATTCCTTTTTGTTTTACAATTTTAGACTAGGAAAATTCACCTGCACACATTTCTGGCACACCTGATGGGACCCACGTCACAGATCTACACCTCTACATTTTTTGTTTGAATTTTGCAGGTTCAGGCTTTACAGATAGGGGCGAAACTGCCCTAATGGGAGAATTTTCTTATTATAGAGGCGAATCTACAATCAACAGAGGCGTAAGCGAATTCGCCCTTTTGCAAAAAGGGGCGAACTTGAAGCTAGGGGTGAATTTTCTTGAAGCAAGGGCGAATTCGTGAAAGTTCTTGGAAAACAAGCGAGAGTGACTGGGTTATAGAGGCGAAAGCGAATTCAACCATCATTCTAGATGGGTGATTTTGACAAGCACAAATAGGCGAATTTGAGGTGAACCTGAGACTTAAATTTTTTGATTTATAACTTCAATTTGATTTGGTTTTTGGGTACTGATTAACTAACCTATCTATTTGTGAGTGTGTGATTTCACTAATGAATTGTGTAGCTTTTCCTTGTTTTTCTGAGACCAGTGGTGCTAAATAACTAACGTATTTATCTATAGGACGATCGGTCAAAGACCCCTTTAGTTAGTTAGTTTGTTGATTTCCATACTAGCTAGGTGTACGTAGAATTAATTAACGGGGTCAATTAACATTGTTTGTTGTTCTTGGGAGTAATTTTCTGATGTATCCACTCCCCTTGTGCCTTTGGGAAATCCTGGGTGACAAGAAATTGTAGCTTGCTCTAGTCCAATCCAGTCTACCCAAGAGGTGCTAATGCGTCTAAGCTCTCCCCTTGCACTATGTGCAAGCCAGGGGACCAACTGAAGCATCTAGTATCTTCTTCCTTTAGTGAGACCTTCTTGGGATTTCATCAGTCGGGAGACGATTCCAACCATGTGTTACCAACGGGGTATATAAAGAGGGGAGAACAAAAGTTGTACCCCAATCCAGTCATGTCGTGTTTAGTGAAGCGTCGAAGCTAGGGTGGTACTTAGATAAGACATGCAGAGTTGGTCCAAGTTTCCAGTACCTCACTGGGGATCCTAAATAACTCTTGTGATGGGTTGGTGCTCACAATCATGCCTCACATACCTAGCATATGTCGAGGACACATGAGATAGCCTTGTACAACCTAGATAGAGACACGTGTTTTAGTCATGGCTTGGTGTAGTGCAAGGGATGAGGATCATAGCCCGAAGTTACTCACCACGTAATCCCTTGGGTTGAGATAGGAATCCTTGTGGTGAACTATGATAGTCCTCAAGTGAGAGTGTGAAGGTGAGCCTGTGGCGTCTGTTGATAACCCTATGCCACTGGAATGCTAGCTATCCACCTTCATGAGAAAGGGTGCTCCAGAGAACCACCCCGATATCATGGAGTATTAACCTTGGGTCATCTGCTCAAGGTGGTGGGCCTACATCAAATTTGCAAACCCTTATCATTAATTCTAGGATTGTGCTACTTGGAGTGTCTTCATTGTACGGTATCAATGCTTTTATTTTTAGTTGAGTCAGTCCAGCCTTTTTGCTTGTTGTTTTTCATGCTTGTTGTCCTTTGCCACAATTAGCCCCTGCCCTCAGAGGCAAATTTTATTCATATAGAGATGAATTTACACTGTGGACAGGAAATTTTTTCCTATAAAAGGGTGATTATGTATCTGAGTTAGGTCTAAGTCATCCCTTTAGGTGAATTTGTCTCTGTCAGAGGTGAATTTTCCTATGGGTCCCTTCTTAGGCGACCTCATTTTCACCTGTTCCTTGGAATAGGTGAGTTTGTCCATCCCTTAGGCAAGTTTTTCAATCTTCACCCATCGAATTTTCTCATTCCCATAGAATAGGCAATTTTTTTGTCTTCAAGGGTAAACCTGCTATTCATAGGGGCAATCCCATTTTTTGGTCTGAGTCTTCCCATCCACACATCTTTTTAGATAGGAAAACCTATTGTCCTCAAGGGAAAATTTTTTTCTTCTTGTGTCTCCTCTGTACAAGTCAAGATTTAGGTGAATCCATTTGTTCGTCAAGTGATCCCATTTTTAGGTGAGTCTATTTTTGTTCGTACTATCTAGGAAATAGGCAAATCTTTCACCCCGTCAAGTGATTTTTCTAATCAATTTTTCCCATTCTCTTGTGGTCTTCTGAGGTTTTAGGCGATCTTACTTGAGTTAGAGGCGATTTTGTTAGGGTTTGGTCGAACCTGCACTTAGACAGGTGAATTTGCATATCAGATCCCCCTGTTTCTGGTATATCCCTCAGGTTTAGGCAAACTTGCCTCACAAGTTTTCCCTTCTTGTATCCCCATTAGAGATAGGAAAATTTTCTTTGCGGATCTGCCTATTTCTTGTCTAATCCTCAGACAAGCGAATTTGAGTCATATAGTTAGGCAAATTTGATCAACATAGAGGTGAATTTTCTTGCCCTAAATAGACAAAATTTTGACCTAAAGAGGCGAATTTGCGCTACATAGAGGCATATACACTGCCCATACAAATTCCAAAGAGTGAATCCTTCTGGCCACTAAAATCCTGTTGTTTTTCGAGTCCTTTTTTGTGATCAATTTTTTTTATCATCATCCATCTTCTCATAATCATCACTTTAGTCCGTCAGCATTTTCCAAAAGTCATCGATTCACCAATCAAATCATATAGTTGCATCTTAGAGGATCCCTAGGTTCCATTTTCATCATCGATTATCAATCCCAATCTCCTAGACTTAATTTTAGAGGTTTTTATCCAAGTTGGCTTAGGTGTCTGACTTTGATCATCATCATCCACATCTGCTTAGGATTGTCAAATCATCCCTTTTGCAGTTCAATCCAATCAATCAACACCTTACGTCATCTAGTCAAACCTCTTAACTTAGTTTAGAATCGGTTTCAACAACCCAATCTAATCGATCATCTAATCATATTAATCATCTCATCCCATCAATCAATCTAATCCAATCCAATCGCATCCTCTATCCAATTGATTAATCAGTCAATCAATTCATCATCATATCCAGTCAATCCTTAATCCTCATTTGGGTTATCCTCTCACTGCATCTTAGAGCATAGTGTCCTCCTAGTCACCTCATATTTTTGTATTTTCATGCCCATTACTACCCAATCACAAACAAAGAAACTCATGGCAGAATAACAAGCTCAAGGTACCCGACCTAACATCCCTCAGAAACCCAATAACGGTGGCTCATCACAATCCAATAGGAAGGTTCAAACCACATCGCATCTTGCTGATGAGAGCATGTTAAACCAACCTAAGGTTACATTCGATGAGTATCTCAATAATCCCATCAACCTTCAAATGACAGATCGCCTCCTTAATGAGCGTGGGGATACAATTATTGCCACATTGATCATGAAGGGCATCAAACCATCGTCGAGATTTAAGCTATCCAAATATGTCAATATGCCACCTCTCACACCTCTTATGTCTCAAAATCACCAGAATTCAAAGAACCCTCCGAGAAATTCTTACATTCCTAAGGGTCCCCCCATATATAATTGGTATTAGCCTGGGTTTGGTAATGCCATGCTTTATCAAGTCACACACCCCCTCAAGTTCCTATTATAGTCGTAGGAGCATCACCTAATCCAAATGATCCCCTTGCTTATGGTATGCCACACAATCTACCTCCTCCACCACCCTTGAATGTCTCGCAAGGTCCAATCTTTTTACTATCTGCATCGCCTCTTCCACCTAATCAATTGAGTCAACCACCAGTGAATACTGGGGTAAATCCTTTTGTTGCATTACCACCACTTCTGGGATCAACACCCACTTCTAATCTACCACCACCTTTGTTTACTTCTCAACAACCTCCTCAAAGCAACATTTCATCTTCATAGCTACCACAAGGTAATACGCAACAAACACCACAACAAACCCCTCAACACATTCCAATTCCTTCTCAGATGCATCAACAAAAACCTCTACAACAAAATATCTCGATTCCTTCGCAACAACAACCATCCTCGCATCAATAGTAAGGTAATCCATAAAAAACTCCTCATCAGCCACAAGGTTCTCCACATCAACAAATATTGTAACAAATTCCACCCTTCCAAAAACCAAAGGTCACCCAACAGCTTCACATTCCAATTCATCCTCTTTACCAACAACCCCTACCTCACCGACAACCTCTTCAGCAACAACAAATCCCAACACAACTTTAGCAATCCCACCATTCAATTCCCAGCCACATGGCTCAGTACTTATACCATCTACAAAGTACTTTCTATGCACAATCTGTTGTGTCCAACCCAAACCTCGATTATGCCTATCATAATCCACAAAAATCTCAACAAAAACCATCTTACACTACCCCTTCACAACCATAAAAAAACACTTCCTACCAGCAGCCTAATCCACAACAGCCTTTGTACACATCCCAACAATACACTACCTACAACTATCAATCTAATCCATATTATGCCTCCTAGCAACAACCGTCATATCAGAAGGGTGCTTTTGCCTCATATTGTCAAGCACCTCCATCATATCAACAAGGGTTTTCCTCTTCTTACTATCAAAATCTATCATCCTACCATCAATTCTACACCAATCCGCCATCACAATCCACCTACACCAATCAATATCAATCAAATCCTTCGTATATGCCTCCACCATCCTATGATCAAACCATGTCCGCCTCATCCTCATCTTACCCACTAATAAGGAGTGGGAAGAGGTAAAAGCCGCATTGAAAGACTTAAAAGAAGGGACCTCTAAAAATTCTTTCAAGTTTGAAGAGATTTATCCCTATCCATTCGATCCCTCGGTTTTTCTCATTTCTTTTCCCAAGCATTTTGAAATGCCAAAGTTTGACAAGTATAAAGGAACTAAAGACCCAAAGAACCAACTTCAAGAATTCTATTCACATTTTCAAGAAGTCCTCCACAACTACAATGATCTCCTGCAGTTATTCCCTAGGAGTTTAACGAAGGTGGCTCTTGATTGGTTTATGGGTCTTCCAAACAAATCCATCTCTTCTTTTGTGGATCTTTTAGAGTAATTTGTCACACACTTCTCCTTCAATTTGGAGAAGGATATTGATACCCTAGATCTTCTGAAAGAAAAATAGTGTGAGGGTGAAACCTTTGCGAGCTACCTACAAAGGTGGCATGCTTTAGCCAGTTGAATGAAATATGAACTCAGTGAGAAATACCTAGTCACTCTCTTTGTGGTGAATGCTCATCCGAACATGACACATAATCTCAATCTTCATTGTGTCATGACCTTTACAAAATTCATAGAAAAAGGTCTTATCATTGAGAGAGCACTCATCATTAAGGGACATATCAAAATTTACAATCCAGATAAGGAAAAGTTGTCTAGAGACAAGTCTCACTATTGGAAAAAAAACAAGAACGCAGTCAATGATGGAGTCTTGGATACCAAACATGTTCAAGTAGCTAATACCTCACAAAGGCCTCAATATACCCCTCCACAACAATCAATCCCAAATTCCATATATGTGCCACAAGGTGCACCTTTTTCTCCTCAACAATCAAATCAGAATAATCGGGGCAACAATAAATGCTCTTTTACTACTTTGGGAGATCCCTTAAGTCTCATCTTCAATAGGCTCCTGCAAGCGAGTTATCTGATCATGTATCCTGTAACTAAGCCTTTTGATGAGTCTAAACCAAAGCCAACCTAGTACAAGGAGAATGAGTATTGTGACTTTCATAAGATCAAAGGCCATTCCACTAACAAGTGTCAGGGACTTAAAATGTATGTCCAAGATCTCATAGATCGTGGAGATATATTGGTGGATGCTAATCAGGAAACTTCCTCTAATGCTCAACTGTAGATATACCAAAATGCCTTTCCAAAACACAATCAAGGTGTTAGTATGTCCAATGGTAATCCCAAGTCAAGTAATAACAATAGTCAAAACAACAACACTAATAATATCATCTATAAAAATGTGCCTTATAACTATGATGGTATAGTTATGTGCATTAGCCAGGTCGAGCCTCGCGTATCTATGATTCATGTCAAAGTTAAAGACCCACAATGTGTTGTTACAACCCATCACACCCATATCTCTGTTCCTGGTCCTTCTACATCAACCCAACTAGCTTCTCTAAGATCTCACTATAATATTCTTGACCACCTAGAAAAGATGCCCGCTCAAATATCCATATTAGATTTACTCAAGTCTTCTCCTGTCCATCAAGAAATCCTAACCAAAGCCTTACAGGATATGTATCTAATGACATAGATCCTACTCAGTTCCAAGCCTTAGTAGGACACATGTCGTGGACCTATCATTTGGGATTTAATCAAAATGATGTCTTCCATTGACTCAAATCATAACCATCCCCTTCACATTGAGGTCCTCGTAGCCCATCATAAAGTAAGAGGGTCTTGTAGATAATGGTTTTTCCCTTAACCTTTGTACATTGAAATTCATAAAGCAGGTTGGGTACACCCATGTTGACTTGAACAACCAAGTTATCACCATAAAAGCATACGACAATGCAAAAAGGGACTCATAAGGGATTATATGCCTTCCCATCTAGGTTGGCCCTATAGTTCAATACACAACATGCCATTTCCTTGATCTGGACCTTCCATACAACCTCCTTCTTGGCCACCCATGGATCCATGTCATACAGGTTGTCCCATCCACTTCCCATCAATGCCTGAAATTCCCATTTCATGGGATGGAAGTAACCATACACGTTAATCCACAACCATTTGAATACTACCATGTCTTGGAAGCTTCCTTCCCCCACTCTTACTACTATTTGAGAGTTGAAGTAAGGGAACCTCAAGCCTTGTCCACCAATCCATCTTCCACACCATCATCTGTCACACCATCCATCCCATCCTCCACTTCTGAATCCATAATCACCAAGGTCCAGATCATAAAAAAAGGTTCTGGTGAGTATGAGATGCACACGGCTTTGAATGTGGCAACCATGCCACCATCTCCTCATATGTATGGTCAACCTTCTCAATCCACATCAAATGAAGAAGAAAAGATGGTCACCCTCAGCTCTAAGAACATGGGTTCAACAACATTATGAGATTTGGGCACACTTCCAGACCAAATAGATGATGACATCATCCAATGGGTCTATAGAGAAGAGCCTAAACTGGCACCTCCCCTCATAGAATACTTTCAGGAGGTTTGTCCACATGCATCAAAGTTGGCTAAAAATTTTAATTATCAAGGTGGAGGTCTTGGTATAGAAGAACAATGAAGATGACAACCCATCGAAGCATTTGTGCAACCAAGACATACCTGAAACAAAAGGGTCTTGCACCCTCCACTAGTGCCTCTAATAATATTAGTGTGGACAATGGTCTCCTTGAGGACATACCTGAAGAAGAGTCCATCATACTCATATAAAATGACGTAGATATCTCCTCAATGTTTAATTGCCTATCTGTCTTTTCCATTAATCTTTCCCTTCACCATTTTGATCTTATTGACTAGGATCTGTGAGATAGTGCACCAAAAGATACCTTTCCTTCAGGGGACGCCTATGTAAATCTCATGGGATTGGGGAATGATGAACACCCTAACCAAAAAATTAAGAAGAAACAAAATAAAAGAGGTTCATCTAGTGAAAACCTCTCTGAGGCACTTCTCAACTCATCAAAAGTCAAAATAAAGGGTGTATTTGACAGTGAAAACCTCAATGAGGTGATGGAGGATGGGGATGTTCATATTCCCCTTATTGGAACATAGTTGTTTGAATGGTCCTCTATCTTGATCAAAGAAACTCAAGAAGTCAAATTGGGAACAAAAGAAGATCCTAAGATTACATATGTAGCCAAATCATTATCAAAAGAAGAGCATGCTACCATTGTCAACCTATTACAAGAGGGAATCATCAATTTTGCATAGAATTATTCAGACATGCCAGGTCTAGATCCTGCCTTAGTGGTATGCCATTTGGATGTTCACTCGGATGTAAAACCTATCAAACAAAAGCTAAGAAATATGCATCCACAAGTAGCTCTCCTTGTCAAGAAAGAGCTTGAAAAGTTGCTAGAAGTCGGGTTCATCAGGTCGATCAATAATTCAGATTATATATCCAACATAGTGCATGTTGCCAAGCCAAATGGGAGTATTAGAATCTGCACAGATTTTTGGGAACTCAATAAAGCTTGTCCTAAATATGATTTCCCTCTACTAAACACTAACATGCTAGTGGAACTTATAGTAGGACATGAGATGCTATCCCTTATGGATGATTTCTATGGCTATAATCATATTAGAATTAAAGCAAAGGATCAACATAAGACCGCCTTTACCACACCTTGGGGAACCTTTTGTTACAACCTCATGCCCTTTGGCCTTAAAAATGCAGGGGCTACTTATCACTGTGCCATGACTGTTATCTTCCATGACCTCATTCATATAATAATGGAAGATTATGTTGATGACTTATTGCGGAAGTCTAGAACAAGAGAAGAACATCCAAAGATCTTGAAGAATTTTTTTGAGAATCTAGAGCATTATAAGCTATGACTAAATCCAAAGAAGTGTGTATTCAGAGTTACATATGGAAGTTGTTGGTTTTCATCATCTCTAGGAGGAGTATAGAGGTAGATCCAGAAAAATTTAAGGCTATAATGGAAATTCCCTTGCCCCATAATCTCAAGCAATTAAGAAGCCTTCAAGAGAATTTGCAATCCATCAGATGGTTCATAGCTCAATTAGCTGACAAATGCCAATCATTTACACATCTACTACGTAAAGACACTACCTTCAAGTGGGATCTTGAATGTTAGCAAGGCTTTGAAAAAATTAAATAATACTTGGCTCATCCACCCATATTGATTCCTCCTATTCCGATTAAACCACTCTTGTTGTACATCTTAGATATGTCAGTTGCATTGGGGGCACTATTAGCTCAACATGATGAGTCTTCTAAAGAGCATGAAATTTATTACATTAGTCAAACATTGGTGGGCTATGAACTCAATTATTCTCCAATGGAAAAGGTTTTTCTAGCATTTGTCTTCAGTTCACAGAAACTTCGTCATTACATGCTCAGTCATCCTGTTAAACTGATATCAAAATTTGATCCACTTAAATACTTTTTTTCCATAACTTCTTTGATTGGCTGCATGGCCAAGTGGGTCATGTTACTGAGTGAATTTGACATAGAGTACGTGGATTGTAAGATGATTAAAGGACAAGTCATAGAAGATCAATTAGTCGATGCCCATTTGTTTGACACTTATGCTTTGGTAGCTGATTTTCGGATGAAGAAGTCCTCATAGTAAAAAAATCAAGATAATATAGCTCTATTTTGATGGGTCTTATACACATAATAGAGCTGGAGCAGGTGTCTTATTTGTCACCCCTCAAAGTGACTACATACTGAAGTCATTCAGATTAGCATTTCCATGCACTAACAATATAACAGAGTATGAAGCTCTTATCACTGGTCTTAAGATTGCCATTCAATGGAACATCACTCATCTAAGAGTCTTTGGCGATTCCGAATTGGTTATCAAACAAGTCAATGATGAGTATCAAACGATGGATGACAAATTGTTGCCCTATAAATGCATGGTAGATGACTTCAAAAAGTATTTCACCTTCATCCAGTTTGAGCAGATCCCCAGAGTTTAGAATAAGGAAGTAGACACGATGGCTACAATTGGTTCCCTTATTGATATGCCTAAGGATCAAACAAACTGTGAGTTCCTCGTTGAGAAAATTCTAATCCCAGCATACAACATTCTTGAGAGTGAGATGGTGTGTGATATTGTGGGTCCTAAATCCCCTTGGTACCATGAAATATACACCTATCTTCATGATAATATCCCCCCATCTGATCTTACACAAAACCAACATAATTCCTTCATCCAATGTGGCTCTCGCTATACCATCATAGGAGATGCTTTATCATCGTGGGTATGATGGAACTCTCCTTAGGTTTCTGAAAGAATCAGAAGCTCACACTGTGTTAGAGGAGGTACATAGTGGTGTATGTGGGGCCCATTATAATGGCATGGCCTTAGCTAAAATGATTCTAGGAGTGGGTTACTATTGGCCTACCATGGAGCATGACTCTTCCGAGTTTGTAAAGAAATGTCTCCCTTGTCAACAATATGTGGATTTGATACATGCTCTTACTTAAGGTTTTCAACCAATCATAGCATCATGGTCCTTTTCTCAGTGGGCTTTTGACTTGATCGAAAATATATAACCTCCATCTTTTGATGACCATACCTTCATTATCATGACAACTGAATATTTCACCAAGTGGGTGGAAGCAATTCCACTCTCTCAGATTATGGGTGTTCAGATCTCCACATTCACCCTTTTCCATATCCTCTGTAGGTATGGAATCCCATCCACCATCATCACTGATAATGGAAATCCTTTTAAAAATTAGTTTATGAAACACCTTTGTGAAACTTATCACGCCCAACATCATTTGTCTACCCCCTATTACCCACAAGGTAATGGTCAAGCGAAAGCTACCAACAACACCCTGATTAAGATCCTTAAAAAGGTGGTTAACAATACTGGTCAAGATTGGCATCTCCATCTCCATCCCACCCTTTGGGCCTACCACACATTCATTCGTACTCCCACTAGTGCCACTCCATACTCTCTCATTTATGGTGTCAATGTCATCTTGTCGATTGAAGTTGAAATCCCATCACTTATAATATCTCTGAAGAACATCATAACTGATGAAGATGCTCGAGTTGCATGACTCAGTCAGTTGGAACCCCTAGACAAAAAGCGGATCAAAGAATACAATCATCTACAAGCATATAAACATCATATTAGGAGGAGCTACAGTAAAAAGGTTTGTCCTCGCCAGTTCAATGATGGTGATCTAGTCCTTAAGGAGAATCAACATACTTAGCAAGATTGAGACAAAAAGGGAAAATTTGAGGCAAATTGGCTAGGTCCTTATGTCATCACTACTAAGTATGGTTCTAGCACATATAGGCTTGCTACACCTAAAGGAGAACCCCTTGAAAAGCCTATCAACATCATGCACCTAAAAGGTTTTACACTTAAGTCAACTGGGTTATCCTTTCCTGAGAAAATACAAAAAAAAAAAAATTTTTTTAAAAATTCAAAATCCAAAAAAAAAATAGTAGAGAAATTATTAATCCTATGGTGAAAAAAACTCTTCGTGGCACCTTGGATAAGTACATTTGGTGAAATACTGGCAGCAGGAACCATTCATAGAGGGCTTAATCATTATCTACCTTGCGTCCTAGTTACTTTATGCTTCCATCCATCTTATCCTCATGTCCTAATCTACCATCCCATCGATCCTATCCTCCCATTAGTATCCTATCATCAGTCACTTGGTATATTGTGATTGAGCATTAGACGATCCAAATCTGCTATCTAAAATCTTGAGCTTTTATCCTTAATTTGAGCTTGTTATTGCCTGCACATGGTGTCCCATCCTCGGTCTTGCATCATCACTTAGGGTCCTTCATCATGTTGGTCCTCATTAGGTCTCATCCTTTGCTTTCATCCATCCAGTTTACATTAAGGTGTGAGTAGTTGGATTCATTATTCATGACATGATATGAAGTTACTAATATCCTTATTAGTTGTCAATATCTGAAATAGTATGGGTTGCAGGCTGATTTGGATATGGTTGTGTTAGTCCCTCATCATTCATTTGTCTAGTCTCATCTTTTATCGTCGGTCCTTTTTTCGAACTATGTTTCCCCTGTACTTTCACGTAGGCAAGGTTGATCATTTGATCAGCCCTCAAGGCATTTTTTTCTCCAGTCTTTATCATCCATCGAGATCTCCATTTTCCTCTTTTCAATTTTATCCATGGTCATTTGTTGGTCTTTTATCAAACTACGAGGGCTCTGCACTTTCACATAGGCAAGGTTGACCTTTGATCAACCCCTGAGCCCTTAGGTCTTTAGGGTGTGTCGGTCATGTGTCTTGTTGTCTTGTCGCGTCGTCAAGTATGTCCCTATCCTAGCTGGTACTTAAAAACATAGGTTATTAGTATCATGAGGTTCAATCCGTTTCAAGTATCCTAAGTCATGTCGATCACCTAGTTTAGTCTCCATATTTGGTCTTAACAGGATGCATTCTTCCTAATCAGACCGCATCAATCCCATCCATCCTTTGAATCCTGTGGCAAGGGACATTTGAAATTTATTGTGATCTTTTGATGCTTTTGACATTTTTTTTATCATTTGAGATTCCTATTACACCTCGCTAGGGTCGCCACAATCCATCATATCATGGTGCACTTTGAATGGTAAACATAAGGGTATATCTTGATCTTTTTGTTTGTTTTTGTCTTCTTGGTTGTCCCACGTAGTACCAACCAAGATTCTTGTGGTCTTGTGTTGCGCTGGGGCATCCTTTGTGTTTGCGGTTGTCCCAATGTCTAGCCTGGCCAAAGTCCTTGCAACTTTGGGGTGTTGGGATAGCCTTCTTTTTTGTTGTGTTTGTTTCATGCATTAGACACTAATCTGCCTTGGTTCCTCATACCCTAGTGTATTTTTTCTTGTGCTATAGAAAAAATCAATACTCCAAAAAAATGGCAAAATAGCATTAGGGTTGCATTTCATACCTCATCTTATTGAATTTCATTTATCCCCCCATCCCTCTCCAGCCTATGACTAGTGATTTTGGTTGTGCAAACATTCATCTTCCTATCTCCTTTTCTTCTCAGGATCTGTATAGTTTTGATAGGTGCAGTATCACGTCTACCACCTCACCCATCTTCCCTCATTTTGATAGTGATTACAAGGAAAGTAATTTCCATAAGCTCAAGCAACCATGATACACAAATAAAGTAGACTTAGTAGTGCCTTCCATTACTATGCATACTTGTATTTACACTCATGCTCGTGCTAATTTAATCTAGATATTAATGTGTGTAAGGAATTTAATTATCCCCATCGTTCATGTAGGCTTGCATGTGATTTATAATGCTAACAATACCAAGGTCATCTTTGTAGTAAAATCCTTGGTCTATGACGTGCACCATGAGAAAATCAAATGAGATTGATACATAACTATAAGGAAAAGCATGGGAATCATAGGAACAGGTGAATCCAATCATTAACTAATCTTGATCTATATCATATTAAACACAAAGAGTACAATTTCATCCCAGACGGTGACGATGTCATCCCATCCTACATCCTAAGTTCACTCATTGCATTCCATATCATATTGCATTTATCATTATCATATCCATTTTAAGTTGTTTATATTGACATCGATTTGTTATTCTAAGCATCTTAATTTAATTTCATCTCATGTTGCATTTATTATTATCATGTTCATTTTAAGTTGTTTAGATTGACATAGATTTTTTATTCTAAGCATCTCAATTTAAGTTCATTTTATTATCATTTCATTACACATAAGTCCATCTCATTGCATAAATTGAATTATACGCATACATCACATTTTTCATTCATCACATCCTATTGCATACTTTTGCATCTCATTGCATCATGAAATTAAAAGAAAATTGATTGTAGAGTGTACACGCATACATCGCCACCTGCATCACAAAGCATTAGTAACATGATCATAACATATAATCCATCACATCCTGCATCACAAAGATGTTAGGCATAATGCATTTTATCCATATTATCCACATAAGGATATCACATAAATCATCATAGATGCATACATATCTCATAACTATCTGCACATGCCATAAT
Source organism: Sequoiadendron giganteum (assembly GCA_007115665.2). Classification (NCBI taxonomy): domain Eukaryota; kingdom Viridiplantae; phylum Streptophyta; class Pinopsida; order Cupressales; family Cupressaceae; genus Sequoiadendron; species Sequoiadendron giganteum. Next base: position 230,017,069 of record CM021110.1, on the reverse strand, counting down.
AAAATCATGCCCATACCCACATCCATAAATAAACATCCATCACATCATAAATGCATAGTGTAAATGAGGGCCATCACATAGTATATAAATGTCCATAACAAATTCCATAATAAAATCCATCATAAATCATAAGTACATGTCTATCAACAATCATCGAATAAAATACAGGTACAAAGTGTTGCTCAAATATAGGGACCACATCAATAAATGCAATGATCTATGTATGGTCTACACTGTGGAACCTATGGCCTTTGTCCCTACCCCTTGTCTTTACACCCTGCACCTATCAAAATCGGGATCTTATCACTCTTGTCCTCTCTACCCTGTGTCAGCTCCATCAAATCTCTAAGGGGAGTCTAGCATCAATCCTCTGCATGGGGGAGTCTCTTGATAACTATTGTACCCTCGTGTGTGTGTCCCTCTTGATCATGACAGTGTTGGCATCTGAGGTACTACTCGGATATATGGAGGTACCCAGCGTGTGGGATATGGTACCTCTTTGAAGTAAGCCCCTATGTAGTAGTTGGCCTCCCTTATGTACTCATCCCTCTTTGTTGCATGTACCCTCATTGTGTCCCGCTCTACCCTGTACCTATCACATAACCTAGCCAAGTATCTCCTCTCTTCATCCCATGCATCATGTGCCATCCTCAACTCATCTATATGTGCTTGCATTTGTGAAATCTCTTACACTGCCACATCCCTCTCACCCTACAGAACTTGTACCTGTGCCTCTGCTACCTCTGCCCTCTCTAAGATGGCCCCATGTATCCCCCATAAATATCTCTACATAGTTTATCCTATCCTGGAGCTCATCCCTCTCCCTCCTCATCTCATCTCTCTCTCGTCATGCCTTATCTCTCTCCCTCTGCATGGCATCCCTCTCCTCCAACATCTTGGAAGCCTCATCTACGAGAGCCCCATAATCCCTTTGTCCCTCCTCCTGTAGCCTCTCTATCTCTGCCTGCAATCTATCTCGATTTTCCACTGACTCCCTCAACCTATGCTCCACAATCCTGAGTCCCACAAGATCTCTTGCCAGTAGTACTATTGGCTCCTCAGGTGGCGGTGGTACATATGGTACCATTGCAAGTGGCTCCACCTGTATAGCATCCACCTCCATGGGCTGATGTTTCTCTCCCATAGCCTCCATCTCTACATCCTCCCTACCTCTCCTCCACTCTCGGCCTCCTCTCCTACCCCTCTGTTGTCATCCTGCTAGTCTCCTCTCATCCTTTAAACCATAACCTAGTGCCCCTATAATCGGGTGCATCGTCATGATCCACCCCAGTCTATGCTATATCCACCATGCAGAGTATCACACTATCATCCATGTATCTACCTTCCCTACTCTCTCTATTTATGGCACCAGCTTCAAATCCTCCCACATCTTTCTATCAAAATCTTCCATGATCGGATCACCCGATAACTGCTCCCGGCTAATCCAGCAAAATTTCTGAGGCCCTAGCAGGTATCTTGTTGTACCTCGAACTATCTCATCACCCTATTTGGTCTATGGAGCTTGATGATGTGCGAGTCTCTCCTAATCAGGTAGCAAAAGGTGAAGAAATACCCCCTATGCCTCCTCTCATCCCCTCTCCATTCGACAAAACGTCGTTACTGGTAGGGTCTCCATATGATCTGATCCCCTTGCAAATCATCCAATCTCCTCCATCCCTCTAAATCACTCACATCCAAGTAGTGCAACCGCTAGTTGTACTCTATCCCATACCAGTATGCTATTGGTAATGTCTTAGTCGCCCTTTACGATGGGCAAATTCGCTAGTCACGATGAATCCATACCCTCATTGTCCCCAAAACCTGAAATCTAAAATGCATAAAAAATTTAAAAATCCAACCAAAATCACCAAGTAGGGTTTTGAAATCTACCTTGCGGGGTACCACACACTCGTGGTAAAACTCGTGCACCTTCTCACCTCAGTGGATGAGCTCATCATCCATGAATCCCTTGTCCTCGCTCGAACCGTCAGCCATCCTCATCACTCTCTCTTTCTCTCTCTCTTATTGAGTCAATTGCCAAGTTTGCAAATGGTAAATAGTAATTTTAAAACTCACTATTTATAATTTTAACTTTTGCACCTTTTTATCCTCTTAAATCTTGGGTAATTTTTACCCTTTATTTAACCTCTTTTTAATTCCTCCACCCCTTTTCTTCTGTGGGCTGTCATTTGCACCCCGTTTGTTCATTTTCCTCCATTCAAAAGCCATTCTTCATGGTTTTTCATGCTCTATCGCATGGTACCCTCCATTTCTCCATATCAAGAAGTTTCCCAAGGCCCCTTTTTTTTCCCATTTTCCCTCTCGAGGGGGCATACCCTGTCATTTTCCCTTCATTCCTCCGTCCTATCCATTTTCCATTATACCGGGGCATCTCCTTTCATTTTCTCTGATTATACAACCTACACCACTTTTCCCGTATTGGGACATCGCTTTCTAGTTCATTCTTCTATTGAGTCGTCTATATTTTATTTTTCTTCGAAACACTGTTATTCCCATATGGTCAAATTCATCCCCTTTTATTCCTCCATCCTACATCCCTCATCAAACTTAATTAGATAATTTATCATTTAACTGATATTTCTCATTTTCTAAAGTTCCTAAGGTATTTAATTAAATAATTAAATACTTCATAATTTATTCCTCTTTCCTCTCTAAACTAAAAATAATACTCTAATTTGTTTAATTTAGTCACTTACCTTTATGAATTTAAATTAATTATTTCCCTCCTTGTCCCATCCTCCATAATTCTTCTATAATCCAGGTTAATTTAATTAACCTGTGATTAGGATGTGCACACCCCTTAATCAGGATTAGTGTCGCATCCTCCATAACCCTCCACTTGTCTTTAATCTATCATTAATTCATCTAATCCCTTGTTTTCACAACCTAATCACCTAATTAGGTCAACCTAATCCTTATGCCATTTATGGCATACCTCGAAGTCAACCTTTTATTAATTGATTTCTCCCCTTTTGACACTTCACTTGCCACATGGCAATATGTGAGGGTCTATGAGTTCTCAACTCACCTTGGCCCTTGATCTTGTCCATGGTGGCTTCATCTTGACCCTCCATGGTTTAGTGGTACTTCCCCTAAAATTAGAGGAATTTTCCCTCATTGGAATGGAATCATTCAACTCATTCAATCAATCAATTCAAGCATTCACACAAGCATTCAAGCATCCAAAACCTCCATTGTTGTAGCACCTTTTGCATCCATATTGAGCATCCATTACAATACCCACTTGCACCATTGCATTCCTCATTATCCCATGATCGTTTAGAACTAAGTTTTATGTTGTTTGCCATCAAAAGGAGCACACAAATCAAACAATCAACATGGCCAACCAACTCATCAACTTGGACAAGGTAAAATTGTTCTCTATCTTTTATTTTGTTCAAGTTCAACTAGGCTAATCTTTGAGGTGTTTTTTGTTTTTTTCTTTGCTTTCATTCCTTTTTGTTGTGCAATTTTAAACTAGGAAAATTCACCTGCACACAATAGTTTCTCTTTAGGAATCCCAAATTCCTCTTTTTACAATCTCTACAATCTACTGCCTTATGACCAAACTTATTGTAAAAGAAACAATAACCATAAAAAGATTATTGGAACTTGTTCATTTGTGCTTGCCTTTGAGGGAATGGTCTCTAAAACCTTTCATTTTTTCCTTTGTGAGAAAATTTTCTCTCTTTGAACTATCACCATTGATGGATCCCTTGAGAAAATTTGCATAGCTTTTGAATTTTTCCACATTTATCTTCTTGAGTAAGTCTATAGCCTTAGAACTCGACACTTCCTTGGTGGTATTTTGATTTTCCTCAAAGCCAAGCCTTGTCTTGATAAAAGGCAATCTTTGGGAGTTTATAATATCTTCAATAATTTCGAAGCTCTATTCGAACTTCATTCTTTGATTTGATTTTTCCAACTCCTTCCTTAAGGAAACAACTTCAAGCACCAACTTTTGACACTCCAATTCCTTTTGTTTTTCTTTTTCAACTTGAACCTTCAGATTTATAATTATAATTTTTTATTCTCCAAAGCTTTGGGATGATCTTACTTTAGCTTCACTATCTTCTTGAAGTCGTGACCTTAGTCTTGAATTCCTTATCTTGAGATTTTTGATCTTATTATAGGAAAATTTGAGTTCCTTTTTGAGATCATCTTATTCATTATATTTTGTATGTTCTACTTCTAAATCTTTCTTCTTTTCTTGTGTTGTCATCCTCTTTTACCTTCATTTCCATAAAGAGTATCTCCTCTTGATCACTATCGGAGAAGCTTCCATACACAATACTTTCTTCAGATGAGCTACTTGTTTCTTGAATGTAGTGACTCTTTTTATGCTACCAAAAGTGTTGGATATTGCTGATATGTGGTTGTCATTGATTTCAACACTATTGGCATTAATTTCTTTAAGGATGCATATGTCAAGGAAATTAAGAAAATTGTAATAAAATAAGTTGCAGGTTGTCGGTGATGCAGTGAAGTTCAATATGATGACTAGCTTAGTATATTGATGATAAGAAGATGTAGATTAAGGGGTTTGTTGTCAAGTATATCTAGTTCATCCACATGAAGTTTCAGAGGTTCACATGAAGATTTGATTAAGTTATGAGTATCTATGTTTTGACAGTTGTTATGTTGCTTTAGTTGGTGTTCCTAAAAGAAGATGATGCGATTATAGTAATTTGAGTTGTTGCGGATGCTTCTATGATGATTCATGATGCTTGTGGATGTTTCTAGATCATGCTCTATCTGTGTTGTTGGTTCACATTGATTTTTGTGCTCACGATTGGTGATTTTCTTATGTGAGTTCATGTTTTTCATGATCATAACCGACAAGGTGATTATAGCATGTTGTGGATCTTCGAGGCATAATTGTTTAAGGTGTTTTGTGTTTGAGACATGTTGTTTTGGGTTCTTACTATGTTTTGGCTAACATTATTTGGTTCACATTGATAGATTATTTATTGATTTGGGCCGACAGTTTGTACACATTTCATATTTTGTTGGGCCGACATGTAGTTGATGTTATCTTAGTTGCAGATATATATATGATCGATTGTTTTGAGGAGAATGGAATACAAGGTGTGCGATGTGCGAGTGTTGTGTATGAATAATGCTCTAATATTTTGAAGGAAAAAGTAAAGTGTGAAGAAGAATGAGTAGAAGAAAGTGTTTATGTGCTTAATCAAAACTGTAATCAAGCATTAGAAAATGTTATTTTCTTAGTTCAAGATCTTTCAGATGTAATCCGAATGTGACTGTAAGATAGTGAGTCTTCCTTTGGCAAGCGAGCCTTTATTGTATTTGAGCAGTGAGCTCTAGGAAGTGTGCCTGAATGCATGTGCATTCCCCATTTATAATACTTTTAACAAAGTATAAACTTGTGGACTAACCTCCACCATGGTTTTTCCCCTAACAGGGTTTCCACGCAAAACTCTTGGTGTTATGTGTGTTTTTGATGTGGTGATGGTTTATGCTCTCATGTTTACTTATGAGATATGAGAACAAGTTTAATAAGTATATTTTTTGTGACAACTTATTCACCCCCCCTCTCAGTTGGCTGCCCTTATGTTGCCAACAATTGGTATCAGAGCATGTTCCTCTAGAGAAGCATGATCGCTTGAAGTGATTCAAGATGGTGACATATAAGAAGGATAGTATGAGATTTGATGGAACAAATTATTCTCTATGGATGACTTGAATGGAGTGTCATCTGAGATGCATTGGTGAACCTTACTAGACAATTACAAAGAATAGATATATCATCCCGCAAAATGGTCCTTCTATTGCAGGTGAGATTAAGGAAGTTGAGTACAATATCAAGGCTAAGGAAGCATTATTGAGTGCTCTGTCTGATTTTGAAATGACAAATGTAATGGAGTTGAAGACTGCTTATGAGATCTGGAAAAATTTGGAAACTTTGTATGAAGGTGATACCCATGTGAAGATTGCTAAGCTGCAGAGCCTAAAAGGGAAATATGAAACATTGAGAATGGGTGAAGATGAGAACATCACTTATTTTATGCAGAGAGTGAATGAATTTGTGTGTAGCATCAGATGTGCTAGTTGAACATTGGAAGAATCAAAGATTGTTGCTAGAGTGCTCAGATCCTTTCCTATTGCATACAAACACAAAGTTGCTGCTATTGAGGAGATTTGGATTGTGACAAATGTAACCAGAGACATGTTGATTGGTAAGCTTGTTTCTTTTGAGTTAAGTGAGTTTGGTGAATCTCTTCCTAAGACAAAATCTGAATTCAAAGCTACTGTCTCCAAAAAATATAAGCAGAGATATGATCCAAGAGAAAGTTTTTCTAGAAAAATGTCCAAGTATGAGCAAGAAATGAGAGAGATTGAAGAAGAAGAGAGAAAACTAGATGAGATTGAAGAACTTATTTTCAAAAGGGTAGCTAAAGGAGAAGTTAAGTATAAAGGGAAATTGCCTCTTAAATGTTTTTCTTGCAATAAGATAGACCATTTTTCCTCAAGGTGTCTGAAAAGAGTTCTTAATCCAAGACATAACAAGCCTAGATTCCAAAGAAAGTGTTACTATGTCGCTGATGAAGGTGTGGTAGATGATGAATCTGATAAAGGGAATTTAAGTGGGGATGAATGGGTATTTATTGCTATCAAGGAAAATCATCCAGTACCTACTGAATCTACTAGTTGCATGAATGTGGAGAAAGCTCTATCTGCTAGAGTTGAAGAAAAAGATGAATGGGTGATTGATAGTGGATGCTCTCATCACATGACAAGTGATAAAAGTAAATTTGTGAGCTTGGAAAAGTATGATGGTGATGTTGTAAGATTTGGTGATGACAAAGTTGGTGTAATCCGTGGTAGAGGATCCATTTCTTTTGATGGTAAGCATAATACTGATGATGTTCTATATGTGGAAGGTTTGAAGCATAACCTCTTAAGTGTTGGAAAAATGTTTGACAAGGGATATAATCTTCAATTCAAGGATGAAAAGTGTAAAATACTGAGGAGTTCCAAAAATGTGATTGCATCTGGTACAAAAACAAAAGGTAATATCTTTCACCTAAGTACTACTAGTAAAAGTTATTTGATTGCTCAAGTTGATGAAAGTTGGTTATGGCATAGGAGATTGTGTCATGTAAAATTTGACAATATTATCAAGATAATTTCTACTCAGGCAGTGAGACATCTTCCTAAGTTGATAAAACCTACTAATACTATATGCAAGGAATTTCAGTTAGGGAAGCAATCTAGAGTTTCATTTTGAAGAAAACAGTATTGTTCAAATGAAGTGTTGGAGCTTGTGCATACTGACTTGTGTGGTCCTTCTAGAGTAAGAAGTTTACAAGGAGATAGGTATTTCATGTTACTTATTGATGATTATTCTAGATTGATGTGGGTTACTTTCTTAAGGGAAAAATCTTAAGCTCTAGAGAAATTCAAGATTTTTAAGGCTATGGTTGAGATAGAGACAGGTCTGAAGATTAAATGTCTGAGATCAGATAGAGGTAGCGAATTCACTTCTAGTGAGTTTAATTCTTTTTGTGAAGAGCATAGGATAAAGAGACAATTATCTGCCCCACGGACCCCTCAACAAAATGGAGTTGTGGAAAGGAAGAACAAGACAATTCAAGAAGCTTCTAGGACTATGATGCTATAAGGAAATGTTCCTGATATCTAGTTGAGAGAATCTGTGAGTATTGCCATTTACACTCTCAATCAGGTACATGTCAAAGGTGATATCGATAAGACTCCTTATGAGCTATGGTTTGGTCATAAGCCTACTGCTAGATACTTCAAAATCTTTGGGAGTAAATGCTATATCAAAAGAGATGAAGATATAGGAAATTTTGATGCTAGAAGTGATGAAGGAATATTTCTTGGTTATTCTACTAAAAGTAAAGCTTACCGGTGCTACAATAAGAGATTGAGGAAAGTAATTGAAATCGTTGATGTAAGGGTTGATGAAGACACATTTAAACCATCCAGAACCTATGGCTATGATTCAGGCAATCAAGATGATAGTTTAGATAAAGGAAATAAAGTTCAGACTCTAAATCAAGTTCAAATCATTCTGGTGAATCAGGAAAATCAAGAGGAAGAAACTAGTGAAAGTGCAGAAGTAAGATCACAAGATCTTGAAGTTCCAAAGCCTAAGACTCCAAGGTATGTAAGACTAAATCATTCAGAAGATCAGATTATAGGTGATAAGAAAAAAGGTGTTCAAACAAGGAGAAGAATTGCAGAAGAATACTGCTTGATCTCAAAGACTGAGCCTAATAGTCTCAACGAATCATGCAAAGATGAACATTGGGTGGAAGCAATGAAAGAAGAACTACTACAAATTGAGAAGAATGATACATGGATTCTTGTTCCTAGACCTAAGGATACAAATTTAATTGGAACTAAATGGGTCTTTCAGAACAAACTGAATGAGCAAGGTGAAGTTGTTAGAAACAAAGAAATATTGGTGTGTAAAGGATATTCTCAGATGGAAGGAATTGACTTTGAAGAAAATTTTGCTCATGTTGCTAGGATTGAAGCTATGAGACTATTTATTGCTTATGCTGCTTACAAAAACTTCAAGGTTTATCAGATGGATGTCAAGTCAACATTTCTTAATGGTGAACTAGATGAAGAAGTTTATATTGAGCAACTTGATGGATTTCAATTGACTAATCAGGGAGATATGGTTTGTTGGTTGAGCAAAGAACTGTATGGACTTAAGCAAGCCCCAAGAGCATGGTATGCTAGATTGGACAAGTATTTGTTGAAGCTTGGATTTAATAAAGGTATTGTTGATAGTAATTTGTATTTCAAGATTGATCATGATAAAGATTTGATTGTTGAAGTCTTTGTTGATGATATCATTTTTGGAGGAAATGATAGTCTATGCATGAATTTTTTTGATGAGATGCAAAGTTGGTTTGAGATGTCTATGATTGGAGAAATGAAATTCTTTATGGGATTGAAAATTAATGAGCTAGATAAAGGGATCTTTATATCTCAGTCCAAGTATGTGAAAGAACTGTTAAAGAAGTTTGGTATGGAAGATTCAAAGCTAGTTGGTACACCTATGGTGACCGGATGTAAGTTAACACAAGATGACGATTCTCCTTAAAGAAATCAGACTAGATACATATCCATGATTGGTGGATTTCTCTATTTGACTCAAACTAAACCTAATATCACAAATGTCATATGCATTGTTGCAATATTTCAAGCTGATCCTAAGGAATCTCATGTGACAATTGTGGAAGAGGATTTCCAAGTACTTGAAGGGGACAATTGATTTTGGCCTATGGTATCCTAAAGAAGATGACCTTACTTTTAGTTCTTGTACTAATGTTGATTGGGCAAGAGATGTGGATGAAAAAAGAGTACTAGTGGTGGTGAATATTTCTTGGGAAAGAAGTTGATTTCATGGTTAAGTAAGAAGCATAATGTCATTTCTTTATCTACTGTAGATTCATAATACATTGTTGTTGCTAACAATTATACTAAAGTATTGTGGATGAAGAAGATGTTGAAAGATATCAGAGTTGTGTATGATGAACCTATTGCTATATTATGTGATAATTCAAGTGTAATTAACATTTCTAAGAATTTGGTGCTGCATTCAAAAACCAAGCATATATCTACCAAGTTTCACTTTTTGAGAGAGAAGGTGAGTGAAAAGGAAGTCATATTGGATTATGTGCCTACTAAGGAACATATTGCAGATATATTTACCAAGCCCTTGGCTAAGGATACTTGTGAGTATCTCAGAGGGAAGCTAGGGGTGATTACCCCTCCTAATCAGAATTAAGGTGCAATGACTTGCATCAGTCTGTGCATTTCATAGTCATATCTTGTGATCTGGATTGATGTTGTGGTGGTTGCTACTTAGGGGGAGTAGTCAGATGTTCATAAATGTGGTTCAGATCTTGTGTGGAGAAAGATAATGTGTACCTTTGTCATTGATGTCAAAGGGGGAGAAGAGTCTTGTGAAACACTATGAAAGAGTTAAGGAAAAAAGAGTCAAAATCTAAGGGGGAGAAAGTGCTAAGAAAAAGTATAGTTGATGGTGTTTTTCACATCATATGTTGCCACCAATGCCAAAGGGGGAGATTGTTAGATATTGCTGATATATGGTTGTCATTGATGTCAACATTGTTGGAATTAATGTCTTTAAGGTTGTATATGTCGAGGGTATTGAGAAAATTGTAATAAAATAAGTTGCAAGTTGTCGGTGATGCAGTGAAGTTCAGTATATTGATGATAAGAAGTTGTGGATTAAAGGGTTTGTTATCAAGTATATCTAGTTTATCCGCATGAAGTTTTAGAGGTTCGCATGAAGATTTGATTGAGTTATGAGTATCTATGTTTTGACAGTTGTTTTGTCACTTTAGTTGGTGTTCCTGAAAGAAGATGGTGTGATTCTAGTAATTTGAGTTGTTATGGATGCTTCTATGATGATTCATGATTCTTGTGTATGTTTCTAGATCATGCTCTATCTATTTTGTTGGTTCACATTGACTGTTGTGCTCGCAATTGGTGATTTTCTTCTGTGAGTTCATGTTTTTCATGATCAGGACTGACATGGTGATTGTATCATGTTGTGGATCTTCGAGGCATAATTGTTTAAGGTGTTTCGTGTTCGAGACATGTTGTTTTGGGTCCTTACTATGTTTTGGTCGACATTATTTGGTAAACATTGATAAATTGTTTATTGATTTGGGCCAATAGTTTGTACACATTTCATATTTTGTTGGGTCGACATGTAATTGATGCTATCCTTAGTTGTGGATATATATGATTGATTGTTTTGAGGAGAATGAAATGCAAGGTGTGCGATGTGCGAGTGTTGTGTGTGAATAATGTTCTAATCTTTCGAAGGTAGAAGTAAAGTGTGAAGAAGAGTGAGCAAAAGAAAGTGCTTATGTGCTTAATCAGAACTGTAATAAGGAATTAGAAGATTCTATTTTCTTAGTTCAAGATCTTTCAGATGTAATCTGAATGTGACTGTAAGACAATGAGTCTTCCTTTGGGCAGTGAGCCTTTTTGTATTTGAGCAGTGGGCTCTAGGTAGTGTGCCTAAATGTATGTGCATTCCCCATTTATAATTTACTTTTAACAAAGTATAAACTTGTGGACTAACCTCCACCATGGTTTTTCCCCTAACAGGGTTTCCATGAAAAAATCTTGGTGTTATGTGTGTTTTGATGTGGTGATGATTTATGCTTTCATGTTTATTTATCAGATTTGAGAATAATTTTAATAAGTATAATTTATGTGACAACTGATTCACCCCCCCCTCTTAGTTGTCTATCCTTGTGTTGCCAACAAGAAGTTCTTCCTTTCTTGCTTCCCTCATGTGTCCTTTTTCTTGTAATGATGATATTTTCTCCCTTTCCTTGTGTAGTATTCTTCTTCCTCTTCAATACTTTCACTTTCAGTCTGTGGACATTTAGAAGCAAAATGACCTATTCTACCATAATTGAAACATTTAAGAGTAGACTTACCTTTATGAACTTGTTGAATCCTTTCTTGTGCTTTCTTACAAAGTGTGCTTCATCACACAAACTTTCCCTCGATATATATCCTTTATTCTTCATCTTCTTAGATGCTTTGAAGGTGGCTTCCCGTTTTGACGACTTCTCCTTCTCATCCTCATTTCATACGCAATGAGGATACCATGCAACTCATCCATTCTCAGAGTGTCTAGATCCTTCATTTCCTCGATGGCGGAAACCTTCACATTAAATCTCATGGGGAGAGATCTTAAAACGTTTTGCACAATTGTTGCATCCTCAATATTTTCTCTAAGACCACAAATGGTGTTGACAATTTCATCCACATGAAGTAGGTAGGCGGTGATATCTTCTTCATCCACTTTTTTAAAATTTAAAATTATTTGCTATGGGTTTGAGGCTTGGTCTTATTCACCTTGTCATCTCCTTCATATATATATTTTCAATTTTTCCATTGTTAGCTGATTTGCAATGCATAACCTTCACAAACTCTGTTCTCGGATAATTCACACAAGATTGCATTTTTTACTTTTGCATTGTTCTTGCTTGCCTTCTTTTCTTCTTGAATTGTGAATAGGGATAGGGCGATAGGGGGAGTATACCTAAGTTCAACGGATATCCAAATATCATACCCAAGTCTCCATCCTTATGCTCCAAAAAGTATAATTTGATCCATCAAATAGTGGTGCCTATTTGAGGAGAATCCATATCCTTTGGCCATGTGTGCTTCCAAGATCTATCTTCAAGCAGTTATGCTAACTCTGATGGAATAGCTAGGAGTCGAACCTAGGGCCTTCCATTTGTTGGTGGAGTGCTCTACCAATTGAGCTACTAGCCCCTCTTTGGCCAACCCATCATTGGTCCGATTGTGGCTTATTTCCAACACCCCCCATAAGCCACACTACTAGTGCTTGTGACTCCTATCCTGGCTCTGATACCAATTGATGAAACACACACTTATATTGAGAGGGGGGTGAATCAATATAGATCAAAATTTTACTTATTCTCAACTTAATCAAGCATAACAATATTAATTCAAGTCCTAATTATTCATAGCAGTATCATTCATGCAATATTTAGCAATTAAGAACATGCACAAGAGACACACAATTTTACGTGGAAACTCTTACAAGAAAAAACCATGGAAAAATCTTGCTTGTATAAATCTTCTTACAACATTTGTAGGCACCAACCCATTGGAGACTCCAATCCCCACCATTGAGTACCAACTCAACAAGAGACTCCAATATTTTTTAATAAGAGGCTCCAACCTCACAATCTCATCAAGTAGGAAGCTCAAACTTTCACAAGAACAATATGATAATTTTAACTTGCAACTTCTTAGATCTGCTCTAATTCCTTCTCACAAATCTTCCAAATTTCCTCTCATAGATCTGCAATATAGTCTTCACAAAATTGACAATGATATCTTCACAAAATCCGCAATAATGTCTTCATAAAATATGCTCATAAAATACCATGATATTGCTTGTGTCTCTTATTTTTTCCTCACAAATCGTTACTATAAATATGCTCACATTTATCTCAAAAATCCGCTTGAATATATTTTTACTTATGCTCTTCATATACAAAATATTCCTTAAAAAAATGATTGATTTGAAACCTCCTCACAACCTCTTTTTATATCTCCCAAAATGCCTCTTCACCCAAGAGGGGTGACTCTTCAAGGGGGTTGACCCAGCATCAAATATATATTTTATTTATTTTCTTTTTATTCTTCAAGGTGGGGTGCACCTCTCTAAGGGGGTCGGTCCTCTTTTGAAATATATATATATATATATATATATATATATTTTTCAAATCCACTAGAAATGGGCACCACAATTAGGGGAGGTCAACCCATATAGCATTTACTTTTTTACTTCATAAGGTGGGTGCTAAACATAGATCTATGGTTCAACCACCTTTGACATCAATGACAATAATAATTTTTTCAACACATACATCTTCTTGAATGCCAATCCAAAATTCAAAGTAACTACAATACCATCTATTTCATGTGCAACAAAAACCCCCTCTCATGTGGTTAGTAATCAACAAATACTTCTTACACAATAGCCTATAATCATTGAATAGATCATTTGCACCACCCATTCAAGAAAACCTATCACCATAAAATATTATATTCACATTATTTCATCGCAGCCCCTTCAAATAGCTTCTCAAACTTTGGACTTTAGACACACAAATTAAAATGGATCTCCACACAACAAATTGTTAGGCACCTCAAAAATGAATTATCACGTCAAAACTCACAATCACTATTTTTTGCTTCAAATTGTTCATTGAATACAAAAAACATCTTCAAAACATTTATGGGTTTAGCTTTTCCCTTCATCAGCTTTCCAAAAAACTTTGAATTTTTAAATTTCATTACATTGACATAAAAAAAAAAAAAACATCATTTTAAAAGAAAAACAGTATACCATTGCTCTTACCAAATTTTCTATGTATCAATTTGGTTCAAATAATATTATTCATTCTTCCATTGATATTCAATCTTCTCTGAAGAAGGCTCCATGGGTTTTTTCTCATAGGCACAAAGATGATTATTGCTTTATTACCAATATAGAGCAACAAAAACATAAAAAACAATATTAAAGATTTATATTGCAAACAAAATTAAAGAGGAATTGCATTATAATCATTCATCACATTACATCCAATACATTGACTTTATAAAATCATCAGGAATAATTTCCATCCAAATAACTAACATAATTACTAAAATATCAAACCTTAATTTCCTAACACAAACTTTCATTTAACAAATTTTATATTTTTAATCTCTCCCTGAGAGAACCCCCGTCCCAAGCCTATAGAAATTTGCAAAATTAAACTATGATTTAAATGTATAAATTTAAGATGATTTTAATTAAGGTAAGCAAGGGTTTTGAAAGGACCCAAACCCTTGTACAAAAAGTTAGAAAGATAGGCAATAAGCACAAAATAAAAACAAGGAACCTAAGAGAAAGAACAACACAAACATAACTAGGACACTACATAACCTTGCAGCCACCAACCTAAATTCATGGTGGTTTGAAGCCCAATTGTTCCAACAATTTTTGCTTAATCCTATTACAAGGATCCAATTGCCCTAAACTTCTTTTTTTTTGGAACAAAAAAGATTTTTAAGATCACTAGCATAATCTTTATCCAATCCAAGAAACATTGAAGAGAAATCCATCGTTGAATAGTCCCTAGGAGCTTTCCCCCTATTATCATCGTTTTGTGTATCTTCAAAGGAAATGGAACACTCCTCAAAAGTAATAGACTTAAGTTCTTTTTCCCTCCAAACAAGCTGGTGTTTCTTGGTGCTCGAGCAACTAGTGGTGGCATGACCCACTTTACAACAACATTAACAAATAACTAAAGAGTCTTCAAAATCAATCTACTCCACCCAAACTTCAAATTTGGAAAGATAAAGAGATTTGAGTAGGGAGCATCTTGTTTTTTTCCACGAGCACACAAAATCTAGCAAACGATAAATACTTCTTGAATTTAGTAATCTTATTAGCAAAAAAATATTGCCCAAAAATATTGACAATAATCACGAAAACCTCTTCAACCCAAAACTCCAACAACAACCTTGATAGTTTAACCCAAACAAAAAACAAAATGGAATCATCACTCAAAAGATTAAACCTTGAGGACCAATATTTTAAACAAAGATCGTTTAACCCCATAAAGCAAAGACCTTCCCCAAAAACCCAATGCAATCTTTAAAAAAGGAAAAGGAGAATAGGAAAAAATGATTCAACATAAAGACAACCTTTACCGAACCTCTTAATTTCCAAATCCGAAGCACCCACTTTCTAACACCATCAATGTTGGGTCCCAACCAACGAGTTACGAAAATGAGCAATAGTCTTAACCATAAGGGAATCAGAGATAGAAAGTGCCTTCCCTTTGGTCGTGGCTTGGACAGGGACAACTAAAAAAACTCATTCCCTCGCACACTCTCCTCAACATTAGCCTTAGAGCATTCCCTCACGCTAACATGTGTAGTAGACGTCGGACCAACAACATCCTTCTCAACTTATGGAGCCCAAACAGGAGCAACAGTAGGAGACCAAGTCTCCACACTAGGCACAACAGACACACTCTCCACAACAGTTTCCATTGAACCTTCATTCACACTATCACTCACAGGACCGACAACATCCTCCGGAATTCCCAAAGCCCTAACAGAAGTAGTAGAGAGGGACAAAGCCTCACCCATGCAACACTCACAACAGAAGCAAGATCAACAATATCCTCAGAAACCGCCGAAGCCCGAACAAGAGCAGCAGGGGATCCAAGGGTAGGAACTACACCCTTCACAACAGTAGCCGCAGGCACACTCGCCACTGCAATAGCCCCAACGCATTCACCCACGCTAGCCACTGCGGCCTCAACATTGGCTTAACCAATCTGCAAGCAAGGATCTGCAACAATCTTCGAATCGCAAACCTCATCTCATCTCGAATTACAGAAACCACTCGAGGTGGAGCGGCAGCAGGGAATGAGGCCTCCACATCGAGCACAGCAAGACGAGGGGAAGAAAGCAAAAACCTCTTCTTGAGGGCATGGCCCAGTTCATCAGACCCAGAACAAGACACAACAGCAGAAGAAGAGAGCGCCAAAGAAACATTTCTCTGTGCCTCCCTCCACAACTCAAGAAGAGAAACATCCTCCTCGTCAAAACCAGAACTGTACCTCTGAACCTCCAACCATGGCGTCAAATCCACATCTTTCTCTTCTAAAGAGCAGCACCATTCCCCAACTGGCTCACCATTGTCTTCCTCTCCTTCCCCTTCATCTGAACCAGCCCCACTTCCTCCCACGCTCCCTTTACTTCATCACTACCCCCATCCCTGCGCGCGCCATCGCTCGACCGTTCCATTCCTTTCTTTTGAACTCTAAATGTTACTCTGATTTTTCAGCCTTAATACAAATGTTGGATGTCAATAAACCAGACCATGTGCGATTTAAGTTTTGAATCGTAATATACAATACAAAATCCTGAAAACAGGACATAAAACTTAAAATCCTATTACTTCATGTCGTGACCACAAATTTCCTTTTCTACGAGTGGAATACAATGGGCAGCGAGCACGAAGAAATTGATCAGTGGACAGAGAATGAGAGGAGACAGATTTGGATTTCTCATAAGATATTTGTTCTAAGTACCGTTGATATATTCCTGCACCCACATAATCATAGCATAACTCTTAAAGAATTCAATATAATAAGTTGTATACATTAAAAGATATGGTTTATGTTCAGCCTATGGCAGTGAGCTAACTCTGAAGATAGTTAAGGAGATAGTGCATCCTTGGTCTATCATTAAGTGCCTCAGAGAGTGAAAGAGATTGGTTGTTTTTGATGGCATATGCTGCGAGGAATTGATAAAACATTTAAGAAATGAAATAAAATTATATTAGCTTGAAAAGTGATAAGTAGGCTAATTGAGAGGTAGAGTACAATATTGCATACTCAATGGGAACATGGAATGAAGTTAAGAGCTAAAGATTCAGGAAAAGAAAAGAAAAAGGGGTGAGGGGTGCAAGATAATTTAAGTGCAAATAGCTGATTACTTAAAAAGCCAACTATACAAATATGAAACAATAACCTTTTGCTAGAGATTATATCTGTTTTGAAATCTTGGTTGTGAGGCCTGTTCATTTGAAAGTGACCAAGAGCCCAACCTTAAAACTTCTGTTGTATCTGAAACACAAAGGACCACCATACACCTTAGAAACCATGCCCTGTCAAAAATTTCTTGTTTGAATAAAAAACTCCATGGGAAATTTCAATCAAAGCATTTTTAGGGAACAAGGTAAACTTAAACTCCAAACCAACCTCTAAGTTGTTGCATGTATTGGTTGTGTTGATGAGATTAGCCTCTGCGACTGAAAGGCTTTGAATCTACGTACATGAAACTACCATTAGTCATTTTGTATTTACATTTCACATCAAAGGCGCAGTTTAAATTTATCAAATGATAGATGAAGGAAAGAAACAGTGCTCAATGAAGAAGAAGCTGCATTGATGGCTGGCTACAGTGCTGAATAGAACTGAGTGTCATGATAACAATAATGAACAAGTTGTAAAAATTGGACCTCTGTTCCTTGATATATTTTCCACGCAAGGCTCCTTCCCCAGTCTTTGTAATATGCACATATGTTATTTCAAAATGGGGGCATGATGTTCCTACAAATCTAATTTCCAATAGACTAACTAACTGCAGAACAATTTGCTGGTATTGTATGCCTGCAGCTGTGCAGATGGCTGATGAAGAGATGCTTGAGTGCTTGCCCATGTAATACAGCTCTTTAGCCTCTAAAGACCTATGGCAATATTCCAATTTTTTTGATGTTTTTTTTTGTGTAGTTGCAGATTTTGTTAACATGACTATCAAGTCTGTGACAGCCACATCAGGCAAAAATCTATTTTCAATTAGTTTTCATTAGTCCCTAGCACAATTAATTTTCAATTATCCAAAGCCCAATGCTTGTTGGTAGCTAGAAATATGGGACCTTCATACTCCTTGACACCTTGTACTGCGAGATGTTAGTGTTTCATCTTTTTGTCTTTGGCCAAAATAGAAGGTTGCATTGAAGCAAGGGACTAACAAGAGTGAGCTATCCTTTGAGAACTTTACATTGTCTGCGAGATAGGCCTATGGAGAGAAGCTGGGGAATATTTAAAAGCACAACTTTCCACACCTCTCACACCTGAAAGAGAGGATATGGCATGAATTGAAAAGAACAGGTTAATATTGTTTATAAAAACAACCATAGGATAGCTCGCATATAAGAGAAATTGTATATGATTTCGAATATTGAATAGAAAAAATAAACTAAGTCCAAGAAAATTGCCTTTTAACGCATCCACTGTGGGCTGGATTGCCTCATTGGTGCAGGACCGTTTATCTTCATCGGTTCCCAAATTTGTAATGCATCCCACTGTTCATTAGACTTGGAGAGGATTCGTCAGTAATGATTGTCACTCATAATTTTGGGCGTTTCATTTGTGATTAGGAGTGGTGAGCCTTTAATGGGAAAGTCGTCAATTTTGAGTTGTAGCTTTTTCAAAAAGATTTGTGGCAGAGGCGAATTGGTAGGGAGACCAGATGATTTGTTTTGGGTTTCTGGATCAGAGATAGTGGGGGCTGAAAAGAGAACAGTAGTGCAGGGAAAAACCGCTGGTTGTGAGTTTTATTTGTACAAAACTCATTAAAATCTGAATGAAACGCGGAGTCACAGTCCATCCTCAGTTGTTTGCAAATTGGTTGTGGCTTATCTTTAAAGTTTGTAAAGCCTGACGATTACAGTCTGGGTTGAAAAATAAAATCCTATGGCGTGGTTTGTAGTCGAAAGTTACAGTAGTATGAAGTTCGTCATCTATATGAAGTTTGGAGTATATCTCTGTAGGGTTGGATATGTATTGAAGATTTTGGTCGAAATCAATTGTGAAAGTTCTTGGTTTTGTAATAATGTTTTAATTTATTTTTCCTTTAACTTTGAGTTTAGACTAAGCTGAGATTGGAGCTATCTTTGTAAGTTGATGTTTCTGAATTAAATATTATCAATTTTTTTTAGCCTCTTGATGCAATAATTTGAAAATAACTTCTTACCATGTGAGAGGCTGTTTGGACTGGCTACCTACTAAATGTACCCATTCTTGGATTGCATCAGAGTAGGTCCTTCCTTGAGTTTGAGTGTATAAAATCTCTTAGTGTTGAGGAAGATATTTGGTACACATGGACTTTAGGTGGGGTGTTGGTAGATGATGTGTGAGAGCTAAAGCATCTAGAATTGCAGATTTAACATAAGGGGTGAGAGAGACCTTAGCAATATTGGTTGGTTGTAATAGAAACAACCCAAAGAAGAGGAGTTCACTTTGAAGATGGGAGTAATGAAGAAGGAAATCTAACTCAAGAAGTTCAAGAACATAAATAAAAAAGATGGATGCTATTGAGGTTGAATTTCTTAGAGCCATGATAAAGGTTGGGAGTACACTCAAACTAGATATACCTTATTGTAATCAAAGATTGAATGGTGAAGAACTCATAGAATGGATTACAAAGATGAAAAAGTAGTTTGACTATGAATCAATGGAGGATTCCAAGAAAGTAAAGTTTTTTTGCACAAGGTTAAAAGGTCATGTGTTTGTAAGGTGGGACTATGTATAAACTAGAAGGAGAAACAAGGGAAAGAGAAAATTAAAATTTGGGACAAAATGGTGCCTAAACCAAAGGCCAAATTTGTATCTTCAAATTATTAGTTGAGCTTATTCAAAAAAATCACAAAACTTGAAACAAAGGGAAGAAGATGTGAAGGAGTACATTGAGGAGTTCTACAAACTCACTATAAAGGTTGGACACATAAAATACAACCTAGAAAAGGTAGCAAGGTATGCAAATGGACTGCATTTTAATATCCAAGATGAAATTAGTTTGTTGAACTTTAGAAGCATAGAGGAAGCAATGTGCATTAAAGGTAGATGAGAAGTTGACACAAAAACAATAAAAGAACTCACTGAAGAGGAATATTATAAGGGGTAGAGGACAATCTAGTAGTGGAAGAGGATATCAAACACAAGAAAGAAAATCAAGAACAACACAGAATGTTCAACAATTATACTTAGGATACAAGAAAAATATGAGATTCTTCAAGAGGAAGAGGTAGTAGAAGATGATTTGTAAGTACATGTTATCAATGTGGAGAGGCTAGGGCATTTAAATGTCCTCAAATATAACATAATAGTGGAGGGCTAATGAAGCAAGAAACCATGCAGTACAAGCTAATGATGAGAGTGTGGCCTCACCGAAAAATATAGAGGATCTTGAGCAAGGGGAATCATTAATGTTGAAAAGAGTGTTGTTAAGATAAAAAAAGGAGAGACAAGAACCAATACATAGGAGGAATTTATTTCAAACTATGTGTAAGTCAAGTAGAAAATTCTACAAGGTAATTGTGGATAGTGGTAACATCAATAATATGGTATCACAAGAAATGGTGAAGAATCTCAAATTGATGAAGATGAAGCACCCAATTTTGTACAAGGTCTCATGGCTACAAAAGGAAATCACTTTTGGTAAGCGAACAATGTTTAATTAAATTATAAATTAGTAGTTATAAATATAAAGTTATGTGTGATGTAATGCCCATATACACATGCCATGTTGTACTAGGAAGACTATGGCAATATGACAAGAGAGCTAAGCATGATGGTAGGAAAAACACTTACACAATAGTGAAGGATGGGAAAGAGTACACTTTGAGTTCATTGAAGGATGCAAAAGAGGAAGTGGACAACAATACAAAAGTGTATAATTTTTAGAAATAACTTTTGAGAGAAATGAGGAAGGAGAGGGAATGTTATGGTTTAATTCCTAAGCCTATAGAGGTTAGGACAACAAAAAAGGAACAAGAGATTCCATTGGAAATGAAGGAGATGTTAAATGAATATGTTGATATACTTATGAAAGAGTTTTCGGATGGGTTGCCACCTATGAGAAGCATTAGTCTTTGCATAGATCTGATACCGAGAGCTAGTTTATTAAATAAATCAATTTATAAGATGACATCTATGGAAAATGAGGAGGTAAATAGAAAAGTACAAGAGCTATTGGATAAGGGTTTAATAAGGGAAGCCTTGAGCCCATGTTCTATATCAATAGTGCTAACACCTAAAAAGAATGGAGAACATGAAATATATGTGCATTGATTCAAGGGCCATCAACAAGATACAGTAAGGTACATATTTTTGTTACCTCAAATGAATGATTTGATGGATTATTTAAGTGGATCCACATACTTCACAAAATTTGATTTGAAGAGTGGGTATCACCAAATAAGAATTAGGGAAGGGGATTAATGGAAAACTACATTCAAGATGAAGGATGGATTGTATGAGTGGCTAGTCATGTCATTTGGCTTGACAATACACCAAGTACATTCATGAAATTAATGAATGAGGCATTGAAAATGTTGCTTGGTAAGTTTGTTATTACATATTTAGATTATGTTCTAATTTTTAGTAGAACAAAGGAAAAATGTTCAATGCATTCAAGGGAAATTTTACAAAGACTAGAAGAGGAGAAGTTGCTAGTTAATATGAAAAAAGTGTAGTTTTATGAAAAGAGAATTAGTTTATTTGGGGCTTGTTATTTCACAAGAGGGTTTATGGATGGACTCGAAAAAGTTAAGGCTATTGTGAATTGACCATTAGCTAAAAGTATGTTTGAGGCAAGAAGTTTCCATGTATTAACAAGTTTTTTATAGGAATTTTGTCAAAAAAATTAGTTGTATTTGTGAACATTTCATGGAGACAATCAAGGGTGCTAGGAGAGAATTTAAATGGAAAGTTGCAACAAATATTTTTTTCAATTTTTGAAGGAGAAAGTGATCAAAGAACTAAAATTAGCATTGTCAGATTTCAATAAAGAATTCCAAGTATATTGTGATGCGAGTGGTACACTAATAGGAGGAATTCTAAGTCAAGAGGGAAGGGCCATAACTTATTTCAATAAGAAATTAAATAAAACTAAAAGAATGTATTTAGTTTATTACCAAGAGCTTTATGTTATTGTTCAAGAACTCAAGAAATGGAGGCACTATGTGCTACCCAAGGAGGTTTTTTATGCATGTATATCATCATGTATTTCAATTCATAAACAATCAACATAAGTTAAGTCAAAATAATATAAAGTGGATTGAGTTTCTTCAAATTTATTCATTTATTTTGAAACATAGGAGTGGTAGATCTAAGGGTAGTTGATCCATTAAGTAGGAGATGTTTATTGTTGAATGAAATGATAAATTTTATGGTATTTGATATAATGAAGGAATTGTATGAGGAATATACAAATTTTAAAGAAGCATGGGTTGTGTGTAAGAATCCAATCGAAAAGGATAGGACACCTTGGCGAGAATATTTTATCCAATTATAAGGATTATTGTTTAAGGGATAGTAGTTATGTATGACCTAGGGATCAATGATGGAACTTATTTGGAGAGAAACATAGCCAAGGTCTTGGTGGGAATTTTGGAGTGGACAAGACATTGATATCATTGAATGAAGGATATTATTAGCCAAGGATGAGTATGGATGTGAGGATCATAGTGAAAAGTTGTCAAATTTTCCAAGATGCAAAGGGGAGAAGTCAAAATACTAGTTTATATCAGCCATTGCCAACACTTGAGAGACCATGAAAAGAAGTGAGTACACATTTTATTCTTGGAAATTGTTGAGGACAAAACAAGGTAATGAATCTATTTTTGTTATGACTAGTAGATATATTTTTAAAAATGACACATTTTATTCCATGAAAGAAGTCTAATTCAATGCTACACATATTGCTACATTATTTTTTAAGGAGGCCGTTAGATTGCATTGTTTGTAAAAAAGTATTGTCTCTAAATAATGCTATGAATCTTTTTGATCATTTTGAAATTTGGATATGAAATTTGGGATTTAGTTCATCCTATCATCCACAAATTAATGGAAAAATAGAGGTTGGTAATAGGAGTCTTAAAAATTTGTTGAGATACTTATTTGAGAGTAAACCAAATTAGTGGGACATAATATTGACACAAGTTAAATTTTCCTATAATAGTTAGCTAATAGAAGTATAGGTAAGATTCCTTTTTAAAAAAATTATGGTTATAGTCTAAGAGGGGTAGATGAGTTGAGAGATACTATTCATTTTGGAAAGAAAATTTTAGAGATATAGTGTTTTGGGTGAAAAGAGAAGGGTGATTTAGACTAATGAATTAATCTAAGTCAACCTTTCAACCCAAACATTAGCACACAAAATCAACCAAGAGGTTGTGCCTAGTTTTTGTCCTCAAGGAAGAGCCAAGAAGGTTGGTTGGAGTTTTGGTTCCTTTGTTCTAATTGTAAAGATGGATAGGATATACGATGGATTAGGTTAACTATGACCAAATTGACTAAATTTGATAGAATGCAGATGCTATACAAGGAATGAACAAAAACATATAGCATGTCTGAAAAGACAACACATATCTAGGAACCTGACAAAAAAAATAGGGATGACTATTGAGGACGCCAGTGCATCATGTAGATGCTAGCATGTCATGTTGTAGTTTGAAATGTGCAAAAAATTAGGGTTGCTCGCCTACAAGGATCCAATACATTTTGCACACTTGCGATAGAGAAAATTAGAAATTAGTGTGTGAATATGTCTGAATAATTAATATATCCTAATTTATCAATGATGAAATAGTAAGGACAAGATATATGGTATTAGGAGTCTCCAAATGAATTTGGATGTCGAATTTTCCTTCCATGACAACGACCTAGACACCTAAAAAATGGAAAGAGGAAAAGGGTTATGCTATGTAGGGGCTTGCCTCAGTCAAACCTCGTGTTGGTGTTTCCACCTCCACAACAAAAATGATGATGATGATAGAGATTGAATGCTCGTGATGAGCAGAGGAAAAACAAATAATAAATTACAATGATAATAATAAACAACATAATGATAGCTTTTACCATTCAAAGCTAAAACCCTTGTTGGTTTGATGTACCCACATAAATCACACATAATGAGGAGGGAGAGACTTCCTTGAAATCATGTAAGTGTTAGTACATATGATAATGAATAACAATCATGAATAAAGAACATCTAAAAACACTTGGATAAAGCTTTGATGTGATTAAAAAAAATCCACAACATTGAATCTAAATTTGTAGTAGAATAACACTCCTAAACTTAGAAAGGCCTTAGAAGATTTGGAAGTTTCTTTTAGAGGAGAAAAAGAGAAGGGAGAGGTTGTCTATATAGGAAATTAAGCACATTCCAGGCTAACCATTTTGGTGAGGCCAACAAGCAAGGTCACGTCCCTTAATACCAAAGGCCAAAATTTGAATTCAAATCTTTTTGGCATGTAGGACTAGGATGCTAGCATGTCACACTAATGTACAAGAATAATTTGCTCTAAAAGGGCCCAATAATAAAGGACTTAACCAAGTTTTCTAGAAAGGTGATAAAACAAACACATTACAAACAAAATTAATCACACACACACCAAATTGAGTGCCAAACCTAGCATGAAATTATAAGCGACGACAATTTATGACACTACATATAGAAGATTTTTCTGATTATTTATAGGAGCCACATAATGAAATAAAGAAAAACTTGGAGAAGAATTCCACAAAATACAAGGGACATGTTGATATTAAAAGGTGAGGGACCAAGAATTTCAAATTGGGGACTTAGTTTTCACACGTTTACAAAAGGAGAGGTTTCCTCAAAGAACCTATAACAAACTAAATTGGTGAAAAATAGTACTATGTACTTGATTTATTTATTTTTCATATAATTCCCTATGGGATTGAACTCCCTAAAGGAGTAAATATTTCCTTAATATTTAATGTTACTAATTTATGTCATTACTATATGGGATAGACAAGTAGTAAGGAAGATACAATTTTAGATTCATAAATGGAACAAGATTTGATACAACACATTCCAAAAACAGAACTAGAGGAAATTGATACCATGATAAATTTATGAGTGACTAAGAAGATAAGGGGAAAAGAATACATGGAATATCTAGTATGATGGAAGAACTAAACAACAAAAGGGGCAACGTGGATGAGTGCATATGAGATTGCCAAGTATGGACTCATAGTCTCACATAAATCATAAGCTCTAACTCACGAAACATTTTCTCTTACTTGGTATGTTTGATGATAGTTGTTTTTTTTTATCTTCATCGGTTTCCAACTTTTTAATGCATCCCACTATTCATTGGATGTGGATATGATACTTTAGTAACAATTTTCAATTATAATTTTGTGCATTTCATTTTTGAAGAGTATTGAAATCATAATTTGTAAGGTGTTTACTATTTTTAGTTCATAATTTTGAGTTGTAGCTTTTTTCATATTTCTTTTGTGTGGCAAAGGAAGACAGGTAGGGAGACCAATTTTTGTTTTTTAGTTTTTGGATAAGAGATTGTGGGCTTTAAAAAGAAAAAAATAGTGCATGGAAAAAGGGTAAGTGCACCAATCTGTGAAACAATTTAGTTGCCAAATTGAAAAAACATTCAAAAAAAGCCCAAAATAGGCCATTTGGCGCACGCTAAGTCATTTTGCGTGCACCAAATTTGGCATGCACCAAATGAAAAAGTAGAAATAAAAGTCACAAATTGGGTTTCAAACCCTCATTTTTCTTCAACCCACGACTTGAGGAAGAAGATTTCAGGTTTGCAACTTGCGCTCGCCAAATCTCCTCCATTGTTTGCATCCTTAGCTTTCCATTTTCCATGAGGATGCTGCCAACACATCAAAGAGGTTGAAGATTGCAAAGAGGTATGTATTTTTATTCTATTTATTTCGAATTTGATTTAGGATGCAAATTTAAATAGGTTTTTATAATTAAACTTTGTTCTAATTCTCAAAGAATGAATCTCCACGTCAAAACATTGAGAATTCACAATCACCCCCTCACGAAGAGCCTCCTATACAAGAACAACCCGAAATCCCTCCATCAATTCATAGGCATCCTCAAGTAACACAAGAAAATATTCAAAATCAAATTGAAAACAATAAAAGAGACATTCAACAATTAATTGGAAGATTAACCGAGCATGTCGAAACCCACCCTTATAGGAGAGGGATTGTTGAATCATTGAAGTCAATTGTAACTCATGTAGGAGAAATGAGCGAGCAAATGAATTTTTGTTCAAATAAGAGGCATGAGATGAGACAATTTTATGCTAGTGGTTTGTCATATGCAGATGTCAAAAAACAAAAAATTAGCAAAGCCGACTTGTGTGCCCTATTTATAGACCCGAGAACCAATGAACCTTTGTCTCATGCATGCAGGAGGTTCCCCATCCATTGGTGCCATCATGAGTTAATTAAATTTTTTTTTTGGGAGTGGTGGTGGATGGTATTTGACCAACCTCCATGCAATAACCATGAGGTGCCGCATACTTTTTGAGGAAACTCTATTGCGAGTTTTTCCTCAATAAAATGCCAAACTATTTTGACATCTTAGACTTTCAGGGTAGAGGTGGGGGCTCCACACATGATAGACCTGTTGCACGAAGTAATCCATAGTTAGCACTGAGAGCCTTGGCCAGACCCATGGTGGAGCATGTCATTGTTCCTTCCATTGTTAAGGACAGTGTAGAGGTAGACACGCTGAAGTCGATTGACTCACTCACCCAGACCATTTTACATTGTGTGAGTCCTCTACTAGAGCTTGGTGTGAAGGAGATGTGTAGGCCCGAAGCTCCACCCCACCATTGTGGCACTTGTGGTGTTGTTTGCACGTATGATTATCAGAGTGCTCGTGATGTAGCTACACAACCTACATTAGTTGCAGAGGCAATGGATTTCACAGATGATATTTTGAATGATACATTCGACATTGACACTCAGGTAAAATTTAGCAAGTTATTTTAATGTTGTTTATTAAATTATATTTTGAAATTTAAGAATAACTAAATTAGTTGAATTTTGATATGATGAAATTTCAGGGTTGCACTGTTCATGAGGCATGCTCTATTCCTACAAACCCTTATATATTCTTGACGATGAGTCCATAGATATGCAACTAGTATTAAAGATATTATTATTGGATTTGAATAGTTGAATGTTATATTTGAATGTTTGTCTCATAATATGCTTTGGATTTCAAACAGTTTCTTGGTGCACCTTCTTCCTCCAAACCTCACGATTCATATCCTCAAACAACGTACACTCAAGTAGCCTTTATTCATTAATGGTGTTGTAAATCTATGTTAGCTAGTTTTCATAACTTTTTGTATATATAAATCTAAAAAATTGATGAGAAACACAAACATTGCATTTGTTTTCCTTGATTGTGTCACATTATGTTCTCCTAATTCAATTTTTGTTCCTTTATTCCTTCCTAATCCCACACCATTAACATTTAATAGTTCACCCTATTTTCCATGATCCCCTCCTAACCCATCCCACTAA
The DNA here is from genome assembly GCA_007115665.2 of Sequoiadendron giganteum. Classification (NCBI taxonomy): domain Eukaryota; kingdom Viridiplantae; phylum Streptophyta; class Pinopsida; order Cupressales; family Cupressaceae; genus Sequoiadendron; species Sequoiadendron giganteum. The sequence continues at coordinate 229,989,554 of CM021110.1, read as the reverse complement.
TATCTTCTATTCCATGCTATGTGTCATTATGTCCTTCTACTCCCCATCTTATTGTACCCATTATTATTTCACCCTAGATGTTCCATGATCCCATATGTTCCACCCTATGTTCCTTTATATCATCCTATGTTATACCATATTTATCCAAGTTTCATCCTAGATAACTCTTCTCTATTATTTGTTAGGAATAAGGTGTCTCAACCTTGGATAATTCCTATTCTTATTATTTGTTTTGTAAAATGTATTTCTTGCAAATAATGTAATTAAGTGTGAGTGTACATGTCTAGTTTGCATGTTGATGTGTCACTCCACTTAATGTGTTGGCATCTTGAATTGTGTGTAAGGAGATCATGGCTGAAAAGGGAAGCGCATGATATAAGCGTTTTTTGGGTTGCGAAGATTTGTGATGTGAGTGTATTGTTGGAACGTTTTTTCATGCTGCCGCATTTTGTCTTCAAGAGTTGGAAATCTCCTGAAAGAACTTGCATTGCAAGTGTGTTGTAACCGTTGTGTTGAAGATAATACATTGTGCAGGTTTTGGAGTGCTGGGGTTTTTTACCGAAAGGTTTTCCCCAGGGTAAATCATTGTGTCATTCTTCATTTTCTGTATGTATGGTATATTGCTGCAATATCTTTGTTAAGTAGATTAACGAATCTGAAATTGTAAGGGTTTAAAATGAATTTGCACCATACTTTCCTTAAGAGATTAGTGTAGGAAGCTGTTTCCGCACCTGAGTTTCCTTACATTATTGCTACACACAGGTCAAGTTCACATTTAGTGTACTATAGTCAAACCCTAGACACCTCCTAATTCACCCTATTTTGCATTATTCCCTAATAATCGCATCCCATTAACCTCTAATTGTCCACCCTATATTTTTTTATCCCATCCTAGCCCATCCCATCAATCTATACTAGTCCATCCTATGTTCCATTAATCCCTTTGGTGCAGGGGCATCACTCTTTTCTATGTTTCTTCATTAAGTGTTTGATAGGAAAGGAGTGTTAGGATGTTTGAATTGAGTTCTTGAGTCTTAATAAGGTCCAATGTGACTATTCTATTGTAATTGATCAACTTTGAGGGGTTTTTGTATTCATCTTGTAAGGTTTTCAAATCATGTGGAAGGAATTGTCAAAGTTGACAAGGGGTGTCAAGGTAGATAGGATGATGTTTTCTTGAGTAAGTCATGATTTATTAGTTGAATAAGGTCTCTTTAGACTATTTTTAATAGTTTAGGTGTTTAAGAGGGTCTAGGAAACAATAAAGAGTCAAAACTTGAAAGTGCCAAATTTGTGAGTTGCATAAATGCAACAAATTTGTAATGCAACTGTTATGAGAGGTTTAAAAATTAGTTGTAAGGTATTTGGCCATTGGTTTGATGAGAATAAGCCTTTAAAAAGGCATGACAACTCATTTTGTAATGTTGGCTTGAAGTTTGAAGCATTGGCAATAAGAATATCTTTGTTTTTCATCAAATTTCTGAGATTTCTTGTCATTTGCAGGCCTGTACAAGCCCATATAGTTTGATTGTGCCATGTAAATCATTTTACTTTGTGGTGGAAGGTGTTAACAATCTTTTGGAATAGGTTTGAGGGAGATCCATTGTGATTTGTGGTAAATATCCTTGTTTTCCTGTGACAAGCCGACACACTATTTGAGGGTTTTGTAACCAAAATCATAATTTAAGGGCCCTTACATTGACTATACCTACTGTAACTAGTGTAATGGTCCCTAGGGATTCTGAGTAGGTTTTAGGTTGCATGATTAGAGTTGTGGATAAGGAACTAAGGAGATAAACCTGTTGTCTTGATGAGTTTTGTGAAGAAAAACACATGAAGATGGAGCCTTGGGTCTAGGGTTTGTGGAAATCAATAAGAGTGTGGTTTTTTCCAACTTTTGAGCATATTGGGGTTAGAATATACATGTCTGATATGGTGGCATGGTCTGGGAGGTTGTGCAAGTGGGACTTTGAATAAACCCTCTTGACTTGGCATGAAATTGAGGGTTTTGGAGTTTGCTATGTTGGAGGTGTCAACCTTGGGTCTTGATTATGGTTTTAGAGGTTTGAGGGCATAGTAAATGCTGCCCCAAGGTTTCAAGGGTCTGTGTTAAGTTCAAAGGTATGTTGCTTTGTAAATTTGGCCTAATTCATGGCCTAGGACAACGTTGAGGGTCTAATTTCAAGGGATTGGTCCAAAAGAATTGTATTTGGTTAAGAGATATGTTGTATAACTCTGAAATGGGTATCTAAATCCACCTTCTAATTATCAAGTTTTTTGGAAAGCATGGGAGTTAAAGCCCAAAAACTGAGTTTGCACTACTGCTAGGTTACATGGGTGAAAGTGAGAAATTACACTCTCGATTGTTGTCAAGATTTGAGGATTGTTTGGATTACTCTAATAGGAAATTTTAATCTTGTTAGATGCCTCTTGAATGCAAGTTGTCACTTTGAATGAGTTTGAGCCCCCTCTCTGCATCACCCTTCTATTCCCATCTCATTACCCTCTCTTATTTCACCTTATGTTCCATTATCCCCTCTTGGTCTTTATATCAACATGATACCTGAGATATGGTTTCATTTACAGTTGTTGAAAAGACATAGCCTTGGTGATGTTGGTGGCATGATGGACCATGGAGTTTTTGTAGCAATAGCCAGTTCTGATCCATTGAGAGAGGTATGGAATAAATTAGTTGATTTGACATTATATTTGCTCTTTTATGGTCTATAATAGAAAATTTTCACGATACTTTTATGTAGTTTAATTTCTATCTTGATGGTTGCTACAGGTGGTTGTCACTCTAGATCGTGGACGTGGTGATGTTGTAAATGTGCATGATGACTATATGTATGCGGTAAGCGATTATATATTTTGTTATATGCCATTCCACAATTCAATTTCTATGTTTTAACATCTTTACTTTTTATTGTATCAGTTGAAGGTCCAAAGTGAAGAGAGGAGGACTAGTGAGCATGTTCCAAAGACAAAAAAAGTAACAATCACTCCATCCAGCCGAATTTCAAAGGCAGCACGAGATCTATTTCCTTCTCCTAGAGGGAAATGACTATGTATTAGTGTTGTTTGTTGTATGCCTATGTGGCATTTTGGAACATATGTTTTGTACTATCAATATATACGTGATATTTTATGTCCATATGGCTCCTTTGTACTAAGCCTGTATGGTATTTTTGGATATATTGTATATACTTTTATCAATATATATCATTGTATAGCCTTTCAGCTTTTTGATTAAAGAGAATCTTATTTTGCTACTGTCATTCTTGAATGATGTTATCATGTGTATCGTGTAAATTGTATGCTTGAATGTTGTAGGCATGGATTTTGTTTACATCTAATGCTTAATTAATTATTGTCGAATGCTCAATAAGCCCCATCTAAAGCGTATTGTGTAAATAAGATCCATTCGTGGTGGTTTGTATCCTTTGGAATGCTTCAATTAATTGTGCCTCACTTATTCACATCTATGCTTCACTTATTCACATGTATACTTAACGTATATTGTGTGTATTCACGTGTATGCTTCATGCTTCCAATGCATAGCAGCAAAAATCTTTTGGGGACAAATTTGACAAACCAAAAGTATAATAGTTTGTGAAAAAACCGGGAAATTTTTTAGAACAAGAGATAAAAACTTTTTTTAAAAAATTGAAAGATATTTCCATAACATATACAGATATGGAGAGAAAATTAAATAAATATTTTAACTAATGGATTGTTAAAAATGGATTTTTGTAGTTTATATTCATATCGTTGATTACATTGCATTGCACATCTTTCAAAGTCAAAGCATTACTTCACTTTGCATAACTAATAACTAGATGCTGATAGATGACAAAATTTCAATTACAATATAGTTTGTACAAAGTCAACCTAAGCAGTTATGCAATTTCTTCACATTGCATAACTAATAACTAGGAGCAGCTGCTAATTGCATTTTCTTATCATGGCATTCTATGAGACCAAATTTATTTGAGGTATTTTTTCAAATAGTTCCTTGCCTTGTCTATGTTACCACATTTTTCATACATGTCTACCAAAGAATCTTTCATACAATTCACTGCCTTGTTGCTATGGCTAAAAGCCTAAAACAAGTGATTTCGAACAAGCTATGGATGCTTCGAAAAATTATATCAAAAGCATAATAGTAAGCAATAGCATAGACAAGGTAGTGAACTGTTTGAAAAACTGCATCAAATAAATGTGGTGATGGAATGCCATGACAAGCCATAGACAAGGTAGTGAACTAGTTCAAAAGATGTCTCAAATAAATGTGGTCTCATGGTGATGGAATTCCATGACAATCAAATTACATTTGATTGTCATGGCATTCCATCACCATGAGACCTTATTTTTTTGAGGCATTTTTTCAAAGAGTTCACTACCTTTTCTATGCTACCACATTTTTCATACATGTCTATCAAAGCATTATATCAAACAGTTAATTTCCTTTCTGCTATGGATAAAACCCTAAAACATTGATGCAGTAGGAGAGGTTCTACAATCTCACTAAACATAATTCCAATCATTAATCACAATCCTCAAGTCACAAATCCTCACAGTTATGGATTTTCATGACATTCCATCACCATGAGACCGTGTTTCTTTCAGGCATTTTTTCAAAAAATTCATTGCCTTGTCTATGCTACCACATTTTTCGTACATGTTTACCAAAACATTTTATCAAATAGGTCACTGCCTTGCTGCTATGGCTAAAAGCCTAAAACAGGTGGGTTTATTGAAAATCCTATTCCCACAAATCATAACACCTTTCCAATGCATCAAATATGCTTAAAAGAACTTAAACGTGCTTAAAATCCCCTCACAAACTGTTGCCCCAAAGGATTTCAACCATTTCCACTCTTTAACCACTGAATTTCACCAAAACTCATCAAATTGCCGACTAGGGCATCACACCAAACCACTCAAATCACCTCCCCTACTCTAGAAACCATGCAAATATGTTCCCTACCCCTAATTATGCCATTCCACTAAGTTATAGTAGGATACAATGGGTGGAATGGCTAAAAAGTCATTTTTACACACTCAACTACTTGCATTTGATAATTTTTTCCCTAAGCGAGAAATTGCCACCACGGGAAAATGCCTTTGAGATAGAAAAAACCGAAAGAGGTTATTGTAGAGGGGTCCAACATGATTTCATAGGCTCAAATGAGAAGTTTTTAAGCGTCATAGTGTCCGAATACGAGCATGCTAAAGTTTGCAGCCATTTTGCACTTTGGACCCTTAAGGGATCAATCCGGTTGAACATAGCTCGAAGCAATTTCACGTGTTTGGGTGTGAAATATGACTATTCCTAGTGTAAACGTACCCACCTAGACACATTGGAATAATTTGTTTGGTCACATGAGCTGCAAAATAAAATTTGCACCACTTTGCAACTTTCAACTACTTGCATTTGACAACTTTTTCCCCAAATGAAAATTCACCACCACAGGAAAATGCTTCTGAGATAGAAAAAATCGAGAGAGTTTATTATAGAGGGGCCCAACATGATCTCATAAGATCATATGAGAAGTTTCTAAGCATCATGATATCCGAGTAATAGCATGCTGAAGTTTGCAGCCATTTTGCACTTTGGACCCTTAAGGGATCAATCCGGTTGAACATAGCTCAAAGCAATTTCGTGTGTTTGGGTGTGAAATATGACCATTCCTAGTGTAAACGTACCCACCCAAACATGTTGGAATAATTTTTTTGGTCACACGAGTTGCAAAACAAAAGTTGCACCACTTTGCAACGTTCAACTACTTGCATTTGACAACTTTTTCCCCAAGTGAAAATTTTCCACCACAATAAAATGCCTCCAAGATAGAAAAAACCGAGAGAGGTTATTGTAGAGGGGCCCAACATGATCTTGTAGGATCAGACGATAATTTTCTAAGCATCATGGTATCTGATTAATAGCATGCTGAAGTTTGCAGCCATTTTGCACTTTGAACCCTTAAGGGATTGATCTGGATGAATGTAGCTCAGAGCGATTCCACGTGTTTGGGTGCAAAATAAGATGATGTATAGCATAAAAATACATATTCAGATGCATTGGAACAAATCGTTTGGTCACACGAGCTGCAGAACAAAAGTTGCACCACTTTGCAACTTTCAACTACTTGCATTTGACAACTTTTTCCCAAGTGAAAATTCACCACCATAGGAAAATGCCTCTGAGATAGCAAAAATTGAGTGAGGTTATTGTAGAGGGGCCCAACGCAATATCGTAGGATCATACGAGAAGTTTTTAAGTGTCACATTTTTCGAGTAATAGCATGTTGAAGTTTGTAGCCATTTTGCACTTTGGACCCTTAAAGGATTGATCCGGTTGAATGTAGCTCAGAGTGATTCCATGTGTTTGGGTGTGAAAGAGGATTATGCCTAGTATAATATACCTATTTGGACACATTGAAATAGTCTGTTTGGTCACACGAGCTACAAAATGAAAGTTGCACCACTTTGCAACTTTCAACTACTTGCATTTGACAATTTTTTCCCCAAATGAAAATTCGCCACCACAAAAAAGTGCCTATGAGATAGAAAAAACCGAGAGATATTATTGTAGAGGGGCCCAACGAAATCTTGTAGGATTAGATGAGAAGTTTCTAAGCATCACGATATCTGATTAATAGCATGCTGAAGTTTGCAGCCATTTTGCACTTTGGACTGTTAAGGAATCAATCTGGTTGAGCGTAGCTCAGAGCGACTCTACGTGTTTGGGTGTGAAAGAGGACCATTCCTAACGTAAAAATACCTATTCGGACGCGTTGGAATAGTCTGTTTGGTCACACGAGTTGTAGAACGAAAGTTGCACCACTTTGCAACTTTTAACTACTTGCATTTGAGACTTTTTCCATCAAGTGAAAACTGGACACCACAAGAAAATTCCTCTGAGATAGAAAAAACCAAGAGAGGTTATTGTAGAGGGGGCCAACGTGATCTCGTAGGATAAGATGAAAAATTTCTAAGTGTCATGCTATTCAAGTAATAGCATGCTGAAGTTTGCAATCGTTTTGCACTTTGGACTCTTAAAGGATCGATCTGGTTGAACATAGCTTAGAGTGATTCCGCGTGTTTGTGTGCAAAAGAGAACCATGCCTAGCATAAAAATACCTATTCAGACGCGTTGGAACAGTCTGTTTGGTCACACGAGCTATAGATCAAAAGTTGTATTACTTTGCAACTTTCAACTACTTACATTTGACACTTTTTCCATGAAATGAAAATTGGACACCACAAGAAAATGCCTCCAAGATAGAAAAAACCGAGATAGGTTATTGTATAGGGCCCCAACATGATCTTGTAGGTTCAGGCAGAGATTTTGTAAGCACCATGGTTTACGAGTAATACCCTATCAAAAATTATCGCCCTTTTGCACTTTGGACCCTTAAGGGATCGATCCGGTTGAACGTAGCTCAAAACAATTCCGTGTGTTTGGGTGTGAAAGAGGGCCATGCCTAGCATAAACATACTTATTCAGACATGTTGGAATAGTCTGTTTGGTCACATGAGCTATAGAACGAAAGTTGCACCACTTTGCAACTTTCAACTACTTGCATTTGACACTTTTTCCATCAAGTGAAAATTGGACACCACAGGAAAATACCTTTGAGATAGAAAAAACCAAGAGAGGTTATTGTAGAGGGGCCCAACATGATCTCATAGGTTCAGAAAAATATTTTGTAAGCACCACGATTTACGAGTAATACCCTGTCAAAGATTGTTGCCCTTTTGCACTTTGGACCCTTAAGGGATTGAGTCGGTCGAATGTATCTCAGAGTGATTGTGCTCTCTTTTCAATGGAATTAGGTGGGCAAAAGACTTAAATCTATTTTAGTTTTGGTTTGGTTGGATTTCAAGTGATTTTGTGCATTTTAAAAGCCAATTACTGAGGGTCGGTCTGTATACCCTGTTTTAAGGGTTTTGAGTGCATTGCAATGTCATATTAAGCCTTCCACCCACTGTATGCTTCTGTAACTCGATGGAAAGGCTTAGTTAAAGTTATAAAATATGTGTACAAATTTTTATGTGCAAGGGAGGTGAATAGAGGGTTTTTAGGTGATGTTGTAGATGTCAAATGGTGCATTTTTTAGTGGAAAATGGTGGTTTAGTGCTAGGGTTTGAAGAAATCTTTGGGGGCAACGATATCTCTTGAAATTTTAAGCTTGTGCATACCTTTTTGAAGGTATTTCAGGCTTTGGTTGGTTGTAGGAAGGTTTGGAGTATGGTTTTTCAATAAACCCTTGTCTAACTTGTGAATGAAGAGGGTTTTGGGGTTTGTTATGTTAGAGGGATTATCACGCCCTAAAAGTGGAGGAATTGGTGGTTTGGCAAACTGGTTAATGCTGCCCAATGGTGGTTTGGAAGACTAGTTAATTTTTCCCAATGTAAAAAGGTGCAATTTTGTACTCCAACATCCATAATGATTTTGAAAATTGGTTGGAGTCAGTTGTAGGATGGTGGTTGGAGTCATTTGTAGGAGGTCGATCTATGAGCCCTGTTTCAAAGGTTTGAGTCTATTTAAAATGGTGTTTTAAGCTTTCCACCCACTGTATTGATGTTGTAACTTAGTGGATAGGCTTAGTTGAGATAGATAAACATGTTTACATTGTTTTTTGAGCAGGGAAGGTGATGTAGGAGCACCTACACCTCACCCTCAATATTTGATTATCTAATGGTGAATAAGTTATGTTATGCCTTACATAACCACCCCATCTTTTGCCTTGGTCAAAATGGGTCCCCCTTTTGTTAATTTTCATCACTTCTTGTTTTTAAACAAAGTCTGGAGTTTATCTCCTTTCAACACTTTTTTCATGTTATTTTAGTCTATCGGAATCGGAGCTGGAACCAAATCGAGTTTTGAAACTTCAATCAAAATTCATTCCAGGCCCCATCCCAATAGTCTTTTCTTTCGGTCTATTGTTTTGTCTTCATCGGAATCGGAGTCGAAGTGGGTGTTAAGTTGGCGTTTATTAAAAATTGCAAAATCTAAATTCATTTTCGCCTCCGCCTCCGCTTTTCAACTTGTGGTATTTTGTCTTCTCCTTATGTTAAGTTTTATTAAGTTGGTTCTTTTGTTTTACTTTTTGTGTTGAGTTTTGTTTTATGCTTTATTGGCGGAACCGGAACTGGAATGGGAATTAAGTTAGGAAATTTCTTAAGTTTCTGAATCAGTCTCCATTTCGATTTTGCCCTCGCCGTTTTCTTCGTCGTTGAATTTTTGACTGAAGTCGCACTACAGTGAAGTGTTGGTTCTCTTTTAGTTCCAATTTCACCCAACTGCATTTAAGGCATTAATGACAACTGCTCGTGTAGGTAGAAATTCTCATTTTTACCTTCATTTAAGGATTAAACGTATCGTTATTATCATTGTTAAAAACTTGAAGAGCAAGGAAGAGCAGCTACAGAGTTCATTTTGAGTGAATCGATTGAAGGATGAGAAGATTATTGCTTGCGAATCGGTTCAGAAGGTTAGCTAGGTTCTTTTGTGTTCGAGGTAGGGTTTCTTATCGTTGTTGTTTGTCGGTTATTTACAATTCCGTTTTTTGTGATTGCTCGTGCTTTGAATCATTTCATTTTTTTATGAAGTTCATGGTTCTTAGTATGTTTGATTGTGTAGGTTCTTGCTTTATTTGTCTATCTGGTTATTATTCGTTTCTTTTGCTTTTGTTTTTGGTTTTTTTTTGTTCTAGGGCACGGTCTCTTTCACTTTTTAGTCGTGATCGCGTTGTGCTATTTTGATTTACAGTAAGTTAGGTTAAATTTAGGTTTTAAATGGTGATTAGTTGTATTAGAGATTTATAGTGAGGTAGATTAGAGATTTACAATGAGTTAAGGTTAATTGAATCTTGGTTGTACTTAGGGTTTTATCGCGCATTCAATCTGGTAAAATAGGAAGGGTTAAATTATGCCCTAGTTTTCATGTCGTATTTTCTAGATTAGGGTTTCGTGTGTTTCTGTGATCACGTTTTAAGGATTAAAATATAATGCCCTAAAAATACAGTTGCCCCTGGTCATATGGGGATGGTTTTATTGAGTTCTAGGTTAGCCCCATATCCTTTTTTGAAAATCGCCTAGTTTGAAACCATGAAGTTATGTATTAAATTGATTAAAGTCTTGGATGACATCATGGTCAACCTGGTTAGAAATGGGATCGAAATCGATTTTGAACTTGAGAATTATGTTTTTCAAAAGGTACGATTCTAGTTTCCATCCCGTCTTTGCCTCCGCCCATAGTAAGGAGCTTTACTTCATGAAAGTGTTTACCTAGCGGATGCGGGATCGGAACCGAACCCGAATATGAAAATAGAAAATCTGAAGGAAACAAAGTCAATTTCCATTCCGGTTTCGGTTTCGGTTCCATTCTGATTCTGAGCCCGCTTATTATATATAGAGAGTCCATTCCAGTTTCAACTCCGATTCCGACAGTGTGTTAAAAGAGATTATTTATAATATGTTTCTGCCTGGTTCCGCCTCCAATGTATACATGAAAGGTATAGTTTTAAAGCATGTTTTATGATGATATTCAAAGATCTAATTAGAGGTTTTTGTGGAAGGAAAGTTAGAAAATGTTAGGAACATCAGGAGAAGCTGCTCAAAGGAATCAGTCTACAGGGACATCAAAGGCAGCGCCTAAACCAAAGAAAATTAAGCCTGAACAATTACCTTATACCTTAAGGTATAATCACAGGAGTCTAGTTATCAAAGTCAGCAAGGTAGAATCCGAATGGTCAGACATCACTGACACAAACTTGGGCCAGTACAACTTTGAGGAGGTATATGCTGAAATATTCATTGAGGATGCGACGCCTAGAATGAAGAGGAATGCGAAGTCTGGTTTGGCTCATATCACTTTGTTTCCTTTGCCAATCCAATGCCTAGAGTTGATCTTAACAGCAGCTAGTGCTTACAATCCTGTTACCAGACAGTGCATGGATTCCCAGAACAATGTGATCATTGATCTTACTCCTCAAGCATTGCAAAGTATATTCAATGTCCCTGATCCTAAGAACTTGGTGCAGTTGGATGAGGCGGAGGCCTTGGAGAAATATAGTCAGTATAAGGACTCCAATAAATCTCATTTGAAGAAGTGGTTGAAGACAAAAAAAAAATCTTTAAGTAAGCTTGCAGACCAGCCAAAGAGGACAGATTTCTACAAGGAGGTATCAGACATAATCATGATGTTGTCAAGAGTTTTTGGGAAAAGAGATACATTTCGGTTCAAGGAGTGGATGTTTCCTTTGATCCAAATAATTTTAAATGGAAAACAACAGTTTGATTGGCCTATGATCGTATCAAATGCTATCCATAATAAACTGGTTAACATCAGAGAGACTAAGTGTTTCTTTATGACCTCTTATATTGTGTATGCAGTAGCAATGTTGGGTGTTTTCCCAGGTTTGAACAAAGTGGGCATAATGGGAGCCTTGGATGGACATAAGAAAGCATGGGAACACTATGACCAGTTGTCTCTACAAGTTTCTGATACTCAGTTCAGAAGAGTCAATGATGCATTTATATATGTAGTCATTAATAAATTGAATGGAGATGCAGGGTATAGGTTGAGTCAAGAAGCCATGGCATTCATTGTTGAATGGGGATGTTGGTATATTCAATACCCCAAATTCACATATTTTAGGTTAGCTGGTTTTGAAGGCCATCCACATCTACTTCCAAGGTGCTGCAATAATAGAATAGTGTTGATGGAGTTTGTATATCAGGCTCTTGGAGTTAATGCTCGGTTTGGGATAAAACATAAAACCGGATGTCATAAGTTTCCCATGAAGTTGGGTGAATATAGCTGTCAACATCTAGTAGGAGCAAAGGTTGTTTGCAGGGAGCTGATACAGTTGAAATTGGGATTATACATAGCTCGTAAGTATTTTGATCCAAAGGGTAAGATGTATGCCTTGTTGCCTTCGGTGTTTACCAAACATTTCAATTTGCTAGAAGACTTCTGGAGTGACTGGTAAAATGAGTATGATCTAAGGAAGAAGAATTATGAAAGGCTATCTGTCTCACTCATGTCTGAGCTTGGTGTTAAAGAAAATATTCCTGACACATTGGTGGATGATGGAATTGTATTGGATCCATCCTATGAGGCTTTGAACATTGGCACCAAGAGTCTGGATCCAATTGATTGGGATAGTGAAGAAACCATTGATATTAAGCGGATCGAAAGGACAGTGTTGGATAGGAGTGTGCAATGGTTAGTGCTAAGAACCCAGAATCCTCAAGGACCAACCCCTAAAAAGGGTAAGGGATACAAAAGGATCAAAAGGAAGACACCTCCTAAAGAGCCTTTGGAGTTCTTTCCCCTAGATATTGATGAGATAGAACTTGAAGTAGCAGGGGATGAAGAGGAAACACAAGAAGGGGATGTTCTAGTAGGATCTGTTGTTTCAACACCTAAATTAGGTGAGTCTTCCATACAAATCCCACTTACAAAATAGCAGAGAGGAGAAGTTCAAGAGGGAGCTCTTCATAGCATGGCTGAAACGGCCAAGGGAAAAGAAGTGGAGAGGGATATTCATGAGGTTGGAACGGATTCAGATGAAACTGAGTCAGAGAAAGATATGCAAGAAAACATGCCTCTAGAGGAGGATATTGAGTAGGTTTTGACACAAGAAGAGCAATGGAAGCTGTTTGAAGAGGCGAAAAGAAATTCTGATGCAAAGGCTACAACAGAGAAACAAAAGGAAATTGATGCTAAGGTACAAGCTGATGCTATACTGCACCAGCAACAATTAAAAACTAGACAAAGTAAAGCTAAGGCAGCAGCTGATGAAGTAGAGAGACAAAGAAGGCAACAAGAACATGAACTCAAGGTCAAAGAAGAAAATGACAAGTTGGAACTGATACAGAAGATTCATGACCTTGAGGAAGAGAAGGCAAGGAACCAGAGGGAAAATGAAATCTTGGTTGCTAAGTTAAAACTTGCAGAGGAAGCTCGCCAAAAGGAAGAAGGAGCAGAACAATTACAAAAGGAAAGAGAAGCCGAAGAGCTGGTTAAGAAACAACAACAACAACAATCAAAGGTAGAAAAACTTAAGGCTTTCGAGGCAGAAAGATTAGAAAGGGAAAGACTAGAGGCCTTAGAGAAAGAGAAATTGGAAAGGGAAGCTCTAGAAAGAGAAAGAATAGAGAAGGAAAAAGTATAAGAAGAAAGGTTGGAAAAGGAAAAAGTGGAGAGGGATCAGTTGGAGGAAGAGAGGTTGAGGAAAGAAGAGGAAGATAAGAAAAGGTAAGAGCATAAAGATAGGGAAGAGGCTGAAAGACTTGTGCAGATGCATACAGTGCAAGAATAACAAGAGAAATCAAGGGTTGATTCTCAAACCCAAGTAAGTGTGCAGCCACCTCATGCTACTATTGTCTCTTCTTCTTCTATGATGACTACTGCTCCATGTGCTCCCACTTGGTTAAAACTAGACTTGCAGAAAAGGGCAGTAACGCCTTCACAACCTCTCAATTGGGAGGATATGATGAAGGAGATCGAGCAAGAGAGGCCTAAAAAGAAGGTCGAAATCCTACACTCTACCAGACTCATAGATAAAGGAGAGATTGTTGCTGAGTGTGCCATGCCAATGACAGAAAAGGAGGTAGGGGACATGCATCTAATAGATTATCAGTTGAGTACTGTCAACTTGGGAAGGCCCACTAGGAATCAGCAGATGAACCTAATTGATGTAGTGGCTTCAACAACCAAGTCAAGAATGATAAAGGACATACAAAAGAAAGATGAGCTTAAAGCTCAGCTGGATCAATTACATTTATTTTTGAAAAGTGTTTCCTCTTCGAGATCACAACAAGTAACGGCCATTGAGACTCCTATTTTGTTAAGCAAAAAGGAGGTAGATGATTTGGTGCAGGTAAGAGGCAAAGTGGAGATTGTAGATAGATGGATAGATATGTTGAATCAAGAAGTAAGTGAATTTTTTATTGAAGGTTTTTAGGTCATTAAAGGGACATAAGATTTAATAGGAAAAATGCAACAATATATTGAAGCAACGGAGAAACAAGAAGAGGAGTGTAAAGAGTATAGTCAGAAATTAGAGAAGGTTAGTGCATTGCCTTTAACTACTCTTCTTGAACAATCAATACTTGAGGAGGAAAATAAGGATTTTGTGGAGAAGACCTATCGTATACTCCGATTTAGGACAGATTTCTTATGTAAACATAGGAGTGAGGTCTAAGATGCTATTAATAATTTGACTGAACAATTTGAGGAGCTGGAAGCAATCATTGCTATCATTGTAGATGTAAATGTATTAAGAAAAGAAGGCATGTCTTTAAGTCAGATCAAAGAGAAATGGGATGATAGATTTAGAGAACTCATGCAGAAAGGAGATGATGGAGAAGATTTGATGATAGATCGGCTGATGGATGTCAAGGAAGAAATGAAAGCTGCAAGAAGAGAATTGGTAAAAATAAAAGATATGGAAGGGTTTGTTGCAGCAGAGTTGGAGCAAATCAAATTTGAAGATAGCTGGGTTGATGGGCCAGAATTAGATGTGTTAGAGCAAGTCTTCGCCAGTTATGATGAGTTCATTGCAGATCCAGCTTCACATGCATAAATCTTCTACATGCATGAATTTCTTCTTCTTTGCATGTTGCATGCAATACTGACAATTGAGGCGCATGACATATTTCTCTTCTATTTTTCTATTCTCCAGTTAAACCGAATGTCTAATGTAAGAACTCAAGATCAAATCGATCTAAGTTTCCAAGAAAGTTTTTGTTCCTAAAAAGGTGGGTGACTTAAAATAGAAGTGGAGTTCGAACTTTGTACAATCTATAAATACCCTATGGGTATCATATTGTAAAGGTCGGCTAATTGAGAATAGGATTGGCTTACCTGATTTTAGGAGATAGAATTTTGTAGTGATTATAGAAATACTTTGTACTTGATCTTTTTACAGTTAATAGAATTGCAAGTTTACGCAATATGGTATTACAATTGAGTTGTTTTATTTGATAAGGCTGATAAGTTATAATCTATCTGAATGCCAGTGATTGTGCTGAAGCATGCTAGTTTCTTATGTGATGAAAGTGATTAGAAGAAACCAGATTTAAGGATTATCTTGTTAGATTATCATTGAATTGAAGTTATTAAAGTCTGTTGATCTATAATCTTGATGATGAATGAATGTGTGTTGTTTTTAAATGCTTGAAATATTTGTGATGTGTAATTGTGAAGTTAATTAAGCACCTAAAATGTATGCAGTGGTATAGATTATTCTATAGATTGTGTCATTTTATGGTTTTCTTGATCTAATTGGAAGAAAATTCATTATTTGAAGATTTATGTCCGGATGCTAGATAAATTTGATTCATACTTACTGGTTTACCCCTTTGATCTATCTTTTTCTTTTGTTTGAAACCCCATTGATTTACTAAAACAGTTCGGTAAAATGAGTCATCGCTTGAATCTTTTGTTACCAGCATAGGCCCCTTGAATATTACAATTGTATGAACTGATTGAGTGACACTAGACAGTTGAGAACCAACTACTAGGACCTTGGGAGTTAGGCTACTACATGTTGTCTTTCTTTTTCAGGAGAAATAGAGTAGAAATATTTTGTTTTAACATTGTTTGTGTCATTATCATCATCAACAGGTTGGTCAATAGGTTTTTATGGGTATTTTGAGCATGATTTGCCTTGAATAAGGTCAATTAAGACCATTAGGTATGTTTTAGGATGAGTTTTGGGTCTAGTGAACAAAAATGTGAAAATTTCAAACTTGCACTAGAAGTTGTCTTTGTAGCCTTTGAAGGAAAATTTGTGAATTTGTATATGAGTGTGCAAGAATGGAGTTTTTTTTATGTAATAAGGCTATTTCCAAGATATTTGTGTGGGTTTAGAGGTCATTAGTTTTAGTCATTAGGTTGGAGGAGTCTAAAGTTGCAAATTTGTAAGTTGCTTAAAGTATCAATTTTGAAATGCAATGGTTACTTGTTTTAAAAGTTGGTTTTTAGTTAGTTGAGGGTGTGGATCAGTTAGAGAAGGGTGTAAAGGATTATGTAAATCCTTGAGAGGCTCAAATGGAGGTTTTTGTTGAACTTTTGGAGAAGATCTAATAAGAATTATTCACACTCTTCTCTATTTTCCTAATTTTCTGTGTAAATTTGTTGATCCCATGCTTGGTACAACTATAGCTTGTCTGTACGGCTGCAAGACTAACATGGTTCAATAGAGGAGTGAGATAGATTCATTTTGGTGGTGGTTTGGTCCAATTCCATAAAGAATAGAGGGAGTTATCATCGTTCTTTTGGAATTGGTCAAAAACCCTAAAAAACTAGGGTTTGATCATAAAAATGCACACAACTCGCCATTCCCTTTTGGTCAAGGCTTAATTCTTGGTGGAATGACGAAGTTCATCATGTACTTTATGTTTGAAGAGGTTTTGGAGAATGAAAGGGAGTTTGGAGTGATCTATTGGTTACCTTAGGATTGGCATCCTCATGTGACAAGCCTAATTCTATGTAGGAAAGTATGAGTTTGATGAGTTGTGAGAGGAATCTGTTGAGAGGGGTGATTAAAGGGTGTTGAGATGTGTGTATTGATGTTGTAAAAACCAATTGTCATGGATTAGGGGAGTTGAGGAGTGCCTAGATACCTTGGTTCTTGTTTGGAACGACCTCATTAGGTCCCCTTGTGGCATTGTAGATTGGTCCATAGTAGTTGTTTTGTTGAATGT
Organism: Sequoiadendron giganteum; assembly: GCA_007115665.2. Classification (NCBI taxonomy): domain Eukaryota; kingdom Viridiplantae; phylum Streptophyta; class Pinopsida; order Cupressales; family Cupressaceae; genus Sequoiadendron; species Sequoiadendron giganteum. The sequence goes on along the minus strand of CM021110.1, from coordinate 229,972,826 downwards.
CATACCCTGAGGTCTTGGGGGTTTGAAGAGGCCTTCATAAGGGGTTTGAAACCCGTGTCAATTGTCTGGTTCTTGCCTCCAAATAGTTTTATTGTTGATAGGGCTACAAGGAAGTTAAGGCTTAATGTTATTTTGAAGAGTCATTGGTTGTTCCTAAAGTGCAAAGTCCTATTGGTGGGTGTTGATCAGTCAAGTAAGGGATGTTGAAGATATTCCCAAGCCTTTGATCATGTCTAGTCTAATGGACTCCATGATTGGGAAGTTGAGGTACCATGTTGAGTCAAGTGAATGTTGATGTCTTAGTGGACATATTTGAGATAAGTTGTGTCAAATCACAAGTTGGTTGATCCACTCTGCATCAAGAGGTGTGCATACCAATTTTTGGTGATGCCCTAGGTGGCATTTGGGGTGTTTTTACATAAAAAAGTGAGGTTGGACAATGTTGTTTTCAAAAGGAGTCTTAGGTGGAATTGAGGTATGTTAGACATGACCTAGGTTGCATCAATTTCTATGAGGCATACGTTGCACCTACCTTGTCAACCCTATAGATTTGGCAAGCTAGTGAGCTCACTAGCTTGCTAATTCGGTAGGATTGACAAGGTAGGTGGTGCAGGAGCACCTAGGCACCTAGTCACAAATCTCCATGTTTGATGGTCAGAATGCACCCTTGCATTAAAAATGTGTCAACAAGTGAGTTTGTGAGCATAAAAGGAAACATGAAATATTATATCTCAATGAAATAATGGAGTCATTAGTTTAGTAAGTAGGAAAAGTGATAAAAGTTGCAAATTTGTGAGTTGCATAATGCAACAAATTTTTAATTGCAATGGTTATGTGTTTTGAAAAGTTGGTTTCTTGGTGGTTAGGGGAATTGATTAGTTACAAGAGGATGATAAATGCTATGTAAAACCTGGAGAGGCTTGAGTTGTGGTTGTTGGAGTGGAGGGAAAAGAATAAAGCTTGTAAATTACTTTGTTTTCTCATAGTTTTACTAATTTTTTTGACTTCCCTGCCTGTGTACAGGATAGACATGTATTATATGTATTAAATTCCCTTGAGAAACAATAGATAAATGTTCTAACTTGTGTTTTCTACCTTGGTAGGGTTTGGTTTAATCTTAGTGCCTTAATTCATCAAATTGCTCCTACCGGGTTCCTGAACAACCTTAAGGGTTTGGGGTTATTCTAATGGCATAACCATCATCCCACCTACTGTCATCAGATGTAACTCAATGGGATGATTTATTTGAGTGTAGTGAATGTTACTTTAGGAGTAGGAGGCATGGAAGGATGATCTCTTGGCTTGAAGAATGAAAGGAAGGGCTAGAGGTGTGTGTTTTCCCTTGGAAATTGGTTGGTCAAAACTATGGAATGAATAAGTTGTATTGTTAATGGTCAAGTGAGTGTTCATTAAGCATGGGTGGAACTATTGAAAGATGTTTGAGCAGTTAGATTGGGTACGAATGGCTAGGAAGGTGAAGATTCAATAATGGTACCCTAGAACCCTAGTTATTTAGGATATAAGGAGGGTTTTTGTATTGGAGGCTTGTTTGAGAATTTGGGGTCAAGAGAATTGGAAAATCCTTGGTTTTGGATTTTGGATCAAGACTTTTTTTGGGTTAGAAGGTTTGGTGTGGAGATCTAAAGGTATTCTCTTAGTAAAAATGGCCTAATTTGAGGCTTAAAATTGTGAAAGTCCAATTTTGAGGCGCTTGGTCGTAAGAAGGTGTATCTAATTTTCCTGTAAGCTGTGTATCTTTG